>CM040426.1:15506958-15888824 GCA_022702705.1 Papilionanthe hookeriana x Papilionanthe teres | reverse complement strand
ATTATACAAATGAATTAATCGTCCAAGAATCTCAAGTTTTGTTATCTTGCTCAGTGAACTAGGATATTTGAATATCCTATAGGTGAAGTAACATTTCATTTAATATTCTGTTTAGGAGTTATGATAACTAAAGCTTTTGAGGGTAAATTGGTGTTGAAATGGTTTGTGATTTAGTTTAATTTTCATTAATGGGTTTAAATTTGGAATAGTGTTCAAGTTATTTTAGATTTATTTTGAATTCTTTATGTCTTTGGTGATGTTATATTTAATTCAACTTAATTTAATTTAATTTAATTTAATTGAGTTTTAATTTAATTTAAAACAATTTAATTCAATTTAGTTTGATTTGATGTTACATTAAATTAATTAGATTTGATTTAATTTTAATTTAATTTGATTTAATTTAATTTAATTTAATTTAATTTAATTTTAATTCATTTAATTTAATTTTTAATTTGGTTTAACTTGATTTAATTTGGTTTTATTTAATTAATTTAATTTAATTTAATTCATTTAATTTAATTTAATTTGTTTATTTAATTTAATTTAATTTAATTTAATTTAATTTAATTCAAATTTTAATTTTAATTTAATTTAATTTAATTTAATCCAATTTAATTTACTTGATTTAATTTAATTTTTAATTTAATTTTATTTTTTAATTTTAATTGAAATTTTTTAAAAGAGTTTAATAATTTAATTTTAGTTTAATGATTAAGTCTTTTAATGTTTTGAATTTGAGTTATCATTTTAATTAAGAATTGAATATTAATGAGATAATTAATTTAGGGATTTTTAAATTAAAGAATAAATCTCTTCCTAATAATATCCCTATTTTAATAATTCCAATTTTATTATTCTTCCAAATTTAATCAATTATTTAATTAAGGTTTAATTATTTTAAATTGTTTAATGGGTTTCTACCCTTTAATTATTTAAATTTCAATCATCCAAATCAGATTAGGATCAAATATTTTACTTGTTAATTTTTTTATTAAACCTAAAGTTTTAATTAAGGATTAAAAATTTTAATTACCACTTTGCCCTTTAAGCTTAATAATTTCATAACTCACTAAATTGAACTCAAATGAACTTGAAATTTTTATGTGACTTCACTCATATGCCAATAAAGACATGAGAGGAGAAAATGTGATTTTTCTGTATTTAATTTATTTATGTAATTATTTTTGGTGGAAAATAGGGTTTTCCAAAGAAAATTTAATAATATGACCAAGGGAAAGTTTCTGTCCTTAAGAAAATTATGGGACATTCCTGATGACTAGAGGACCACTTGGACCAATTTTGGTGATTTTTTGAATTATATTATTTTTATTATAATTATTTTAAGTTTTGGAGTGTTAATTAATTTAAAAATAAAATAAATGTTGAAAAATGAATTTTATATTTTTCAAAAATCTCTCTGATACCAAGGAAATCAGAGAATCAAATTTTACAATTTTCTGATTTTTCTATGATTTATTATAATTATTTTGGTGAATATGCTAGAAAATACATTTTTTTAAATTTTAAAATTACCCTAGAGCTTTAAAATTTAATATCTCTCTAAATAGACCTAAGAAAAATATGGGGTTTGTTCCTAAGTGATTAAAATTCAAAATGTGACATTTTGGTGAATTTTATTATTTTTGTGATTTTTTTTATTATTTTTTAATTATTAAAATATTAAAATAATATTAAAAAATCAACTTTTTTAGAAAATTGAAATTTTAATTTTCTTAAATTCCCCTAATATCAGAGAGGCTCCAAAACCAATTTGGTGAATTTTTGAAAGATATTTTGAAAGTTATGAATTTTTAAAGCTTAAAATGACTAAGTGGCTTAATCGACCCATTTAGTAGGGCTAACAAGAGTCCGATTGACCTCAAATTTTTATGGTGGGTTCCTCTGATCCTAAAGGTCAGTGGAGAATTGATTTCAAGTCAATTTGATTTATGGTTAGCTCTAATTAATTAGAGATCCATTTTGGGTGTTTAAGCCAATTAGGGTTATTCCAAGTGAGTTAACTCAAAATATATTTTTCATAGGGTCCTCTGGTCCTAAGGAACATCACTAAATTTTCCTAGAATTTATTTCACAACATGCTATTTATTGGAATTAAAATACTCAAAATAGTAACATGAATTTGAAAAATCAATAACTTTTCATAGGGATGGCCTCTGACTTTGGAAAATTCAGGGAATTTTCCCAAATTCAGAGGCTTCAAAAGCCCTATGGTCTCATGTCATGGTGAATTGTATACATGCATGGAGAATTAAAAATATGCAGAGGGTAAATAAATTATTAAAAATAAAATACTTGATGAAATTAAATAATTTCTTTTCCACATTATTCTCCTCCGTTCAGCTGAGCAAGAGGGTATTTTTATTTTATTTTTATGACTTTCCTTCACAAAGTTATGAATTTTTGAAGTTTAGGGAATTAAATAAATAGAAAATACCCCTAATTTTCTATTTATCCACGCGGCGCCGCGTCATCCTCGGCATCTCCGAACGCACACGCGTCGCGCTCCCATTCGACGCCGCCATCTGAGTCAGCAGCCCGGGCCCCGCGGTTCTCATACCGTCTCATGGTCCGACGCCATCTGAGCCGTCCATCTGCGCGTGTATTGAATGGACGGCATCCGTTCATTGTCCCCGAGCGTCCTCACCTGAGAGCCGTCCACACTAAATCCCTAAGATCTCACTCGATACTCAATGGATTTTCATGTTCTTATGCTCTATGGATTTGTCTTGAGAAGACGAACACATCTATACGGTTTATGTGGGATGAAATTTACGCAATAAAAATGGAGAATGTTCAGAAGCTCGGGAAGAAGAGTGAGGCCATACCTTTGCTCAGAGAAGTGTGGCTTCGATGCGAGAGTTGTTACACCTTCGATTGTATCCCGGCAAGCTCCGGATGAAGTCTCCGGTGCAGTGAATTGCACTAGGTAGGATTTCGACCACAGCCGATCACAAAGCTTGGAGGTCGGAGCAATTGGGTAGCCTGGAGATGGGGCTTTTGCTGGTGGACACCTTCCCTTGGTCTGGTGAAGGTGTAGAACCAATCAATTTGGGGATTGGCTCACTGTGGAGAAGTATCCTGGTTTTGGGCCTAGATTTCAACTCTGAAATTGAGCTTGAAATTGAGCTCACAGAGAAGAAATGGCAGGGGGATCTCAGTGGGGATCAAGTGCTCTGTGTATGGGGAGGAGTCTGGAACAATTTTGGCAGAGTTTCCTTAAGGTTTGTTTCAGCACCTCTCATGGCCGAGAGGGGTGGTGTTTAAATAGGAGAGGGTGGAGGGAGGATCAGATGGATCAGCTAGGAAAGGTTGGAGAAGTCACCATCCATGAATATTTTGATTAAACATGGATTAAGGTGAAGCATTAAAAGGGTTAAAACCTTTTTAAGGGGGCTTAAAAGAGGTTCCTCCTTTTGCCATTAGTGGCTTGATCACATGTCAAGCCTTCCATGGCTTCATGTGGCTTGTCCATGGCTTGCATGGCTTGTCTTTGGCTTGGCAAAAAGTTTGGTCAATTTCATAAAAATGGATTTTAAGGATTTTGGATAATTTGGTGGAAATTTGGATCAAGCCTCATTTAGAATTATTTGATCATTGGTTTAGGACTTAGGGATGATTTTAATTGAAAGTATGATGAGGGGAAATGTCATATGGGCTTTAGGGTGGATGTTGGGCTTTTTTGAAATGGTTTTAGATGGGCTTTTAAGATGGTTTAGGAAAGTGGGCTTTTGAATTTTAAAAATGGATTTTGGGATGAAATTTTGGTAAAGGCTTGGGCAAAATAATTGTTGGGTTTAGCTCATAGATGTGTCATGAGTGACTTGAAGCAAATTGGGGGTGGCTTGGGTTTGAATTGGGTTGAATTTGGGCTCTTTTGGTGAATGGGCCAATATAGGTCCAAGTGGGCCAAGTTGGACCAATGTTGGGCTAGGGTTGAACTTGATGTAAAATTAATGTTGAGAAATGTTTATGGGAGTGTTTCAAAGAGGTTTTGACTTTGGTTGGGCTTTGATTTTGGGGTTTGGGCTCATTTGGGTTAGGTTTGGTTTTAGGTCAAAATTGGGCCTTTTAGCTTTGGGTTGAATTTGAGTGGGGTTTGGGTCTAAATGTTGGGAAAATCATGTTAGTTTTTTGCTTGTGGGGATTCTAAGGAAGATTTAGAAAAGATTTGGGGTTAATTGGAGTTGAATTGGGTGAGTTTGGGTTAGGTTTGGGTCATGGGTCCAAATTGGGCTTTAAGGCCAAAAGTGAAATTGGATCCAAATGTCAATCAAATTGGACTTGGATTTGGTCTAGATTGGTGTTTGGAATGTTGAATTGATGTTTAGAATTGAATTGGACCAGAATTTGGGTCAATTGGGTAGGTTTGGTTTGACATTGGGTTCACTTAGGGTTAAAATGGGTCAAATTGGGGGTTTTGGCAAAAGTAGGGTAAATTAACAAAATTGGCCCATGGTGTAGTTGAACAAAATGAAATTGGGAATATTTGGAATTTTCTGGAATTTTCTGGGAATTTTTGGAATTTTTGGATTTTTGGGTCAAGAGGGGTATTTTGGGTATTTGGAGGGTATTGGGAGGTATTTTTGGTATTTTTGGGTATGGATGATCAATTTGAGTGATGTGGAAATGTTTGGAATTGATTTTAGGGAATTTTGGGTAATTTAGAAATTTTGGAGGATTTCAAGGGTTTTGGGTAGGTTAGGCGGGTGTAAGGTCTCGGGGTCAAAAATTGAAAATTTGGAAAATTTAAGGTTAGGTGAATGTAAGTGGAATAAAATCATTTTGGTTGAGCCATGAAGCCATATCAAGCCCACATGAGCCATGAGGGGACTCATTTGAGGCATTCACTATGTTGTTCCTAACCCTCTTGGCCAGGGCTTAGGGGTTAAGGACCATCCATGTGAATCACCTACATGAGTCAGGAGGTCAAGTTAGGTATGGGTGTGGTTTTAGGAGGTGTGTGAAAGTGTAGTGTATGTGTAAGTGTATGTGTAAGTCAGCCCTTCACCAGACTAGGCCACCCAGGGCAGTCTTATGGCCAAAAAAGTCCTATAGGAACTCATCCTTTAAACTTCCATATTTGATTTCAACCCTCCAGGTGATTAGGGGTCTACGGTCGAGTTTGTGGAGTTTGAAGGGAGTTAAGAAGTGGTTTGAAATTCTAGAGGGTGGGTCCCAATTCTAGTCCTGTAAGATAGTCGAAAGGAAAAGCCTAAGGCTAGATCCTAATTACTAAAGAGAAGAAGAGAAGACCTCATCGAAAATGAGGTCGACAAATGGCCCCCAATAGGTGTGGTGAGTTGACGGAGCACACCGAGCGTATTGGCGTTGACCGAAGCGATCAACAAAACCAACACAGATGTCCAAGTGACAAACTTAGGACGAAGTAGAAGAGTTTCTGCTGGGGAGTGTCAAGTATATCTCTGAAACTGGAGATTCTTGAACTCTCGCTGGGGAAAGGAAAAGGAGGTGAATTCCAAATCACATGATTTGGGGAAAAATCAATTTAGATTTTATTTTGTTTCAATTTAAGTTTCGATGTGTGAGTTTAGATTTCAATTTGGAGTTTCAATTTAGATTGAAGTTTGTCAAAATTAATTTGAAGGGATTTGATTTGAAATGAAAATTGGAATTTTGAGGTTTTAGATGTAACATCTTTAACCTCAAAGGAAAATTGAATTGATTGGATTGAATCATTACAATGAGGAGAGATCTCAGAGCAATGCGGTATTGGATGTAAAATCCTTAACCTCAAAAGATTTGAATTTTGATGTATTTCATTGCAATAGGGAAAAAATCCTAAAGCAATGCAGTCTCGGATGTAAAACCCTCAACTCCAAAAAAAAAATTTGAATTTTGATGTATTTCATTGCAACAGGGAAAGAATCCTAAAGTAATGCAGTCTCGGATGTAAAATCCTCAACCCCAAAAGATTTGAATTTTGATGTATTTCATTGCGATAGGGAAAGGATCCTAAAGCAATGCAGTCTTGGATGTAAAATCCTCGACCCAAAAGTTTGAATTTGATGTACTTCATTGCGATAGGGAAAAGATCCTAAAGCAATGCAGTCTCGGATGTAAAATCCTCGACCCAAAAGTTTGAATTTGATGTACTTCATTGCGATAGGGAAAAGATCCTAAAGCAATGCTGTCTCGGATGTAAAATCCTCGACCCAAAAGTTTGAATTTGATGTACTTCATTGCGATAGGAAAAGGATCCTAAAGCAATGCAGTCTTGGATGTAAAATCCTTGACCAGAAAGTTTGAATTTGATGTACTTCATTGCGATAGGGAAAGGATCCTAAAGCAATGCAGTCTTGGATGTAAAATCCTCGACCCAAAAGTTTGAATTTGATGTACTTCATTGCGATAGGGAAAAGAACCTAAAGCAATGTAGTCTCGGATGTAAAATCCTCGACCCAAAAGTTTGAATTTGATGTACTTCATTGCGATAGGGAAAAGATCCTAAAGCAATGCAGTCTCGGATGTAAAATCCTCGACCAAAAGTTTGAATTTGATGTACTTCATTGCGATAGGGAAAAGATCCTAAAGCAATGCAGTCTTGGATGTAAAACCCTCGACCCAAAAGTTTGAATTTGATGTACTTCATTGCGATAGGGAAAAGATCCTAAAGCAATGCAGTCTCGGATGTAAAATCCTCGACCCAAAAGTTTGAATTTGATGTAATTCATTGCGATAGGGAAAATATCCTAAAGCAATGCAGTCTCGGATGTAAAATCCTCGACCCAAAAGTTTGAATATGATTGAGATTTGATTTGGAATCTGGAAAGATTGAATTTGAAATTTGAGTTGATTGAATTTGAAATTTGGAAGGATGAGTTTGAACTCGATTGAAATTTGATTTAAGATTTGATTTAAAATTTATGTTGATTTTGTTTATCTTTTAATGATTCAAATTTTATTTTATCGTTTGTTTAGTGTCCATGTGAATTTGGTGTTCATCATTTTTAGATTTTTTTAGGAAAGTTTTCTTTTATTCTTTTTTTTTTCTTTTCTGTTCTTTGTTCGAAGTTCATTTAACTTTAATGGCGTTTCCCAGTCAATTTGCACAAAAGAGGTGAAGGCCAAAAATGTGACATGGTCACTTTCATTCCAATCATGTCGAAGATACATCATACAACTTGATGCTGGAATATATTTCATACAATCC
The DNA here is from genome assembly GCA_022702705.1 of Papilionanthe hookeriana x Papilionanthe teres. Classification (NCBI taxonomy): domain Eukaryota; kingdom Viridiplantae; phylum Streptophyta; class Magnoliopsida; order Asparagales; family Orchidaceae; genus Papilionanthe; species Papilionanthe hookeriana x Papilionanthe teres. Next base: position 15,881,629 of record CM040426.1, on the reverse strand, counting down.
ATGTAGACTCAAAACGGACTATGTATGATCTTCGTCGATCCATCAAAAGAAGCATCCGTCAAAAATCCATGTACGAATAGTGGGGTACATGGTCAATAACATCACCTTTCAAGCCATCCTTGGCAAGGATGCCGTATAGATGTACATTGGAGGTGTGATATTTTCCATGTAACTCACATCTCGTAAGGCGGAGGCTCTCTAGCTCCGGGTCACGTCTGGAAATGGTAAGGTGTCTTCCTGTCATCCATCCTTCGAAAGTAAGCGAGATCCGCTTCATTGGTACTCCTGGTATGCAATGCTTAGCGATATACGCTCCGTTGCCCTTCGGTATCATGACGGAACCTACCGGTAAAGGTATCTTCATCGGCCCTCGGAACTCACCGGGCCTGCTATCCGGAGGGTCGGATCCGAACATGATGTTACACTCGTTCGGGAAAGAGAGCGTGCGAAAAGGTCGACAAAGTCGTGGTGATCTATGTGTGGGGGTATGCGGTCACCCTGCTTGTAGATGTTAATAATGCAGCTATTGGGTATGCAATCTGCGGCGGTACCCTCCATGTTATCAATCTCTTTACCATTCTCTTGATGACTAATGGCATCGGATCCACTTGCCCATGACGGAGTATTCCGATGGGTTTCCCTTCTGTCCTCCCCAAAGTTGTAACGACATCCACATTGTATTGTGATTCTTCCCTTCCTCGGCATCCATCTCCGGGGTTACGAGTATGTGTTTTCCCTTAGGCGGCCTGCTCGGCCCATTCTTTTCAAATCCCGGATACAATCCACGATTTCGTTGTTGTTCATACTCCGAGAATACGTACGTATGTAGCTCGAGGCCCTCTAGTATATTGATTCTTCTGCCTTTAATTCTCTCGAAGTATTCGAAGGTTTTCTTTTCAACATTCGCATTCTCTCGGCTCGTATTCGAATGATGAGATGGCGAGGCCTGGTGACATATTGTGGGATATACGGTTCAATCCCTTCACGTTCTCCTGCAAACCTTGGCTCCTCGGGGATGATGTCTGTCGGGACATCCACCGGGGTTGCTTCTGCAACAAGGTCATGCATTACTGGTGGTTCTATCTGGTGGCTTGGTAACCTTCTTTCTTCTGATCTTTGTGAGATTTCCACTGGTCCTTTCGTTATCCTAGGAGCTGGCCTCCTTTCTTCGGGTTCTCGGTGAACCGGTGTCCTTGAAGTGTATGTACTGGCAGTAGCAACTATCTCGTCGTGCTGGTCCGCAACTAGTTTTGTTAACATCTTACGGATACGGCGATTCTTATTTCTTCGTTGCGTTGCTGTGAGAGTAGCCCTTCGAACTTCTTGAATCTCTGTGGGCGCGGCGCTGACAAGCCTGCCCTCTGTTGTAGCGACTACAGACTTCATTTTCTTGTCTTCTTCAGTGTTTGTCTTTCTTTTCTTGCTGCTGGATTGGTGGCTTGGGCCACCCACTTTCATCACTGTCTGCCGGGCGATTCTTCTCGGTCAGTCGGGACCCGGTCACTTTCCTCGTACTCGTAGGCCTCGCTGGTGCGAAATCCGAGTCAATCTCGATTATCGCTCCATCTTTCACCCTCTTTTCATCGAGTGCAAGGCTTACGCCATTCTTAAAGTTCGGGACCAACCGCCCGTTCGACATTTCCTCACGAAAAGACAAGGGAAAGGATCAGGGGCTGTACTAAGAACAAGAACATTAAGAAAATGTTTATTAAAGACATTTTCTTTTTATTACTTCTTGTATTTTTAAATTTAGCAGGAATGAAGTAGGATAAGATCATGGAATAGATTTTGATTTGGAAAAGAAAACAACGAAAACTTAATTATCATGACTTTATTTATTTTAGCACATTTTATTATTTTTTGGGTTCGGACCCAGTCATAAGTAATTACTTCGCCAGTGTTTCTTAGGGATAAAGAATTCATTCCTTCGAAACATCGGGTAGCGTAATACTTTTTCAAGTATCGTCCGTTGATCGGAAGCATATGTCGTTCTCCACGGCAATTCACTAGGTCGGTAGGAACCTCCCGAGTATACTTGCTTCGACCACGAAACGGTCCTTCCCGAGTGGGTTCAAATTTTCCTCCTATCTTGCGATGTGCGAGAATAGGTCTCTTGAGAACGAGAACTAAGTCACCAACTTTGAAGGTTCTTGGGCGGACCGGTTTGTCATGGGCTTGAACCATCTTAGCTTGGTATAGTTCTAAATTTTGTAGCGGCTGTAAGTCTTTTCCCTTCCAGGCTTTCTAATTCTTCTAGTCGTAATTTAGCGTTCTCTTCTGTCGTGATCTTGTTTGCAATGCACGATTCGAGTGAAGGAAGGCTGAACCTCTAAAGGTAACACCGCCTCGGACCCATGCACCGGAGCGTAAGGTGTAGCTTGAGTAGGAGTTACGAAGGTTGTCCGGTAGGCCCATAAGGCTTCTAACAACTTCTCGTGCCAATTTCTCTTATTATCGTCCAAAGTTTTCTTTAAGATTTGAACGAGAGTTTTATTAAAAGCTTCAGCGAGGCCGTTTGCTCTTGGGTAGTAAATTGTTGAGTATCGCCAGTCGATTCCGTGTCTCACGACAAAATTGTTGATTTGCGTGCTTCGAATGCTGACCCATTATACGAGATGATCCTGTGCGGCACTGCGAAACGGTAGACAACTTGGTTCTTGAAAACGTGTAGCACGTGGTGTGCTTTCACTTCTCTGAGTGGAACTGCCTCTGCCCACTTGGAAAAGTAATATGTAGCCGCAAGAATGAAGCGATGTCCTTTTGAAGATGGTGGTTCTATTGGACCCACTATATCTGTGCCCCAACATTCAAATGGCGACGACGCAATTGTCGGATGTAGCACATTTGGAGGTTGGTGTAGAACCACTCCGTGCACTTGGCATTGGTGACAGCTCTTGGCGATTTTCATGCGGTCGGTCATCATCGAGGGCCGGTAGTACCCTAGTCTTTTAATTTTCATTTTCATCTTCGGACCCGGCGGTGAGCGCCACGAGTCTCGAATGCACCTCCTTAACAATTTCACGGGCCTCGGACCCGCTTAGGCACCTTAGCCACATTTGATCAAAAGACCTTCTGTACGATGTGTTGTTTATTAATGCGTAAGACGAGTTCTTTTCTTGATGCGATGGGCTAGCGACCTATCATCTGGTAGCTTTCTGTTTGCGGGTAGTCTATCGATGGCTGTCGCTGATTTTACGTGTTTTTACGTCACTTCTTCATGTTGATTCTTTTTCTTTTTCGATTTGTGTATTGTGTCTATGTCGAGCTGTGATAGGACCTGACGTCCGTGAGCCGACACTTCTCTCGATTCATCTTGCAAACGGGCAAATTCTTTTGCGAGACGGGCTAAAGCATCTGCTTAAAACATTTTCTTTTACAGGAATTTTGTAGATTGTCACATTTGGAATCTGTTCCAACAGTTGTATGGCATCTTGGAAGTATTGCTCGAGTCTTGGCTTTAAAATTCTATCTTGTCCGCGATCTGTTGAATGATTAGCTGCGAATCCCCGTAGATGTTGATGTCTGTTATCCCCATTTGAATAGTTAATTCCGGTCCCGTTATGAGGGCTTCGTATTCGCTTCATTGTTTGTACACGGTTACGTCGAGTGGTAGGAGTATCTTAACATCCCCCGCTCCGGTGTTATAAAGATTAGCCCGATTCTTGCCTTACCGGGCACTATCACTTGCGATTCTTCGTCTTTGTGTGCTTGAAGATGCTCCGTCGAAATATAATTCCCAACGTCGATCATCGGGGTCTTCTAGATTCATTATTTGTTCATCCGGCAAATCGTCATTGAGGGAGATTCTGCCGGCAAAGGGTGTCTTTGCGAGAAAGTCTGCTAAGACTTGTCCCTTTACGACACGCAGAGGCACAAAAGTTATATCGAATTGCAATAATATCATTGACCATCTGGCAAGTCTGCCGGAAAGTGTTGGACGAGTCATCAAGTTTTGCAATGGATTAAATTTCGAGATCGGAGTTGACCTTATGAGAAAGCATGTAGTGCTCGAGCTTTTGAGCGGCGAAGATCGGGGCCAAACAATGCTTTTCAATTGCAAGATACCTTACTTCCAGTCGGAAGTAAACGACGGCTTAAGTAGTAAAGAGCATTTTCTTTACCCTCATCATTGACACAGGCTAACGGGGCTCAGAGAGAGTTGTCTAAAGCCGCGGTGTAAAGTATCGCGGTCTACACTGAGGCCGGAGCTGCTAAGACGGGAGGTGTCATTAAATATTGTTTAATGTCCTCTAAGGCCTTACGGCATTTCTCTTCCCGAATAAATTTGGCGTCCTTTTTAACTAGTGGCGAGAAAGGTCGACACCTACGACAAGTTTGAGATAAAGCGTCGAAGATATGCCAGCTTCCCTTGAAAGGATCGTAATTGTTTTAAGGTTTTGGGAGGCGGCATTTCTAAGATAGCTTTAATCTTTTCCGGGTCGATTTCAATTCCACGATGTCGGACAACGAATCCTAAGAATTTCCCGGAGGTGACGCCGAAGGCGCATTTTAAGGGATTCATCTTAAGGTTAAATTGTCTTAATCGTTCGAAAACAATTCTCAAATCATACAGGTGGTTTTCCTTTACTTTGCTTTTGATGACCACATCGTCCACGTAGCATTCGACTTGATTGTGGATGAGATCATCAAAAATTCTTGTCATTGCTCTCCGGTAGGTTGCTCCTGCGTTCTTCGATCCGAATGGCATCCTTTGTGTAGCAAAATACTCCGATCGGCGTTACGAATGCTGTAAGCTTTTCATCTTACGGAGCCATTTTTATCTGGTTGTATCACGAAGATCCATCCATGAATGAGAATTTTTCATGTGTTGAAGCAATGTCGATCATTAATTACGGGATCGGTAGAGGAATTCATCTTTTGGACATGCCTTGTTTAAATCTCCGAAATCCACACAAATTCGATCGACCATTCTTCTTTACGTGGCACTACATTGGCTAGCCAAGTTGGGTATTGTTCTTCGCGGACAAATTTGGCATCTATTAGTTTTTTAACTTCGGCTATGACTTGTTGTTCGATTTCTAGACGCATTCTTACGGGACCTTGTCGGCTGGGACGAAGTAGGATCCACTCTAGTTTATGGACCGCAACCTCCGGAGCTAATCACGGCATCTCGTCGTAGTTCCAAGCAAAACGGTCTTTAAATTCCATTAATAACTTGATTATTTCTTCGAGTCTTCTTTATTGAGTAAGGAGCTAACAAAGGTAGGTCTAGGCTCTTCGCTAGTACCTAAGTTAACTTCCGTTAACTCATCTATTGTAGATTTGATCTCTTCTTCGAACTCTGGTGGAGCGTCTCCAATTTGTAAATCTTCGAGTTCGTCTGTAGTTTCCATGCAGTTTTCACTAGATTTGCAAGTGACAACCAAGCAAAATTCAGTATCGTCGAGCGATCCTATCGTGCCGAATCCGAGACCATGCTTTGAATTGGGTGGACGACCGGAGTTATTCCATAATTTTTCAAAATGTTGTGATTGACCTTTTGTCCATTGTCGAGGTAAGAAACCACATTAACTTAAATTTTGAACACAGGGAGAGTACCACTCAAAAGGTAATTCCATTAATTCTGATGAAGTGACATCTTCGAATTGTACATTATTTTCAGTTTTGAAGGAAGAAGCACCACGGTAGAATTTGATTGGCTTTGTACCGTCGCTACGTACCTCTTTGACCACCATACCCTCGATCTTGTTAGACTGGATCGGGGTTAGGGTCATAGTATGTATGTAGTGGTTAATCTTTTCGTACATTGATTTGTATTCTTCGTTCTTCTCATCTTCGAGAGAGATCTTGAATTGCGGCTTCTTCTGACTTATTGTTGTTGCTTCTTGTTTGATTTCTTTTTCTTCTTCAGAACTATCTTCCCAATCAACATTGATGGCTGGTTTCCTCTGTCCAACCGTCCTAACGTCTCTACCACGACCTCGTCCCCGGCCTCGACCTCGGATGCGAGTTGTGGAGAAACCTTCACCATCTCGCCGGAAGGGAGTGGTGAGTGACTGTTGGACTAGAACTTCAGGTTCTTCGTTGTCCCGAACTTTCTTTGCTTCATTCGTTATGGTATCTCTAGAGAAAATTGTTTTCTTCGGAGGTGCATAATAAGCTGCATCTTCATGGATTCCAATTTCATGTACGGAGAATGGTTGTAAGTCACCTTTGATGCCTTGTTCCCCTCCATCGTAGTATTTGATGCACTGATGTAGAGATGATGGTACCATCCTGTTTTCATGTATCCATGGTCGGCCCAGTAGAGCATTGAACGACGTTTCTGAATCGATTATGTGAAATTTTGCGGTTGTCTTTGCTAAGTCACCGGTCTTCATTAGTAGTGTTATTGATCAGAGGGCTCTTTCTCCTTTACGGTTGAATCCTCTTAATAACATTTTGTCGGCCTCGAGCTCACGAGCATCAATTTCCAAGTATGCTTAGTGTTCGAAGACTCATTATATTGATTGATGCTCCTGGATCCACCAATACTGCGGAGAGCGTAAACTTCCCGATTGTAGCCGAAATGTACAACGGTCGGTTGTGATCTGCGTCATCCCAAGTAGTAGGTCATTGTCCGTGAAGGTAACACCTCGTTGTTCCTTTAACGAACAAACCTCATCTAAGGAATCTCCAGGCCATTTGAGCTAAGCGAAATTTCCGGATCGAAGTAAGGCCTTGATCGGAGCTTCTCTCATTTCCTTTGATAAGATGAGGGCGTCGTAGATGCCCGGTTGTGCGGTAGTTTCCTAAGATGGGCTAGTACGTTGTAGTCCACTTTATTTCCATGTGTCTCGGCTTCTTCTCGAATGGGTATTTCTTCTGCCAGGGGTTGGTTCTTCTTGAACAACCACCGCTTTCCTTTGTCTTTTGGACCCATTCTCGGAGGTAGAACTCTTCCACTTCTTAAGTTAACTTCTGTAATTTCTTCTGAATCTAGTGTTGAGTTTGTCGGTGTCTCCTCCTGAATCGGAATGACAGGCTCTTCCGGATTATCTTCAGAATCTGAAGGCTCTAACTCTATCGTGATTGGAGCTCCTCGAAACTCACAGATAGATCCGTTGCTTGTTGAACTCTCGTAGCCTCCTTGATGGATGTCTTCTTCGTTATTTTGCTCATCGAGATTGTGTATGACTTGAGAATTGTCGTTGATGTCGAAATCGATATCCGGATTGTCGCTAGTTACGTAATCGTTAGAAACAGTCAAAACGTAGCCAACGCCATCACCCTTATCATTATATGATCCCACGAAGTGAGCGAGATAATCATACAAAATCGAGAGGTTCGAGGGATTTCTCCCCGAATCGAAACAACTATCCTAGGATAAGCGGCCCCTAGTCTAGCCTTAGGAGCCTCGGTCTTCTCTTCTTCGTCGATTTTCTTCTTCTCTTCGATCGTCTCTGTTGAGGTGGTTCCTCTATCGCAAGTGACAGTGTCGGCTTAGCGGGTTTCGAACTTTGAATTGAAGCTTGCACGAAGCGGTTTGGATGCTTTGTCTAAAATCTTTTCGAAGACCTTGTCCAAGCGGTAGTCCATCCATCATCAGTCGTATAGGGATCTATCGGAGTGATGGGATCAGTTGAGATAACATTAACGGAACCTCCTTTCTGGGGTTCCTTCATGTACTCCTTCGGGATTGTTATATTTCCTTTCCGAAGGTTGTCATTGAGCCAACTTTTGAAGGTAATGCAATCTTCTATCTTGTGCCCGAGCATCCGGTGGTAGGGGCAAAAGTTGGGATCACCTTTCTTGTTGACTTCCTCTGGTCTTTTAGGCTCTGACAGCTAGAAATCTGGAGTCTTCATCAGACTACGGAACATTTTCGGTACTGCTTCATTCTTGAACAGATATTCTCTGCTCAGAAGCTCCCTTAATGTACGTTGCGGACAAGGCGGTTGTTCATACTGTGGAGATGACTAATATCTGGGCCGGGGTTGTTGGTAATTCTGTTGTGGTTGCTGCGGCCGTTCTGGTGGTATTTGCATCGGTTGCTTGCCTTTGTCGACTCGTCGCAACGATCCGGATTTCTTTTCAAAAGTCTTCACGGGCTTTTGCTTGTCCGTCTTGTCGGCGAAACTTAATTGCTTCGCCTCTTCTTGCAAGCTTCCGGCCTTGCTTAACAACTTCTCGAAAGTCTTAATAGTGAATCCTTTGAGGAGAAGTGCTATCGGGCCGTGAATGCTTTTAAGTAAGATGCCGATTGCATGTTGTTCTTGTAGTTGTGGTTCACACTTCATGCTTAAGTTCCTCCATCGAAGTATGTAATCCACCAAAGTTTCGTTCGGCCTTTGTTTCTCTACCACTAAATCACCTATAGTGATGTGGTGCTTGAGCTCCGGCGAATCGCTTGATGAAGAGGTTCTCTAGTTACGAGAATGTCTTCACCAGAACCATTTAGTAATTCGCATACCGGTCGAAGGCGATTCCGACGAGTCAGCGACGAGCCATCGGAAGAGTAATGCATCGCTCCCGCCGGCATTGCAACAAGCGGCACGAAAGTGTGCAACATGCTTGTCGGGGGTTCCGGTTCCATCGAAGGTCTTGAACGGAGGTGGTACGAAGCCTTTTGGAGTGCTTGGACAGCGTCGAATTCTTCGGGTAAGGTCTGCCGTCCGAATGGATGTCCCGCTCTTTGATTGTGCTTAAGGCTTCTCGTACTCTCTGTTCTACCAAGCTCTTGATATCCTTTTCGGGGATCATACTTTGTGTTGTATCCTTTTTCGGTGATCATCCCCGTTGACGGATGTAATCTCCTTTCCTCCGTCTATGATGTGAATGACCTGCAGGGGTGTCTCTCTTTGTGGTTGCACTTGACTGCGGAGAGTGGCCGAGCTCTGACCATCTCTTCCATCCTTTTCGCCATTTGAGCGATCGTGTCGTCTTTCTCCTGAAGTCTGCCTTCTCATCGGTTCCGGCTCCTCTCTTCTGCGTGCTGCGGGAGCACCTTGCGAAGGCGATGAAGCTCGTGTTTCGACCATGTTGATTTCGCATATTCGTCGTCCATGAATTCAGATGAATCGATCTCGTCTCCGAACTTTTCTTCTCTTTCTTTTGCTAATCGTTGGATATCGGTTCTCGACTTTTCCATGGCATCTTCTAGAGGGGCTTTACGTGTGTCCTCGCGGTTGTCGTGCGATAGCTGCCGGGTCCCCTTTTCACGAGTCCCCTTTATCGCGGTAGCACTTTCTTCGGATTCGAGTCTCTGGCGAGACTTTCTTTCTTGGGACATTTGTTTCGATCTCAGCTGCCCGGTAGTGGGACGCCATACCATCCTTCTAGCGGCGGAAGGTGCTAGGACCGGATGGTACGTCGGCCAAATGCTTGGAAGGTGGTATCCTCCCTAATCTGTAATCCGAGACGACGACGGGCGGACTAGCCTTCATTCTTTTACTTGGCTTTTACGTCATGATGGCGGGTTCTACTCGGGGCCCGAGACGGGATTTGGCTGGCACCCGCCCTATCCTTCGTAGAATCTCCGATACTGGGGCACTTTTCCTTCTTTGCTAACTTTTCTACCAAAGTTTGCGGTCGAGCAAACGGCGTAGTTCTAGTCCTTTTCTTGCGGCTATCGTTGTAATATGCGGGGTCGAGGTAATGCGGCGGCAATCTTGCGAACATTTTCTTCATCTTCTGCGGCGGAGAGGGGATGTAACTCGCTTCCTCCCAAAAGTGGTATGTATTCGAGCGGCGGTGTATATTCGGCGGCGGTGTATATTCGAGCGGTTACGGGATTTCCTCCGGAAAGCAATTTCAGCGGCTACGGCTTCTCTAGCGATCCTTCTACTTGTTTCTTCTTTAGGTCCTTGTCGGTGATGGAATCTTTGAAGCTGGACCCGATTTCGAAAACGAGAAGGTCTTACGAGAAGATACTGTACCCTCCACGGTAACGGAGTTCACCATAATTACGGATTTCTTTCCCCTTTAATTTGGCGGAAGTCGGGGTAGGTGCGAAACAACTAGACCGAGTGGGGGTAGTAAGAACGGTCCTCTTGCGGACGGCAGTACTCCTCTCGGTAGGGATCCTTTGCGGGGAGGAAACTCTTGGGTCGACCTAAGGTTGAACTCGATCGGCGGCTTCTTAGCTTCGGATACCTTGTTCGTCGGTGCGAAAAGGGAAACGTCGGTGATCTTGACATTCGTGTTTTCAAATCCTTGTCCAAATCGGATGATCCCATTGTCGGGCGGCTCATCCTTATAGACGGCGAAGTCCAGATCCATTGGTGAAGGAGAAAATCGGCTTTGGGGCTTCCATCTCTGCGGGGTAGATTCGGTTGTCGAGTCCCGAGTTATGCTTCTTTTCTTTAGGACGAAAAGAAAGGAATTGAAAAGAGTCCGAACACATTCTTGTTCATGTATTTATAAGAAGGAATCATTTGTTAAAAAAATCATTTATTAAAGGGTTTGTTTATTTAGAACGGAATGTTCGAAAGGTGTAGAGAAGGTAAGGAATCCGATTCGGAGTTGGAAAGGAAAAGAAAGTCTTATGCAAGACTTCTCGACTCGAAGGATCACTCCTAAACTAACACTTATTGGGGGTCCACCCCACCTCAGAAATGAGGTAAAAGGATCTCGGAACCTCTCTGTTTAGGGGTGTCTAAGCGAGTGGCTCCTAAATCCGAGAGAATGTTGGCTATACTTGTTCGAGGTAGAAATGAACATAACATCCCAACGGAAAGAAGGGTAGTTTGACCCATTAAGGACATGGATACACTACCGATTTTTGAAAAGCGAGATTATTCGATTATAATGGAGAGAGGAATTGTCCCCAGCGGAGTCGCCAGAAGTTGTCGGCATATTTTTAGGTTGTGTGTTTTATTTTGAAAAGGGGTCGCCTAACAGAAGTTATCGGCGAATTTTTAATTTAATTTAAATAAATAATTTTGAAAAGTAGTATTTGATTTTGAAAATAATTTTAAGTTTGAAGGTTTTAAGATATGAGATTAAACCAGATCTCACATCCCAATTAGTTTATATAAACGAGCACCGCACCACAAGCCCGTGTATCTATCCCTAAGGATAGACACACTGCTTGACGGTGGGGCTCGATTAAATAAACTAGAAGATTTGTGACATCCGTTTGGTTTGCGAACCAATTTTATAAGCCGACAAATTCCCCTGCTTAATATGAAAGCATTAAACAGGGTTTATATTACCTGGGTTCTTTTAAAATTCCTATAAGGGCAAGCCCCTATAGTTAATTACATCTTAAGTGATGGGAATCACCTAAGAAAACTCTCGATAATAATCAATAATTCTGCTCTCGAGGATTTCGAAGTTTAAGTTTTCGAGGATTGAATTTTGGAATTTCGATAGGGAATGGATCAAATTTGGAACATTTTGTTTTGGGAATCCAAAGGAAGAAAAGTAGGAGAAATCACGGATTCGAAGCGAACTTCGGTAATTTCCGACTATCCTATTGTTTGGCTTGAGTTTAGGAAAGTCCTAATATTTATTTAAATGTTTTGATCTTGCCAATTTTAATTAATTAGGGCTTATATTTGTATGATAAAATCAAACAAATAGCCTCGAAGATGTGAGGGTTTATTGTCGTACGGACGACTACCTCGGAATCCTAAGACCGGTTAGGGCTTAATTTGCAATGCAAGTGCCTAACGAAGAGTTGAGGATTTATGTTGCACTAGGCAAACTACCTCGAAGTCCTATGGCTTTGTTATTTAATTCTAGGAAAGTTTTGTTGAAGTAGACTCGGGTTTCTGCGATGATGATGGCCGTGCTTTGCCCACCATGCTCCGAGCTCCTTGTTGTTGCGGAGGTTCAATTTTAGAAGTCATAAATCGGGGGATGAGAAAAGTGTTTTGGTTTAGAGAAAATCTTAATTTCCAAGTGTTTTCAATACTTTAATTAAAACAAATCTTAAAGTTGATTATAACGACACCGGTTAAGATCCAGCGGTTCCATCCTTAGGCATCATTATTTTTATCGGATTCACTTAGTCCGAATGAATTTGCTAAACTCAGTTGAACGAGTTCCACACTTTCATTTAGAACGTGGGAAATCCCGTTAGCAACACGTAGGTTACATCATCCAGAGGTATTCCCGATCATCCAACGGGACGTTTTAATTTAATTGTAATTGTAGTTTTGTGTTACGTTTGTGATTAAATTTTGAGTTGTTTTATATTTTGAAATGTTGTGGCGGTGAATTTTATCTTGCAATGACTTTTAACTTAGTTTTGGTTTCGGTTTTAGGGACTATCCTAAAGGTGTGGGTTTTCATGCAATAGTTGTTTATCATGCAAGAAAAGTAAGTGCGATGCGATTAATGAAATTGCAATAATGTAAATTGCGAGAAAGTAAATTGCAATAAAATAAAAGCGTACACGGAGGTCTTCCCGTCATCCCAAGCTGCACTTAAAACACAATTAGAATATTTAAGCAAGTTCCTAGGTAACAGCTAAGGTAAGGGTTATGGTTTTCTACCAAATTCCTAATCTTATAGCTAGTCATTTCCTATGACGTCTAGATTCCTTGTGTTTTTGTTTGAAGACGATTTTCTTCATCAAAGAACAATTAAATTCAATTGTTCTTATAAACATCCTATCATATTGAGAAAGTGTTTAAGAAGAATCTTAAACATCTTTTCAATATTGCTAGAATTGTTTTAAGTCCGAATGAATTTAATTATACAAATGAATTAATCGTCCAAGAATCTCAAGTTTTGTTATCTTGCTCGATTGAACTAGGATATTTGAATATCCTATAGGTGAAGTAACATTTCATTTAATATTACGTTTAGGAGTTATGATAACTAAAACTTTTGAGGGTAAGTTGGTGTTCAAATGGTTTGTGATTTAGTTTAATTTCCATTAATGGGTTTAAATTTGGAATAGTGTTCAAGTTATTTTAGATTTATTTTGAATTCTTTATGTCCTGGGTGATGTTATATAATTCAACTTAATTTAATTTAATTTAATTTAATTTAATTTAATTGAGTTTTAATTCTATTTAAAACAATTTAATTCAATTTAGTTTGATTTGATGTTACATTAAATTAATTAGATTTGATTTAATTTTAATTTAATTTGATTTATTTTAATTTAATTTAATTTAATTTAATTTTTAATATGGTTTAACTTGATTTAATTTGGTTTTATTTATTTAATTTAATTTAATTTAATTCATTTAATTTAATTTAATTTGTTTATTTAATTTAATTTAATTTAATTCAACTTTTAATTTTAATTTAATTTAATTTAATTTAATCCAATTTAATTTACTTGATTTAATTTAATTTTTAATTTTATTTTATTTTTTTTAATTTTAATTGAAATTTTTTTAAAAGAGTTTAATAATTTAATTTTAGTTTAATGATTAAGTCTTTTAATGTTTTGAATTTGAGTTATCATTTTAATTGAGAATTGAATATTAATGAGATAATTAATTTAGGGATTTTTAAATTAAAGATTGAATCTCTTCCTAATAATATCCCTATTTTAATAATTCCAATTTTATTATTCTTCCAAATTTAATCAATTATTTAATTAAGGTTTAATTATTTTAAATTGTTTAATGGGTTTCTGCCCTTTAATTATTTAAATTTCAATCATCCAAATCAGATTAGGATCAAATATTTTACTTGTTAATTTTTTTTATTAAACCTAAAGTTTTAATTAAGGGTTAAAATTTTAATTATCATTTTGCCCTTCAAGCTTAATAATTTCATAACTCACTAAATTGAGCTTAAATGAACTTGAAATTTTTATGTAACTTCACTCATATGCCAATAAAGACATGAGAGGAGAAAATGTGATTTTTCTGTATTTAATTTATTTATGTAATTATTTTTGGTGGAAAATAGGGATTTCCAAGGAAAATTTAATAATATGACCAAGGGAAAGTTTCTATCCTTAAGAAAATTATGGGACATTCCTGATGACTAGAGGACCACTTGGACAAATTTTAGTGATTTTTTGAATTATATTATTTTTATTATAATTATTTTAATTTTTGGAGTATTAATTAATTTAAAAATAAAATAAATGTTGAAAAATGAATTTTATATTTTTGAAAAATCTCTCTAATATCAAGGAAATCAGAGAATCAAATTTTACAATTTTCTGATTTTTCTATGATTTATTATAATTATTTTGGTGAAAATGCTAGAAAATACATTTTTTTAATTTTAAAATTTCCCTAGAGCTTTAAAATTTAATATCTCACTAAATAGACCTAAGAAAAATATGGGGTTTGTTCCTAAGTGATTAAAATTCAAAATGTGACATTTTGGTGAATTTTATTATTTTTGTGATTTTTTTATTATTTTTTAATTATTAAAATATTAAAATAATATTAAAAAATCAACTTCTTTAGAAAATTGAAATTTTAATTTTCTTAAATTCCCCTAATATCAGAGAGGCTCCAAAACCAATTTGGTGAATTTTTGAAAGATATTTTGAAAGTTATGAATTTTTAAAGCTTAAAATGACTAAGTGGCTTAATCAACCCATTTAGTAGGGCTAACCAAGTCCAATTGACCTCAAATTTTTATGGTGGGTTCCTCTGATCCTAAAGGTCAGTGGAGATTTGATTTCAAGTCAATTTGATGTATGGTTAGCTCTAATTAATTAGAGATCCATTTTGGGTGTTTAAGCCAATTAGGGTTATTCCAAGTGAGTTAACTCAAAATATATTTTTCATAGGGTCCTCTGGTCCTAAGGAACATCACCAAATTTTCCTAGAATTTATTTCACAACATGCTATTTATTGGAATTAAAATACTCAAAACAGTAACATGAATTTGAAAAATCAATAACTTTTCATAGAGATGGCCTATGACTTTGGAAAATTCAGGGAATTTTCCCAAATTCAGAGGCTTCAAAAGCCCTATGGTCTCATGCCATGGTGAATTGTATACATGCATGGAGAATTAAAAATATGCAGAGGGTAAATAAATTATTAAAAATAAAATACTTGATGAAATTAAATAATTTCTTTTCCACATTATTCTCCTCTGTTCACTGAGCAAGAGGGTATTTTTATTTTATTTTTATGACTTTCCTACACAAAGTTATGAATTTTTGAAGTTTAGGGAATTAAATAAATAGAAAATACCCCTAATTTTCTATTTATCCACGCGGCACCGCGTCATCCTCGGCATCTCCGAACGCACACGCGTCGCGCTCCCATTCGACGCCGCCATCTGAGTCAGCAGCCCGGGCCCCGCGGTTCTCGTACCGTCTCTTGGTCCGACGCCATCTGAGCCGTCCGTCCGCGCGTGTATTGAATGGACGGCATCCGTTCATCGTCCCCGAGCGTCCTCACCCGAGAGTCGTCCACACTAAATCCCTAAGATCTCACTCGATACTCAATGGATTTTCATGTTCTTATGCTCTATGAATTCATCTTGAGAAGACAAACACATCTATACAGTTTATGTGGGATGAAATTTACGCAATAAAAATGGAGAATGTTCAGAAGCTCGGGAAGAAGAGTGAGGCCATATCTTTGCTCAGAGAAGTGTGGCTTCAATCTGAGAGTTGTTGCACCTTCGATTGGATCCCAGCAAGCTCCAGATGAAGTCTCATGGTCTGGTGAATTGCCTAGGTAGGATTTCGACCACAGCCGATCACAAAGTTTGGAGGCTGGAGCAATTGGGTGGCCTGGAGATGGGGCTTTTGCTGGTGGACACCTTCCCTTGGTCTGGTGAAAGTGTAGAACCAATCAATTTGGGGATTGGCTCACTGTGGAGAAGTGTCCCGGTTTTGGGCCTAGATTTCAACTCGAAATTTAGCTCACAGAGAAGAAATGGCGGGGGATCTCAGTGGGGATCAAGTGCTCGTGTATGGGGAGGAGTCCGGAACAATTTTGGCAGAAGTTTCCTTAAGGTTTGTTTCAAGCACCTCTCATGGCCGAGAGGGGTGGTGTTTAAATAGGAGAGGGTGGAGGGAGGATCAGATGGATCAGCTAGGAAAGGGTGGAGAAGTCACCATCCATGAATATTTTGATTAAACATGGATTAAGGTGAAGCATTAAAAGGGTTAAAACCTTTTTAAGGGGGCTTAAAAGAGGTTCCTCCTTTTGCCATTAGTGGCTTGATCACATGTCAAGCCTTCCATGGCTTCATGTGGCTTGTCCATGGCTTGCATTGCTTGTCTTTGGCTTGGCAAAAAGTTTGAGTCAATTTCATAAAAATGGATTTTAAGGATTTTGGATAATTTGGTGGAAATTTGGATCAAGCCTCATTTAGAATTATTTGATCATTGGTTTAGGACTTAGGGATGATTTTAATTGAAAGTATGATGAGGGGAAATGTCATATGGGCTTTAGGGTGGATGTTGGGCTTTTTTGAAATGGTTTTAGATGGGCTTTTAAGATGGTTTAGGAAAGTGGGCTTTTGAATTTTAAAAATGGATTTTGGGATGAAATTTTGGTAAAGTCTTGGCCAAATAATTGTTGGGTTTAGCTCATAGATGTGTCATGAGTGACTTGAAGCAAATTGGGGGTGGCTTGGGTTTGAATTGGGTTGAATTTGGGCTCTTTTGGTGAATGGGCCAATATAGGTCCAAGTGGGCCTAGTTGGGCCAATGTTGGGCTAGGGTTGAAATTGATGTAAAATTAATGTTGAGAAATGTTTATGGGAGTGTTTCAAAGAGGTTTTGACTTTGGTTGGGCTTTGATTTTGGGGTTTGGGCTCATTTGGGTTAGGTTTGGTTTTAGGTCAAAATTGGGCCTTTTAGCTTTGGGTTGAATTTGAGTGGGGTTTGGGTCTAAATGTTGGGCAAATCATGTTAGTATTTTTCTTGTGGGGATGCTAAGGAAGATTTAGAAAAGATTTGGGGTTAATTGGAGTTGAATTGGGTGAGTTTGGGTTAGGTTTGGGTCATGGGTCCAAATTGGGCTTTAAGGCCAAAAGTGAAATTCGATCCAAATGTCAATCAAATTGGACTTGGATTTGGTCTAGATTGGTGTTTTGAATGTTGAATTGAAGTTTAGAATTGAATTGGACCAGAATTTGGGTCAATTGGGTAGGTTTGGTTTGACATTGGGTTCACTTAGGGTTAAAATGGGTCAAATTGGGGGTTTTGACAAAAGTAGGGTAAATTGACAAAATTGGCCCATGGTGTAGTTGAACAAAATGAAATTGAAAATATTTTGAATTTTCTGGAATTTTCTGGGAATTTTCTGAATTTTTGTATTTTTGGGTCAAGAGGGGTATTTTGGGTATTTGGAGGGTATTGGTAGGTATTTTTGGAATTTTTGGTATTTTTGGGTATGGATGATCAATTTGAGTGATGTGGAAATGCTTGGGATTGATTTTGAGGAATTTTGGGTAATTTGGAAATTTTGGAGGATTTCAAGGGTTTTGGGTAGGCTAGGCAGGTGTAAGGTCCCGGGGTCAAAAATTGAAAATTTGGAAAATTGAAGGTTAGGTGAATGTAAGTGGAATAAAATCATTTTGGTTGAGCCATGAAGCCATATCAAGCCCACATGAGCCATGAGGGGACTCATTTGAGGCATTCACTATGTTGTTCCTAACCTCTTAGCGAGGGCTTAGGGGTTAAGGACCATCCATGTGAATCACCTACATGAGTCGGGAGGTCAAGTTAGGTATGGGTGTGGTTTTAGGAGGTGTGTGAAAGTGTAGTGTATGTGTAAGTGTATGTGTAAGTCGGCCCTTCACTGGACCAGGCCACCCGAGGGCGATCTAAGGCCAAAAAGTCTTATAGGAACTCATCCTTTAAACTTCCATATTTGATTTCAACCCTCTAGGTGATTAGGGGTCTACGGTCGAGTTTGTGGAGTTTGAAGGGAGTTAAGAAGTGGTTTGAAATTCTAGAGGGTGGGTCCCAATTCTAGTCCTCTAAGATAGTCAAAGGAAAAGCCTAAGGCTAGATCCTAAGTACTAAAGAGAAGAAGAGAAGACCTCATCAAAAAATGAGGTCAACATGGCTCCTTCCTTTAATATTCCTCCCTAATGGCGGAGCTGACCTCTCTTCTTTCATCTGTAATGTGCACAATTTCTAGTTGATTGACTTCTAGAGATGCTGCGGGTCATGACTAAACTTGTCCATGCACCGTAGCCATAGCTGTCATAGCGGCAGCCTTTTCTTCCACCCTTTTCTCTAGTCTTAGTATCTGCTCATCTCTTGTCTGGATGGCCCGCTGATATTCCTCTACGGTGTTCTTTTTTGAAGGAAGAGCTTCATTCGCAGATGTAGTGGCCCTGGTTTCTACCATATTGATATCCATGAATTCGTCCATGTAATCTGATAGGTACAACTCTCCATCATCCATTTCCAACCTTCATTCTTTTCCCATTTCTGATATCTCTTCTCGGAGTTTCTGGACCCTATCCTCTATCGTCTTTCCTTTCACTGATCGAAGATCTGACGGTCATTTGATAACTGATTCTAAAGCAACGATAGTGGCAACAGGAATATATGACTCGTGATCTAAATCGCGGGCAGCAGAATTCTCGGATGGAACCAGAGCAACAACCTTCGGTACCCACACCTTTCTCTTGGATCCAAATGTCTTGAGGTGGGGTGCCTCTGCAGGGACGTCAGAGGGAGGAGAAGGGGTGTGCTCCCTAGGGTGCAAACCAGGTGCAGAGGATCCTAATCCTCTCTTATCCTTATCTAATAGGAACTTTTCTGGAATCGTAGCAGGTGGTATTCTTGGACCCAATTAAGATTTAACAGCTCTGCGTCTGACGGATGTCAGAGCGGTAGTAGTTGTGTCTGCACTGATAGCAGGGATGGTACGTTCTCCTAAACAGAACTTGGCAATGAAACGAACTGACGGGATTTCGGAGTTAACCTTTTTCAAAATTTCTCTCTTCATCTTTGGCGATATGGGAAATCCTGTCCTTGCGAGGAGTTCGACAACGAAGCACCCTCTCTCTTTCAGCAAGCTTGTGGAACACAGAATGAACTTGTGTGACAAGTGAGGGTTCCTCTGTCACCTCATCACATATATATACGGGTGACAGGACTGTAGTAGCAATCTGGTGGAGGGTATAGTCTCCAGTGGTATTAACTAAGGGGTGAAACCTACTCCCTCGAAGTAGAGGAGCGACTTCTGGTAATCTGAATTCCTCCTGACGAGGAATCTCATCCAGGGTGGGTAGACTAGCAACTTTGGCCCTAGCGGCCCTTGTACCTCTACGATGGTGGTTCCTCTTTTGAGTCTTAGAAGAAGAACCAATTTCAAAGACTGACGGTGTTAGAAAACCTTCTTCAGTATCATCGGACAAGACTTCCTTTCCCTTTGCAGATGGGAAAGCGGGTGCAGTTACGAAGAATCCAGCGGTAGTGGGAGTGACTGTCCTTCTTGGTACATATACAGTTGACTTGATGGGGGGCGGGAGTGGTCTTCATCTTCTTCACAACAGGGAAATTATGGAGGGAGTTCAAATTAAACCTTACAGACGGCTGTTGAACTTAAGGTGAAGCAGTTTTGATGATGACAGAAGGAGCCTTCCCTAGAACAACCTCGAATTCCTCAAAGCCGGCCCCGAACTGGATTGTAGGGGCAGTTAAATGAGCCTCACGGAAGGTAGGTAGGTTGCAAGAGAACGTGAGTGTAGGGATTGACATCGTTGTTGTCAATCAAAGAAAACAAATTCCAAGTATTAGTGTAGGGCCAAAAACCTCTTAATTATAGTGCAAACACTAAAAAATAATGAAGGTTGGTCTATGACCTAGGCAAGTTTTCCTTTCATTTTATTTTTTACAAGTTTATTTTATTAATATTTTGGGATTTAGGACTTTTAGAAAGGTTTTTTAGAATTGCAAAGGAAGTTGGCTTGATTCTGTTATATAGAAGAACCGAACTCAAGAAAGAAAAGTGAAGTGGGGGACCTGGTCCGGGATCCTATTCACAACATACTTTGACATGGTGGAATTCGCACACCGACACACTTATTGGGGGTTCAACCCCACAAGATCAAAGAGAAAACCCTTAGAGACTCCTAGACCCTTCTGTTTAGAAGGATGGTTAAACAGATGGTCCTGAAGTAAAAAAGAACCGATTGTATTTCCCTAGAAAGAAATGGGTGGAAAATGTCGACGGAAGAAGGGTATTCTGGTCTATGAGGGGCATAGACATATTACCGATATGCAAAAAAAATTTCCTTGATTCTTATGGAAAAAGAAACTATTCCCCAGCGGAGTCTCTAGAAGCTGTCAGCACATAAAATTTTATATTATGTATTTTAAAATAGGTCACCCAAGTAGAAGTTGTCGGTCACCGGAATCAAAATCCCATCTCCTCGCTTCGGAAGGACTTCCATTATATATATATATATACATATATATATATATGTATATATATATATATATATATAATTCGAAAAATATAATTTTAATTTTAAAATATGGAATCAAACTGATTTCATAGCTTGAATAGTTTAAATGAATGAGCACTTGTAATTAAACTATGCATATATCCCGATGAACAGACACATCACTTAATGTAGAGACTCAATTAAATAAACTAATCAAATATGACATCCGTTTGGTCTGTGAAACTCGTTATGTTGACAGACAGGTTCCCCCATTTAATACAAAGGAGAATCAAATGGGGTTCATATTAATGCTGGGTTCGTTTAAATTTCCTATAAGGGCAAGCCCTTATAGTTAATTACATCTTAGATAACCGAAGTCTCCTAAGAAAACTTTCTATAAAAATTAAGAAAAGTATTTTTACGACTTCAAGAGGCTCAATAATCTTCAATGAAATTTTGATACTCAGAATCTAATAGGTTTGAAAGGCTCAAATTCTGGAACATTTGATTTTGAGGAATCCAAAGGAGGAAGAACTAGGAAAAATCATAGATCCAAGAGGAGATCTTGGTGACACCTCGATCTATCCTGTTATTGGCTTCAATTTGAGAAAAATATTTATATTGTATCCTGCCAATTTTAATTAATTGGGCTTACATTCACTTTAACACCAATAAAGTGAATAGTCAGGAAATTAGGAGGATTTATTTTATATCTGATGATAACCTCAGAAACCTAAAGCGGGTTAGGGCTTATATTGCAGTAAGGGCAAAGGCCTAAAAGATGAGGTGAGGGTTTATGCTGCACTAAGCAAGCCACCTCGATGTTCTATGGCTTGTTATTTTTTTCAAGGAAAAGAAGTTGCCATTATAGACTCATCTAAGCACGACGAACATATCCATACAGCTAATTATGGTTTAAATTAACTATAATTACATAGAGAATCCATAGAAGCTCGAGAAGAAGAAGGAGGCAATACCTTAGCTCTGAGAAGTGAAGCTTCGATCAGAGATGCTCTACAACTTCGTTGGAGTCCCAGAAGCTCAGAGATGAAGCCTATTTCCCTGGTGAATTGTCTAAGTATGAAAGTGACCAGACCCGATTCCAAGCTTTGATGGAAGTCTGGTGCAGAGGTTCTTTGTGATGGGGCTTTGATGGGGGATCCTCTTCTTTCACTGTTGGGAAGATGTGAGTGCAGTTAATTTGGAATTGGTTCAGTGTGGGACTGTGGTGAAATGGGACTGGTTTACGGCCAAATTAGACTCTGAAATTGAGCTCTGGTAATGGGAACCAAGGGCAAAGTGGCTGGAATAGTCTTAGGGAAGTTTGGAGAGGCTCTGATGGAGTTTTGGCAGAGTTCTGTTAGGAAATTTTTCAGCATCCCCCTCTTAGCTGTGGAGAGCTCTCTTTTTGGCCATGGCCATTGGATTGAGCTGCTTAGGTGGAGGGCAGAAGAGCTCTGATGACAATTGGGGACTGAGCTGGCCATGGGGTGGAGTTTGGGTTTGGCTAAGGGGGAGGTGACTCTCAGTTTTGACAATTTCCAGCCACTAGGCCGACCAGCCAGGCCAGGGGAGGTGGCTAGTTGGTCAGGTGCACCAGTGGTCAGGCCATCATGGGGTGAGCTTAAGTGGTTAAAGCATCATGACAAATCTCCTTTAGCATTAACCATTTAAAGGATGAAATCCCCTAGTTTGGGGGACCTTTGGTCCATGGATCCACTAGGGTGGGCTAGGTGGGTCTAGCCTAATCCCTAGTGTCAGTTTAGTGGCTATGGAGGATTTGGTTTAGTCAAATTAGGTTTGGTTTGGTCAAGTTGGTGCATGGGTTCAAAATTGGGGGTTTGAGCTAGACTTGAATCTAGGTTGGTCTAGATTTTGGGTTGAGCCAAAATTATTGAGCAACATGGTGTGGGTGATTGTAATAAAGATTTTTCATGAAGACTTGGAATGGTTTTGAGGTCAATTGAGGGGTCAATTGAGTGTAATTTGGGATTTTGGTCAATTTAGGTAAATTTGGCTAAGTATGGGTTTAGGTTAGGCTAGAGTTGGGTCCAAGGCCAATCGAAGGTCCCAAATGGTCTACGGGAATGTGGTGAAGAGTTCCCAACATCAATTATGTGCCAATTTGAGGTTTAGGCCAATCAATTTGAAGGATTTAGGAGAAGGATTCAATTTAGGCTAAATTTGGGAATTTTGGTTCAAATGGGTTTGGGCGAGGTTTGGATTCAAATTTTAGGCCAGCAAAAAGTTGTTTTTTGGTTTAAGAATATGTCATGAAGGTTTTAGATTAACTTTGGAGTGAATTTGAGTTGAAATGGATTCAATTTGTGTGACTTAAGTGTATGATCAATTTAGGGTAAATTGGGTCAACTTGGGCTAATGTGGGGTTAATATTGGGTCAGGAATGAATGGAATGTCAAGAAATGTCACGAATATGTCATAAAGAGTTTTTAACAGAAATTGGATGAAAATTTTGGGATTAGGGAAATCAATTTGGTGGTTTGGGTCATCTGGGATTTTAGGTCAAAATTAGAGATTTTTGGATTAAGTGATCTTTGAAGATTTTTGGCACCAATATAGAAGCAATTGAATCCAGTATTTTGTTCATGGGAATGTTATAAAGAGTTTAGAATTTAATTTGGAGGAAAATCGATCAAGATGGGGTTCAATTTAGGTATTTGGCTAACTTAGCCAGTTTGGGGATTTTGGGATTTGATTGAAATTGAGTTTAAACATGGGTCAAAATTCAGTTTAATTTAGTTGAGAATGAGCTTAGGAACATTGAATTTGAGATTGTATTTAAAATTAGGTATGATAGGGATCAATTGGGTTGACATTGGGCTTAATTGGGTCAAGTTTGGGTTTAAAATAAATCAAATTGGGGCTATGGCAAAATTGGATTAATTTGGCAAAATTGGGGTATGTTATGGTCGAAGAAAATGAAATTGGGAATTTTTGAAAGCTTTCAAGAATTTTTTTAGGATTTTTTAGAATTTTTGAATTTTTTGGCTAGGAGGGGTATTTTGGTCTTTTTTGAGATATTTTGGTATTTTTGGTAATTTTGGGTTTTGGTCAATTTGGATGGTGGGGAATATTTTGGAATGACATTTGAAAAATTTTGGGTAATTTTGGAGATTTTGGAAATTTTGGGTATTTTTAGGGTTTTGGGGGTATTTAAGCTAGGTTTCAGGAGTAGGGGTCAAAACTTAAAATTTTGGAAAAATTGATATTGGATGAAGGTGAGTAGTATGGAATTGTTTGAATTGAGACATGGACCAAGGGTCACGAGGATGAAGGCTTGGGAAAACCACTTTCATGAGTTTCCAAAGAATTAGGGGATCATAATGGGATGTGTTTGATTTAGGATTGTGAATGTGAAGTTTAAGAGTTCCAGACCTCCCAGGGTTGATCCTAAGGCATGACCACCGATAGGGAATCCTATTTGGCTTCCTTGAGTTTAGCCTCATTCCCCTTAGAGATTAGGGGTTAGACCCTAACATATGAAAGCCCTAAGCAAAGAGAGCAAGCATGTGGAATTTCAATGTGGTAGGGTTTCATTTCTAGTCTTCTAAGAAAAGTCACCAGAAGAGTTCTATGGCTAGACCCTAGGCTATCTAGAGAAAGACCAGACCTCAACTAAAAGTGAGGTCAACAAACCCTAAAAATCCAAAAATCTTCAAATTTTAAGATTTCACCAAAAACCATTCTAAACAACTCCAAATTATTCAAATTACCTAAAATCACCCCAAATCTCCCAAAATTAGCACAATTCCAAAAATTCCCAAAATGCCCCAATATGCTCATTTCTTCACAAAAATCATTCTAAACTTCTTCAAATTGCCCAAAGTTCTAGATTCCTTAAAAACTAGCCATATTGCCCTAAATTCACCTAAATTACCAAAATAACTTAATTTTCACCCAAATTCTCCAAAATTACCAAATGCCCTTAAAACCCTAAATATCTCAAAAATCTCCAAATTCCTAAGATTTGACAAAAACTCATTTAAAACCACTCCAAATTATTCAAATTGCCCTAATGGCCCAAAAAATTCTCATTTCTTCACTAAAATCATTTTAAATCTCTCCAAATTACACAATTAATCTAAGATACTGAACATTTCTTAAAACTAGCTAAATTGCCCTAAATTCTCTAAAACTTATAATATATCCCAATTTTCACAAAATTCTCCAAAATTACCAAAATACCCTTAAAACCCTAAACATCCCAAAACTCTCCAAATTTCTATGATTTCACAAAAAAATCATTCGAAAACACTTCAAATTATTTAAATTGCTCAAATTTACCCCAAATCTCCTAAAATTAGTAGAAATCCCAAAAATTCCCAAAATTCCCCTATGGGCTCATTTCTTCACCAAAATCATTTTAAACCTCTTCAAATTACGCAACTGATCTAAATTACTCCACTTTCTTTAAAATAAGCAATATTGCCCTAAATTCGCCCAAACAACCAAACGAACCAAATTTTCACCCAAAATCTCCAAAATGACCAAAATGCCCTCAAACACCTAAAAACTTAAAAATCTCAAAATTCCTAAGATTTCACCGAAAATAATTCTAAACCACTCTATATTATTAAAATTTCCTAAATTTTCCCCAAATCTCCTAAAATTAGCCAAAATCAAAAAAATTACCTAAATGCCCCTATGACCCAAAAATTCTCATTTCTTCACCTAATTGATCTAAAATACTTCATATTCTTTAAAACTAGCCTAAGTGCCCTAAATTCTCTAAAAAAACAAAATAAACCAATTTCCACCAAACTCTCCAAAAGTACAAAAATGCCTGTAAAACCCTAAAAATTCCAAAAATCCCTAAATTCCTAAGATTTCACGAAAAATCATACTAAAACACTTCAAATTATTCAAAATGCCTATATAACCCCTAAATATACCAAAGGTGCCAAAATCACAAAAAATCCCAAAATGCCCCTATGGCCTAAAAGTTTTCTTTTCATCCAATATCATTTTAAACATCTCCAAATTAGACATTTGATCTAAAATACTCCACATTTTTTAAAATTAGCCAAAGTACATTAAACTCTACAAAACTACCAAAATAACCCAAATTTCACAAATATTCCCCAAAATTGCCAAAATGCCCTTTAAACCCAAAAAATCTTAAAAATCTCCAAATTCTTAAGATTTCACCAAAAACCATTCTAAAAAGCTCCAAATTATTCAAATTGTCCAATTTCACCCCAAATCTCCCAAAACTAGCAGAAATCCCAAATTTTCCCAAAATGCCCCTACGGCCCAAATATTCTAAATTCTTCACCAAAATCATTTTAAACCTCTCCAAATTACCGAATTGATCTAAAATACTCTACATTCTTTAAAATTAGCCAAATTACCGTATAATTTCCAAGTCTACCAAAATAACCTAATTTTTCAGTCAAATTCTCTAAAATTACCAAAATTCCCTTAAAACCCTAAAATTTCCAAAATATCTCCAAATTTCTATGATTTCAGTAAAAATCAGTCTAAAACACTTAGAAATTTTCAAATTACCCAAATCTCCATAAATTAGCTAAAACCAGAAAATTCTGAAAATGATCCTTTGGCAAAAAAATTCTCATTTCTTCACCGAAATCATTTTAAGCCCCTTCAAAGTACCCAACCAATCAAAAATACTCCACATTCCTTAAAATTAGGAATATAGCATGAAATTCTCCCAAACTTCCAAAGTAACCCAATTTTCACCCAAATTCTCCAAAATTACCAAAATGCCCTTAAAATTTAAAAATCCCAAAAAACTTTAAATTCCTAAGATTTCACAAAAATTAATTTTAAACCACTCGAAATTATTCAAATTGCCCAAATTCATCCCAAATCTCACAAAATTTTCCAAAATCCAAAAAATTCCCAAAATGCCCCTATGGTGCAAAAATTCCTATTTCGTCACCAAAATCATTTTAAATCTCTTCAACTTACACAATTAATTTGAAATACTCAACATCCCGAAAACTAGCCAGATTGTCCTAAATTTTCTAAAACTAACAATATAACCAAATTTTCATGAAATTCTCCAAAATTACCAAAATGCCCTTAGAACCCTAAAAATCCCAAAAATCTCCAACTTTCTTTGATTTCTCAAAAAATAATTTGAAAACACTTCAAATTATTCAAAATGCCCAAATTCATCCTAAATCTCCCAAAATTAGCACAAATCCCAAAAATTTCCACAATGCTACTACGGGCTCATTTTTTCACTAAAATTATTTTAAACCTCTTCAAATTACCTAACTAATTTAAATACTCCACATTCCTTAAAACTAGCAATATTTTCCTCAATTCTCCCAAACTACCAAAATAACTTAATTTTCACCCAAACTCTTCAATATTACTAAAATGCTGTTAAAAATCTAAAAATCCCAAAGATCTCCAAATTCCTAAGATTTCATAATAAAATCATTTCAAACCATTCCAAATCATTCGAATTTCCGAATTTCACCCCAAATCTACCTAAATTACCATAATCCCAAAAATTTCCAAAATGACCCTAACGCCCAAAAAATTCCCATTTCTTCACAAAAATCATCATAAATCTTTTCAAATTACACAATTGATCTAAAATACTCCATATTCCTTAAATCTAGCAAAATTGCTCTACATTCTCAAAAATTACCCAAATAACCAATTTTTATCAAAATTCTCCAAAATTATCGAAATGCCCTTAAAGCCTAAAAAATCTCTAAATTCCAAGATTTCACCAAAAATAATTCTAAACCACTTTATTTTATTCAAATTTCCCAAATTCACTAAAAATCTGCGAAAATTAGCCAAAATCCTAATTAATTTCAAAATCCTTCTTTGGCCAAAAAAGTCTTAATTCTTCACCAAAATCATTTTAAACTTCTCAGAAATTACCCATTTATTTAAAATACTCCAAACTCTTTAAAACTAGCCAAATTGCCCTATATACTCTAAAATAACCAAAATAACCTAAATTTCACTCAAACTCTCCAAAATGCCCTTAAAACCCCAAAAACCCCCAAAATCTCAAAATTCTTATGATTTCACCAAAAATCATTCTAAACCACTCTATATTTTTAAAATTGCCCAAATTCACCCCAAATCTCCAAAAAATAGCCAAAATCCTAAAAATAACCAAAATGGCCCTTGGCCCTAAAATTCTCATTTCTTCATTAAAATCATTTTAATGCTCTCCAAAAAAACCAATTGATCTAAAATACTCCACATTCTTTAAAACTAACCAAATTTCCCTAAATATTTTAAAATGAAACAAAATAACCTAATTTTCATCAAAATCTCCAAATTTTCCAAAATGCCTTCAAAAACCTAAAAAATTCAAAAATCTACAAATTCCTATGATTCCACGAAAATCATTCTAAAAAACTTCCAATTTTTCAAATTACCCAAATTCTCCCCAAATATCCCAAAATTAGCCAAACTCCAAAAAATTCACAATATGCCTCTATGGCCTAAAAATTCCCATTTCATCAAGAAAACCATTTTAAACTTCTTCAAATTACCCATTCTAAACAACTCAAAATTATTCAAATTGCCTAAATTCACCCCAAATCTCTTAAAATTAGCATAAATCCCAAAAATTCCGAAAATGCCCTTAAGGGATTATTTCTTCAACAAAATCATTCTAAACCTCTTTAAATTACGCAATATTTCTAAAATACTCCACATTTTTTAAAACTAGCCATGTTGCCTTAAATTCTCCAAAACTACCAAAATAACCTAGTTTTCATCCAAATTCTCCAAAATTACCAAAATGCCCTTAAATCTCTCAAAATCCCAAAAGTCTCCAAATTCCTTAGATTTCTCAAAAATTTATTCAAGATGACTCTAAATTATTCAAATTGCTCAAATTCACCCCAAATATCATAACATATACAAAAAAATCCAAAAATTCCCAAAATGCTCAGATGGCTCAAAAAATTCCCATTTCTTCACTAAAATCATTTCAAACTTCTCCAAATTACCCAATTGATCTAAAAAACTCCAAATTTTTCAAAACTAGCCATATTGCCTTAAATTCTCTAAAATTACTAAAATAACCCAATTTTTACCCAAATTCTCCAAAATTACAAGATGCCCTTATAACCCGAAAAATCCCAAAAATCTCCAAAATCCTAATATTTCACCAAAAATCATTCTAAACAACTAAAAATTACTTAAATTGCCCAAATTCACTTGAAATCTCCCAAAATTAGCAGAAATTCCAAAAATTCCTAAAATGCCCCTAGAGGCTCATTTCTTCACCAAATTAAATTTAAACCTCCTTAAATTACCGAACTGTTCTAAAATACTCCACATTCCTTAAAACTAGCCATATTGCTCTAAATTCTCCAAAACTACCAAATTAACCCAATTTTCACCCTTCTCCAAAATTACCAAAATGCCCTTAAAACCCAAAAAATCCTAAAAATCGCCAAATTCCTAAGATTTCACAAAAAAATAATTTAAAGCACTCCAAATTATTCAAATTGCTCAATTTCATCCAAAATCTTTCACAATTTGCCAAAATCCAAAAAATTCACAAAATTCCCCTATAGCCCAAAAAATCCTTCATTCTTCACCAAAATCATTTCAAACCTCTCCAGATTACCCAATTCATCTAAAATACTCCAAAATCCTTAAAACTAGCCATGTTGCCCTAAATTCTCCCAAACTACCAAAATAACCCTAATTTTCACCTAAATTCCCTAATGTGCCCTTAAAACCCTAAAAATCCCAAAAATCTCCAAATTTTTAAGATGTCTCAAAACATCATTCTAAACAACTCCAAATTATTCAAATTTCCCAAATTCAACCCAAATCTCCCAAAACTTGGCAAAATTCCAAAAGTTCCAAAAATGCTCTTATGGTCCAAAATATTCTCATTTATTCACCAAAATCATTTTAAACCTCTCCAAATTACACAGCTAATCTAAAATACTCTACATTCCTTGGAACTAGTCAAATTTTCAAAAATTCTCGAAAACTAACAATATAATCCAATTTTTATGAAATTCTCTGAAATTACTAAAATGCCCTTAAAACCTAAAAATAAAAAAATGTTCAAATTTATATAATTTCACCTAAAATCATTCTAAAACACTTCAAATTTTTCAAATTGCCCAAATTCACACAAAATCTCCCAAAATTAGCAAAATCTCAAAAATTCCTTATGGTCGAAAAATTCTCATTAATTCACAAAAATCAGTTTAAACCTCTAAAACTTACCCAATTGATCTAAAATACTCCACCTTCCATAAAATATGCCAAATTTCCGTAAATTCTCTAAAGCTACAAAAATAACCCAAATTTCACCAAAATTACCAAAATGCTTTTAAAACCCTAAAATTCCATAAAATCTCCAAATTCCTAAGATCTCAATAAAAAAAGTTCTAAACCACTCGAAATTATTCAAATTGCCCAACATTAAAAAAAAATTAGCTTAAATCCAAAAAATTCTCAAAATGCCCAATGGCAAAAAAATTCTCATTTCTTCACCAAAATAATTTTAGACATCTCCAAACTCCCCAATTGCTCTAAAGTACTCCACAATCCATAAAACTATGCCTACTTCCTGAAAATTCTCAAAATGCCCCTATGGCCTAAATCATTCTCATTTCTTCAACAAAATCATCTTTTTCATCACCAAAATCATTTTATACCTCTATGAATTATCCAATTGATCAAATTCCATATTCCTTAAAACTAGTAAAATTACCCTAAATTCTCCAAAACTACCAAAATTACCAAAATGCCCTTATGTTCGAAAAATTCTCATTTCTGCATCAAAATATTTTTAAACCTCTCAGAATTACCTAATTGATCTAAAGTACTCCACATTTCTTAAAAGTAGAAAAATTTTCATAATTTCTCTAAAATGACCAAAATAACATAATTTTAACCAAACCTCTCCAAAGTTACCAAATTGCCCTTAAAACCTTACAGATCCCACAAACCTCCAGATTCTTAATATTTCACCAAAAATCATTCTAAACCACTCCGAACACTTCAAATTGCCCAAATGTGACCAAAATTAGCCAAAATCCTAAAAGTTCTCAATTCTCTTCACCAAAATCAATTTAAATATCTCTAAACTACCAAATTAATCTAATGTACTCCACATCCTTAAAATTAGTTATATTGCCCTAACTTCTCAAAAACTACATAAATAACTAAATTTTCACCAAAATTTTCAAAAATTACATAAATTCACTGAAACCCCTAAAAATCTCCAGATTTCTACGAATTCACCAAAAATCATTCTACACCACTCTAAATTTTTCAAATTGCCCAAATTTGCCCAAAATCTCCAAAAATTAGCCAAAATTCTAAAAATTCTAAAAATGACTGTGACCTAAAAATTACCATTTCTTCACCAAATTCATTTCAAACCACTCCAAGTTTCCCAATTGATCTAAAATACTCCACATTGCTTAATACTAGAGAAATTGCACTAACTTCTCCAAAACTAGCAAAATAACCTAACTTTCACCATAATTCTCTAAAATTACCAAAATGCCCTTAAAACACTAAAAATCTGAAAATCTCCAAATTCCTAATTTTTCACAGAAAAATCATTTTAAACCACATCAAATTATTCAAATTGCTCAAATTCACCCAAAATCACCCAAAATTAGAAGATATCCCACTGATTGCCAAAATGCGCCTATAGCTCATAAAATTCTCATTACTTCACTAAAATCTTTTTAAATTTCTCTAAATTACACAATTAAACTAAAATACTCCACATTCCTTAAAACTTGCCAAATTGCTTTAAATTCTCCAAGACTAACAAAATAACACAATTTTCACCAAATTCTCCATAAATACCAAAATGACCTTAAAACTCTAAAAATCCCAAAAATCGACAAATTTCTATGATTCCACCAAAAATCATTCTAAACACTTCAAATTATTCAAATTGCCCAAATTCACTCCAAATCTTTCCAGAATTAGTCAAAATCCCAATAAATTTCCAAAATGCGACTATGCCTCAAAAAATTCTCATTAAATCACCAAAATGAATTTAAAACTTTCCAATTTACCCAATTGGCCTAAATACTCCACATTCCTTAAAACTAGACAAATTGCCTTATATTCTCTAGAAAATACCAAAATAACTCAATCTTCACTAAAATTCTCCAAAATTACCAAAATGCCCTTAAAACCATAAAAACCCCCAAAAATCTCCAAATTCCTATGATTTCACCAAATATCATTCAAAACCACTCCAAATTATTAAACTTGCCCAAATTCACCCAAAATCTCCCAAAATTATCAAAAATCAAGAAATTCCTTAAATGCCCCTTTAGTCCAAAAATCTCATTTCTTCACGAAAAAAATTTTCAACATCTTCGAATTACCCAATTCATCTAAAATACTCCACATTCCTTAAAACTAACCAAATTGCACTAAATTCTCAAAAAAACCAAAATAACTCAATCTTCACTAAAAATACCAAAATGCCCTTAAAAGCTAAAAAATTCAAAAAATCTCTAAATTCCTTAAATTTCCCAAAAAATCATATAAACCACTCCAAATTACTTAAATTGTCAAAATTAACCTAAATTTCTCAAAATATGCCAGAATTCTAAAAATTTCCAAAATGCCCCTATGGCCCAAAAATTATCATTTCTTCATAGAAATCATATTAAACATCTCTGAATTACCCGACTAATCTAAAACACTCCAGATTCCTTTAAATTTGCCAAATTGCCCAAAATTCTCCAAAACTAAAAAATAACCCAATTTTCACCCAAATTCTCCAAATTTACTAAAATGCCCTTAAAACATTAAAAATCCTAAAAACTCTAAGTTTCTAAGATTTCGCAAAAAATATTCTAATCCACTCCAAATTAAAAAAAATTGCTCAAATTCATCCTAAATCTCCCAAAATTATCAAAAATCCCATAATTCCAAAAATGCCCTTATGGCCTAAAATTCCCATTTCTTCACCAAAATAATTTCAAACCTCTCTTATTACCATGTTAATCTCAAATACTCCACATTCCTTAATACTAGCTAAATTGGCCTAAATTTCCTAAGCTTTTCAAAATAACGTAATTTTCACCAAAATTACCAAAATGCCCTTAAAACCCTAAAAATACCAAAAATATCCAAATTCCGATGATTTCACCAAATATCATTGTATACCAGTCCAAATTATTTAAATTACTCAAATTATATATATCCCAAAATTAGCCAAAATCCCATAAATTCCAAAAATGCCCCTATTGCTTAAAAAATCACATCTCATCACCAAAATCATTTTAAACCTCTCAAAATTACCCAATTGATCTAAATAACTCCACTCCACATTCCTCAAAACTAGCCAAATTGCTTTGAGTTCTCCAAAACGACCAAAACAACCCAATTTTCACCAAAATTCTCCAAAACTACCAAAATGCCCTTAAAACCCTAAAAAAATTCCATAAATATCCAAATTCCTAAGATTTCACCAAAAATTGTTCTAAAGTAATTTAAATTTTTTAAATTGCCCAAATTCACCCAAAATCTCTCAAAATTAGCCAAAATCCCAAAAATTCCAAAAAAAACCCTATGACAAAAACTTTTCATTTCTTTTCCAAAATCATTTAAACCTCTCCAAATTACCAAATTGATCTAAAACAATGCACATTCCTTTAAACATGCCAAATTTCACTAAATCTTCCAACACTACCAAAATAAGACAATTTTCACCAAAATTCTGCAAAATTACCAAAATGCTTTTCAAACCCTAAAAATCCCAAAAATCTCTAAATTTCTAGTTTTTCACCAAAAACCATTTTAAACAACTCCAAATTATTCAAATTGCTCAAATACACTGAAAATTAGCCAAAATCCTAAAAATTCTAAAAATGCTCCTATAGCCCAAAAATTTTCATTTCTTCACCAAAATCATTTTAAACATCTCCAAACTACCCAATTGCTCTAAAGTACTCCACATTCCTTAAAACTAGTCATATTGCACTAAAGTCTTCAAAATGACCAAAATAACCCAATTTTCACAAAAATTCTCCAGAATTACCAAAATTCCCTTAAAAACCTAAAAATCTTAGAAAACATCAAATTTCTAAGATTTCACAAAAAAAAATCATTTTAAACCACTCCAAATTATTCAAATTGCCCAACTTTGTCTTAAATCTCCAAAAATTAGTCAAATACTAGAAATTATGAAAATGACTCTGACCCAAAAATTTCCATTTCTTCACCAAGATCATTTCAAACCTCTTTGAATTCCTAATTGATCTAAAATACTCCACATTCATTAATACTAGCCTTACTACCCAAAATTCTCCAAAACTACTAAAATAAACTAATTTTCTCCAAATTTCTCCAAAAGTACCAAAAAAAACCTTTAAAACCCTAAAAATCCCAAAATCTCTAAATTCCTATTATTTCACCAAAAATCATTCTAATCCACTTGAAAATATTCAATTAGCCCAAATTCACCCAAAATCTCCCAAAATCAGCAGAAGTCGCAAGAACTCTCAAAATGCATCTACAGCCTAAAAAATTCTCATTTCTTCACCAAAATCATTTTAAATCTCTCTAAAGGTCATGATAAATATAAAAAACTCCACGATCGTTAAAATTATTAAAATTTCTCCAAATTCTCCAAAACTATCAATATAATTAAATTTTAATGAAATTCTCCAATATTACCAAAATACCCTTAAAACTCTAAAAATCCTAAAAATCAGAATATTTCTTTGATTTCACCAAAAATAATTCTAAAACAGTTCAAATTATTCAAATTTTCCAAAGTAATTCCAAATCTTCCAAAATTAGCAAAAATCCCAAAAATTCCCAAAATGCCCCGATTAAAATTCCAAAGTTCTAAGATTTCACCCAAAAATTCTACAAATTATTTAAAACTCCCCTATGGCCGAAAGATTCTCATTTCTTCACCAAAAATAATTCTAAACATCTCTAAGCTACCCAATTGATCTGAAATACACCATTTTTTTTAAACTAGCCATATTGCCCTAAATTCTCTAACTACCAAAATAACCCAATTTTCACCAAAATTCTCTAAAATTACCAAAAATGCCCTTAAAACCCTAATAATCCCAAAATCTCCAAATTCCTCAAAATCTTCAGATTCCTAAGATTTCACCAAAAATCATTCTAAACCACTTCAAGATATTCAAATTGCATAAATTCACTACAAATCTCCCAAAATTAGCCAAAATCATAAAAATTCCCAAAATGCCCATATGGCCCAAAAAATCTCAATTCTATACCAAAATCATTTTAAACCACTTTAAATCACCTAATAGATCAAAAGACTCCACTTTGTTTAAAAGTAACCCAATTGCCCTAATTCTCCAAAACTACCATAATATTTCAATTTTCCCTAAAATTCTTAAAAATTAACAAAAGAAACTTAAATCCCTAAAAATCCTAAATATTTCCAAATTTCTAATATTTCACCAAAATTCAATCTAAACCACTTCAAATCGTTCAAATTGTCTGAATCTCCTAAAATTAGTCAAAATCCAAAAAATTCCCAAAAAGACCCTTTGGACAAAAAATTTGCATTTCTTCACCAAAATAATTCTAAACTTCTCTGAATTACCCAATTGATCTAAGATACCCCACATTCCTTAAAACTAACCAAATTGCCCTAAATTCTCCAAAACTACCAAAATAACCCAATTTTCACCAATATTCTCCAAAACTACCAAAATGCCCTTAAAAGCCTAAAAATTCTAAAAATAATTAAATTCCTAAGACTTCACCAAAATCATTTTAAACACTCCAAATAATTTAAATTGCCCAAATTCACCTCAAATCTTCCAAAATTATCCAAAATTTAACAAATTCCAAAAATACTCCTATGGCCCAAAAATTCTTATTTCTGCACCAAAATCATTTTAAACCTCTCCAAATTCCCCAATTGATCTAAAATACTTCATAATCCGTAAAACTAGCCAATCTGCCCTAAATTCACCAAAAAAACAAAAATAAACAAATTTTCACCAAAATTTTCCAAAATTACCAAAATGCCCTTAAAACCCTAAAAAAACTAAATTCTCCAAATTTCTACGATTTCGCCAAAAATTGTTCTAAACCACTTCAAATTATTCAAATTGCTTAAATTCACCAAAAATCTCCCAAAATTAGCAAAAATCCCAAAAATTTCAAAAAAACCTTTGTGGTCCAAAAATCTTCTTTTCTCCACCAAAGTCATTTTAAACCTCTCAAAATTACTCAATTGATCTCAAATACTGCACATTCCTTAAAACTTGCCAAATTTCCCTAAATTATCCCAAATTAAAAAAAGAACCCAATTTTTACAAAAATTCTCAAAATTTACCAAAAAGCTTTTGAAACACTAAAAATCACAAAAAATCCAAATTCTTAAGATTTCATTAAAAATCATTCTAAACCACTGCAAATTATTCAAATTTACTAAATTCATCAGAATTAACCAAATTTCCAAAAATTCCTAAAATGTCCATATGGCCCAAAAATTCTCATTTCTTTACCAAAACCTTTTTAAACAGCTCCAAACTACTCAATTAATCTAAAATCATTCTTTAAAAAAGCCATATTGCCATAAATTCTCCAGAACTACCAAAAACACCTAATTTTCATAAAAAATCATTCTAAACACCTCCAAATTATTCAAATTGCCCAAATTCGCACCAAATCTCCAAAAAGTAGCCAAAATCCTAAAAATTCTGAAAGTGCCTATAGCCCCAAAATTTCCAATTCTTCACCAAAATCATTTCAAACCTCTCAAAATTACCCAATTGATCTAAAATACTCCACATTTTTTAATACTAGCCTTATTGCTTTAAATTCTTCAGCTACCAAAATAACCTAAATTTCACAAAAATTCTCCAAAATTATTAAAATGCCCTTAAAACCCTAAAAATCATAATATCTCGAAATTCCTAATATTTCTCCTAAAATCATTCTAAACCACCTCAAGTTATTCAAATTGAACTAATTCACCCAAAATCTCCTAAGAATTGCAAATATACCCTTATGGCTAAAAAAATTCCCATTTCTTCACCAAAATCATTTTAAACCTCTTCAAAATACACAATTAATCTAAAATACTCAACATTCCTTAAAACTAATCAAATTAAACTAAATTTTGCAAAACTAATAGAATAACCTAATTTTAACAAAGTTCTTCAAAATTACCAAAATGCCCTTAAAACCCTAAACATCTCGAATATCTCCAAAATTCGATGACTTCACCAAAAATCATTCTAAAAAAATGTCAAATTATTTAAATTGCTCAAATTCACCTCAATTCTCCCAAAATTAGCCAAATCACAAAAATTCCCAAAATAGCTCTATGGCCCAAAAATTCTCATTAATTCACCATAATTAATTTAAACTTATCCAAATTACCCAATTGTTCTAAAACACTCCACATTCCTTAAAACTAGACAAATTGCCCTAAATTCTCCAAAACTACAAAAATAACCCAATTTTCACCAAAATTCTTCCAAATTAGCATAATGCCCTTAAAACCCTAAAAATCCTGAAAATATCCAAATTCCTAAGATTTAATCAAAAACTATTACTCAATTGCCCAAATTTACATTAAATCTCCCAAAATTAACCAAAATCCTAAAAACTCACAAAATACCAATGGCCTAAATATTCTCATTTCTTCACCAAAATCATATTAAAATCTCTTAATTACCCAATTGATCTAAAATACTCCACCATTTGAAAACTAGTCAAACTGCGCAAAATCCTACAAGTCTACCAAAATATGCCAATTTTTAAAAAAATTTTCTAAAATTATCAAAATGCCCTTAAAACCTTCAAAATGCCAAAATTCTCCAAATTCTTAAGATTTCACCAGAAATCATTCTAAACCACTCCAAATTATTCAAATTGCACAAATTCACCCCGAATCTCCCAAAATTAGCCAGAATCCCAAACATTCCAAAAACACCCCTATGGCGCAAAAATTCTCATTTCTTCATCAAAATTAATTCAAACCTCCATAAATTACCGAATTGATCTAAAATACTACATATTATCTAATACTAGCCAAATTGCCTTAAATTCTCCAAAATTATTTAAATAACCCAATTTTGATAAAAATCTCCGAAATTACGAAAATACCCTAAAAATCCCAAAAATCTCTGAATTCCTAAGATTGCACCAAAAGTCATTCACAATTAATTTAAAATACTCTACATTCTTTAATACTAGACAAATTGCCTTATTTTTCACTTTAACTACGAAAATAACCTATTTTTCAATAAAATTACCAAAATGCCCTAAAAACCTTTAAAATTCCAAAAATCTCCAAAACCTATGATTTCACCACAAATCATTCTAAAACACTCCAAGTGACTCAAATTGCCCAAATTTAACCCAGATCTCTCAAAAATAGGCAAATATTAAAAAAATTCCCAAAATGCCTTTATGACCCAAAAATTCTCATTTCTAAGCCAAAATCATTTTAAACTACATAAAATTATTCAAACCACCCAAATTAACCCCAAATTTCCTAAAATTTGCCAAAAATCCAAAAATTCCCAAAAGCCCCTCGGGCCCAAAAAATTCTCATTTCTTCACCAAAATCATCTTCAATATCTCCAAATTTCATAATTGAACTAAAGGACTCCACTTTCCTTAAAACTAGTTATATTGCACTAAAATTTCAACAACTACCAAAAAAATCAAATGTTAACCAAAACTCTCCAAAATTACCAAAGTACCCTTAAAACTTTTAAAACCAAAAAATCTCCAAATTCCTAAGATTTCACGGAAAAACCAATCTAAACTACTTCAAATTATTCAAATTACCCAAATTCACCATAAATCTCCCAAAGTTAGCCAAAATTATAAAAGTTCCCAAAATGCCACTATGGCCTAAAGATTCTTAATTATACATCAAAATCATTTTAAACCTCTCCAAATTACCTAATTGATCTAAAATACTGCTCATTGCTTAAAACTTGCCAAATTACCCTAATTCTGCAAAACTACCATAATATGCCAATTTTCGCCAAAATACTCCAAAATTACAAAAGCAACTTTAAAACCATAAAAATCCCATAAATCTAAAATTCCAAAGATTTCACAAAAAATCACTCTAAACCACTTCAAATAATTCAAATTACTCAAATTTTTCCCAAATCTCTCAAAATTAGTGAAAACCTCAACAATTCCCAAAACCCTTTGGCCCAAAAATTCTCACTTCTTCACCAAAATTGTTTTAAACCTCTATTACCCAATTTATCTAAACTACTCTACATTCCTTAAAACTAGCTAAATTGCCCTAAATTCTCCAAAACTACCAAAACAAACCAATTTTCACCAAAATTCTCCAAAATTACCAAAATGCCCTTAAAACTGTAAAATATTTAAAAGTTTTTGAATTCTTAAGACATTAGTAAAACATTCTAAACCGCACAAAATAATTTAAATTGCCCAAAATCACCACCAAATCTTCCTAAATTATCCGAAATCCAATAAATTCCCAAAATGCCCAAAAGGCAAAAAAATTCGCATTTTTGCACCAAAATCACTTTAAAACTCTCCAAATTACCCATTTGATCTAAAATACTCAACATCCTTTAAAACTAGCCAAACTAACCTAAATTCTTCGAAAGTACTAAAATAAACCAATTTTCACCAAAATTACTAATATGCTCTTAAAACCCTAAAAATATCAAAAATCACCAAATTCTTAAAATTTCACCATAAATCATTCTAAGCCACTACAAATTATTCAAGTTGCTCAAATTAACAACAAAATCTCACAAAATTAGCTAAAATCTTAAAATTTTCCAAAATACCCCGCTGGCCGAAAATTCTCATTTCTTCATCAATATCATTTTAAACCTCTCCAAATTACACAATTGATGTAAAATACTGCACATTCCCTAAAACATGCCAAATTGCTCTAAATTCTCTAAAACTACCAAAATAACCCAATTTTCACCAAAATTCTAAAAAATAGCCAAAATGCTTTTAAAACCCTAAAAATCTCATAAATCTCCAAATTCATAAGATTTCATTAAAAATCATTCTAAACAACCTCAAATAATTCAAATTGCCCAAATTTACCCAAAATTAGCCAAATTCTAAAAAATTCTTTAAATGCCCTTATGGCCCAAAATTTTCATTTCTTCACCAAAATCATTTTACACATCTCTAAACTAACCAATTGATCAAAACACTCTACACTCCGTAAAACTAGCCTTATTACCCTAAGTTCTCCAAAACTATCAAAATAATCTAATTTTCACAAAAAATCACCAAAATTACAAAAATTCCCTGTTGACCTCATTTTTGATGAGGTCTTCTCTTCCCTCTTTAGTGCTTAGGATCTAGCCTTAGGCTTTTCCTTTGACTATCTTACAGGACTAGAATTGGGACCCATCCTTTAGAAATTTAAACCACTTCTTGTCTCCCTGCTGTTGACCTCATTTTTGATGAGGTCTTCTCTTCTTCTCTTTAGTACTTAGAATCTAGCCTTAGGCTTTTCCTTTGACTATCTTAGAGGACTAGAATTGGGACCCACCCTCTAGAATTTCAAACCACTTCTTAACTCCCTTCAAACTCCACAAACCTGACTGTAGACCCCTAATCACCTAGAGGGTTGAAATCAAATATGGAAGTTTAAAGGATGAGTTCCTATAGGACTTTTTTGGCCTTAGGACTGCCCTGGGTGGCCTGGTCTGGTGAAGGGCTGACTTACACATACACTTACACATACACTACACTTTCACACACCTCCTAAAACCACACCCATACCTAACTTGACCTCCTGACTCATGTAGGTGATTCACATGGATGGTCCTTAACTCTAAGCCCTTGGCTAAGAGGGTTAGGAACAACATAGTGAATGCCTCAAATGAGTCCCCTCATGGCTCATGTGGGCTTGATATGGCTTCATGGCTCAACCAAAATTATTTTATTCCACTTACATTCACCTAACCTTCAATTTTCCAAATTTTCAATTTTTGACCCGGGACCTTACACCTGCCTAGCCTACCCAAAACCCTTGAAATCCTCCAAAATTTCCAAATTACCCAAAATTCCTCAAAATCAATCCCAAGCATTTCCACATCACTCAAATCGATCATCCATACCCAAAAATACCAAAAATTCATAAAATACCTCCCAATACCCTCCAAATACCCAAAATACCCCTCTTGACCCAAAAATCCAAAAATTCAGAAAATTCCCAGAAAATTCCAGAAAATCCCAAATATTCCCAATTTCATTTTGTTCAACTACACCATGGGCCAATTTTGTCAATTTACCCTACTTTTGTCAAAACCCCAATTTGACCCATTTTAACCCTAAGTGAACCCAATGTCAAACCAAACCTACCCAATTGACCCAAATTCTGGTCCAATTCAATTCTAAACTTCAATTCAACATTCCAAACACCAATCTAGACCAAATCCAAGTCCAATTTGATTGACATTTGGATCCAATTTCACTTTTGGCCTTAAAGCCCGATTTGGACCCATGACCCAAACCTAACCCAAACTCACCCAATTCAACTCCAATTAACCCCAAATCTTTTCTAAATCTTCCTTAGCATCCCCACAAGCAAAAAAATAACATGATTTGCCCAACATTTAGACCCAAACCCCACTCAAATTCAACCCAAAGCTAAAAGGCCCAATTTTGACCTAAAACCAAACCTAACCCAAATGAGCCCAAACCCCAAAATCAAAGCCCAAACAAAGTCAAAACCTCTTTGAAACACTCTCATAAACATTTCTCAACATTAATTTTACATCAATTTCAACCCTAGCCCAACATTGGCCCAACTTGGCTCACTTGGACCTATATTGGCCCATTCACCAAAAGAGCCCAAATTCAACCCAATTCAAACCCAAGCCACCCCCAATTTGCTTCAAGTCACTCATGACACATCTATGAGCTAAACCCAACAATTATTTGGCCCAAGCCTTTACCAAAATTTCATCCCAAAATCCATTTTTAAAATTCAAAAGCCCACTTTCCTAAACCATCTTAAAAGCCCATCTAAAACCATTTCAAAAAAGCCCAACATCCACCCTAAAGCCCATATGACATTTCCCCTCATCATACTTTCAATTAAAATCATCCCTAAGTCCTAAACCAATGATCAAATAATTCTAAATGAGGCTTGATCCAAATTTCCACCAAATTATCCAAAATCCTTAAAATCCATTTTTATGAAATTGACCAAACTTTTCGCCAAGCCAAAGACAAGCCATGCAAGCCATGGACAAGCCACATGAAGCCATGGAAGGCTTGACATGTGATCAAGCCACTAATGGCAAAAGGAGGAACCTCTTTTAAGCCCCATTTTAAGCCCCCTTAAAATGGTTTTAACCCTTTTAATGCTTCACCTTAATCCATGTTTAATCAAAATATTCATGGATGGTGACTTCTCCACCCTTTCCTAGCTGATCCATCTGATCCTCCCTCAGCCCAAATCAACCATGGGGAGGTGAACCAAGCCCAAAAGGTGGGTTGACCCACTTGGACCCAAAATGAGCTCATCCCCCATTCCATTTCAATTTAACTCCTTTACACATGTCCATGTCCAATTGACTGCACAAACTTCCAGCCCTGACTTCCCTGACCTTGAGGGTGACTCGACCCCGGCCGGCCGACCACCACGGCCGCCGGAAACCACCGGGCGAGAGCTCACATGTGAGCCAACTTTGGAATTCTCCCTTGCCGAGCTGCCCCATCCCAGCGTGGCCATTGTGGCCGTTCCGCCCTTGACCTAAGCAGCTGATCCCAAGCCCTAACTCTCCCAGGAGGCCCTCCACCCTCTCCTATTTAAACACCACCCCTCTCGGCCATGAGAGGTGCCTGAAACAAACCTTAAGGAAACTCTGCCAAAATTGTTCCAGACTCCTCCCCATACACAGAGCACTTGATCCCCACTGAGATCCCCCTGCCATTTCTTCTCTGTGAGCTCAATTTCAGAGTTGAAATCTAGGCCCAAAACCAGGACACTTCTCCACAGTGAGCCAATCCCCAAATTGATTGGTTCTACACCTTCACCAGACCAAGGGAAGGTGTCCACCAGCAAAAGCTCCATCTCCAGGCCACCCAATTGCTCCAGCCTCGAAGCTTTGTAATCGGCTGTGGTCGAAATCCTACCTAGGCTTTTCACCAGACCAGGAGACTTCATCTGGAGCTTGCTGGGATCCAATCGAAGGTGCAACAACTCTCAGATTGAAGCCACACTTCTCTGAGCAAAGGTATGATCCACACATTCTCCATTTTTATTGCGTAAATTTCATCCCACATAAACCGTATAGATGTGTTCGTCTTCTCAAGACGAATCCTTAGAGCATAAGAACATGAAAATCCATTGAGTATCGAATGAGATCTTAGGGATTTAGTGTGGACGGCTCTCGGGTGAGGACGCTCGGGGACGATGAACGGATGCCGTCCATTCAATACACGCGCGGACGGACGGCTCAGATGGCGTCGGACCAGGAGACGGTACGAGAACCGCGGGGCCCGGGCTGCTGACTTAGATGACGACGTCGAATGGGAGCGCGACGCGTGTGCGTTCGGAGATGCCGAGGATGACGCGGCGCCGTGTGGATAAATAGAAAATTAGGGGTATTTTCTATTTATTTAATTCCCTAAACTTCAAAAATTCATAACTTTGTGTAGGAAAGTCATAAAATTAAAATAAAAATACCCTCTTGCTCGAGTGAACGAGAGGAGAATAATGTGGAAAAGAAATTATTTAATTTCATCAAGTATTTTATTTTTAATAATTTATTTACCCTCTGCATATTTTTAATTCTCCATGCATGTATACAATTCACCATGGCATGAGACCATAGGGCTTTTGAAGCCTCCGAATTTGGGAAAATTCCACTGAATTTTCCAAAGTCGAAGGCCATCCCTATGAAAAGTTATTGATTTTTCAAATTCATGTTACTGTTTTGAGTATTTTAATTCCAATAAATAGCATGTTGTGAAATAAATTCTAGGAAAAGTTGGTGATGTTCCTTAGGACCAGAGGACCCTATGAAAAATATATTTTGAGTTAACTCACTTGGAATAACCCTAATTGGCTTAAACACCCAAAATGGATCTCTAATTAATTAGAGCTAACCATACATCAAATTGACTTGAAATCATTTCTCCACTGACCTTTAGGATCATAGGAACCCACCATAAAAATTTGAGGTCAATTGGACTTGGTTAGCCCTACTAAATTGGTTGATTAAGCCACTTAGTCATTTTAAGCTTTAAAAATTCATAACTTTCAAAATATCTTTCAAAAATTCACCAAATTTGTTTTGGAGCCTCTCTGATATTAGGGGAATTTAAGAAAATTAAAATTTCAATTTTCTAAAAAAGTTGATTTTTTAATATTATTTTAATATTTTAATAATTAAAAAATAATAAAAATCACAAAAATAATAAAATTCACCAAAATGTCACATTTTGAATTTTAATCATTAGGAACAAATCCCATATTTTTCTTAGGTCTATTTAGTGAGATATTAAATTTTAAAGCTCTAGGGTAATTTTAAAATTAAAAAAATGTATTTTCTAGCATTTTCACCAAATAATTATAATAAATCATAGAAAAATCAGAAAATTGTAAAATTTGATTCCATGATTTCCTTGATATCAGAGAGATTTTTGAAAAATATAAAATTCATTTTTCAACATTTATTTTATTTTTAAATTAATTAACACTCCAAAACTTAAAATAATTATAATAAAAATAATATAATTCAAAAAATCACCAAAATTGGTCCAAGTGGTCCTCTAGTCATCAGGAATGTCCCATAATTTTCTTAAGGACAGAAACTTACCCTTGGTCATATTATTAAATTTTCCTTGGAAATCCCTATTTTCCACCAAAAATAATTACATAAATAAATTAAATACAGAAAAAACACATTTTCTCCTCTCATGTCTTTATTGGCATATGAGTGAAGTCACATAAAAATTTCATGTTCATTTAAGCTCAATTTAGTGAGTTATGAAATTATTAAGCTTGAAGGGCAAAATGGTAATTAAAATTTTAACCCTTAATTAAAACTTTAGGTTTAATAAAAAAATTAACAAGTAAAATATTTGATCCTAATCTGATTTGGATGATTGAAATTTAAATAATTAAAGGGTAGAAACCCATTAAACAATTTAAAATAATTAAACCTTAATTAAATAATTGATTAAATTTTGAAGAATAATAAAATTGGAATTATTAAAATAGGGATATTATTAGGAAGAGATTCATTC
The DNA here is from genome assembly GCA_022702705.1 of Papilionanthe hookeriana x Papilionanthe teres. NCBI lineage: Eukaryota > Viridiplantae > Streptophyta > Magnoliopsida > Asparagales > Orchidaceae > Papilionanthe > Papilionanthe hookeriana x Papilionanthe teres. The sequence goes on along the minus strand of CM040426.1, from coordinate 15,837,157 downwards.
TTTAATTTAAAAATCCCTAAATTAATTATCTCATTAATATTCAATTCTTAATTAAAATGATAACTCAAATTCAAAACATTAAAAGACTTAATCATTAAACTAAAATTAAATTATTAAACTCTTTTAAAAAAATTTCAATTAAAATTAAAAAAATAAAATTAAATTAAAAATTAAATTAAATCAAGTAAATTAAATTGGATTAAATTAAATTAAATTAAATTAAAATTAAAAGTTGAATTAAATTAAATTAAATTAAATTAAATTAAATAAACAAATTAAATTAAATGAATTAAATTAAATTAAATTAAATAAATAAAACCAAATTAAATTAAGTTAAACCAAATTAAAAATTAAATTAAATGAATTAAAATTAAATTAAATTAAATTAAATTAAATTAAATCAAATTAAATTAAAAGTAAATCAAATCTAATTAATTTAATGTAACATCAAATCAAACTAAATTGAATTAAATTTTTTTAAATAGAATTAAAACTCAATTAAATTAAATTAAATTAAATTAAGTTGAATTATATAACATCACCCAGGACATAAAGAATTCAAAATAAATCTAAAATAACTTGAACACTATTCCAAATTTAAACCCATTAATGGAAATTAATCTAAATCACAAACCATTTGAACACCAATTTACCCTCAAAAGCTTTAGTTATCATAACTCATAAACAAAATATTAAATGAAATATTACTTCACCTATAGGATATTCAAATATCCTAGTTCACTGAGCAAGATAACAAAACATGAGATTCTTGGACGATTAATTCATTTGTATAATTAAATTCATTTGGACTTAAAACAATTCTAGCAATATTGAAAAGATGTTTAAGATTCTTCTTAAACACTTTCTCAATATGATAGGATGTTTATAAGATCAATTGAATTTAATTGTTCATTGATGAAGAAAATCCTCTTCAAACAAAAACACAAGGAATCTAGACGTCATAGGAAATGACTAGCTATAAGATTAGGAATTTGGTAGAAAACCATAACCCTTACCTTAGAGTTACCTAGGAACTTGCTTAAATATTCTAATTGTGTTTTAAGTGCAGCTTGGGATGACGGGAAGATCCTCCAGGTACGCTTTTATTTTATTGCAATTTACTTTCTGGCAATTTACATTATTGCAATTTCATTAATCGCATCGCACTTACTTTTCTTGCATGATAAACAACTGTTGCATGAAAACCCACACCTTTAGGATAGCCCCTAAAACTGAAACCAAAACTAAGTTAAAAGTCATTGCAAGATAAAATTCACCGCCACAACATTTCAAAATATAAAACAACTCAAAATTTAATCACAAACAGAACACAAAACTACAATTAAAATTAAATTAAAACGTCTCGTTGGATGATCGGGAATACCTCGGATGATGTAACCTACGTGTTGCTAACGGGATTTCCCACGGTCTAAATGAAAGTGTGGAACTCGTTCAGTTGAGTTTAGCAAATTCATTTAGACTAAGTGAATCCGATAAAAATAATGATGCCGGAAGGATGGAACCGTGGGATCTTAACCGGTGTCCTTATAATCAACTTTAAGATTTGTTTTAATTAAAGTATTGAAAACACTTGGAAATTAAGATTTTCTCTAAACCAAAACACTTTTCTCATCCCCGATTTATGACTTCTAAAATTGAACCTCTGCAACAACAAGGAGCTCGGAGCATGGTGGGCAGCACGGCCATCGTCATCACCAAAACCTGAGTCTACTTCAGCAAAACTTTCCTAGAATTAAATAACAAAGCCATAGGACTTCGAGGTAGTTTGCCTAGTGCAACATAAATCCTCAACTCTTCGTTAGGCTCTTGCATTGCAAATTAAGCCCTAACCGGTCTTAGGATTCCGAGGTAGTCGTCCGGTACGACAATAAACCCTCACATCTTCGAGGCTATTTGTTTGATTTTATCATACAAATATAAGCCCTAATTAATTAAAATTGGCAAGATCAAAACATTTAAATAAATATTAGGACTTTCCTAAACTCAAGCCAAACAATAGGATAGTCGGGAAATTACCGAAGTTCGCTTCGAATCCGTGATTTCTCCTACTTTTCTTCCTTTGGATTCCCAAAACAAAATGTTCCAAATTTGATCCATTCCCTATTGAAATTCCAAAATTCAATCCCTTGAAAACTTAAACTTTGAAATCCTTGAGAGCAGAATTATTGATTATTATCGAGAGTTTTCTTAGGTGATTCCCATCACTTAAGATGTAATTAACTATAGGGGCTTGCCCTTATAGGGAATTTTAAAAGAACCCGAGTAATATAAACCTCGTTTAATGCTTTCATATTAAGCGGGGAATTTTTCGGCTTATAAAATTGGTTCGCAGACCGAACGGATGTCACAAATCTTCTAGTTTATTTAATCGAGCCCCACCGTCAAGCAGTGTGTCTATCCTTAGGGATAGATACACGGTTTGTGGTGCGGTGCTCGTTTATATAAACTATTTGGGATGTGAGATCGGTTTAATCAAATATCTTAAAACCTTCAGACTTAAAATTATTTTCAAAATCAAATACTACTTTTCAAAATTATTTATTTAAATTAAATTAAAAATTCGCCGACAACTTCTGTTAGGCGACCCCCTTTTCAAAATAAAACACACAACCTAAAAATAGATTTAAGCCTTTCTAAATTACCAAATTGATCTAAAATAGTCCATCTTCCTTAAAAGTAGCTAAAGTGCCCTAAATTCTAAAAAACTACCGAAATAACCAAATTTTCACAAAAATTCTTCCAAATTAGCAAAATGCCCTAAAACACTAAAAATCCCAAAAGTCTCCAAATTCGTAAGATTTCACCCAAAATCATTCTAAACAATTCCAAATTATTCAATTGCCCATATTAACCCCAAATCTCCCAAAATTAACCTAATCTCAAAATTTTCAAAAATGCCTCTAGCCCAAAAATTCTCATTTCTTCACCAAAATAATTTTATACATCTCCAAATTACCCAATTGTTCTAAAATACTCCACATTTCTTATAATTAGCAAAATTGCCTTAAATTCTCCAAAACTACCAAAATAGCCCAATTTTCACAAAAATTCTCTAAAATTACTAAAATACCCTTAAAATCCTTAAACTCCTAAAATTACACCAAAATTTTTTCTACCCCTCCAAATTATTCACATTGCACAAATTCGCCCCAAATCTCCCAAAAATAGCCAAAATCTCAAAAATTTTGAAAGTGCCCCTATGGTCCAAAAATTCCAATTTATTCGCCAAAATCATTTCAAAAATCATCAAATTACCCAATCAATTTAAAATACTGCTCATTCCTTCATACTAGCCAAATTTCCCTAAATTCACCTAAACTACCAAAATAACCCAATTTTCACAAAAATTCTCTAAAATTACAAAATTACCTTAAAACATTTAAAATCCCAAAAAACTTCAAATTCCTAAGATTTCACCAAAAATCACTCTAAACCACTTCAAATTATTCAAATTACTAATTTCAGCCAAAATTAGCCAAAATCCTAAGAAGTGTCAAATAGCTCCAATGGCTCAATACAATCCAATTTCTTCACGAAAATCATTTTATGCCTCTCTAAATTACACAGTAAATTTAAAATACTCCACATTCCTTAGAACCAGCCAAATTACAATACTCTCTCCAAAACTAGCAAAATAACATGTTTTCACCAAAATTACCAAAATGACCCTAAGTCCAAAAAATCCTAAAAATCTCCAAATTCCTAAGATTTCACCAAGAATCATTATAAAGCACTCCAAGTTACTCATGTAGCCCAAAGTCACCCAGATCTCTCAAAAGTAGCAAAAATTTCAAAAATTATCAAATTGCACATATAGCACAAAAATTCTCATTTCTTCACCAAAATCATTTTAATCAACTTAAAATTAGTCAAATTGCCCAAATTCGCATTAAACCTCTCAAAATTAGCCAAAGTCCTAAAAATTCACAAAAACCCCTATGGCACAAAAGATTTTCATTACTTCACCAAAATCATCTTCAATCTCTCCAAATTACACAATTGATCTAAAAGACTCCATTTTCCTCAAAACTATCCATATTGCACAAAATTCAACAGAACTACTCGAATAACCTAATTTTTTCCAAAATTCTCTAAAATTACCAAAATTCCCTTAAAACTCTTAAAACCCCAAAAACCTCTAAATTCCTGAGATTTCACCAAAAAAATTCTAAACTACTTCAAATTATTCAAATTGCCAAAATTCACCACAAATCTCCCAACAATAGCTAAAATAAAAAAATTAACAACATGCACCTATAGCTTAAATATTCTTAATTATACACCAAATTCATTTTAAATCTCTCCAAATTTCCCAATTGATCGAAAATTCTCCACATTGCTTAAAACTAGCCAAATTGCCCTAATTCTCCAAAAGTACCAAAATATCTCAATTTTTACCAAAATTCACCACAGTTACCAAACATCATTCTAAACCACTTCAAATTATTCATATTGCCCACATTCTCCCCAAATTTACCAAAATTAGTGAAAATCCAAAAAAATTTCCAGAAACATCCTTTGACCCAAAAATTCTCATTTCTTCAAAAAATCATTTTAAAACTCTATAAATTGTCGAGTTGATCTAAAATACTTCATATTCCCTAAAACTAGCCAAATTGGCTTAAATTCTCCAAAACTTCCAAAATAACCCAATTTTCACCAAAATTCTTCATAATTACAAAAAATGCCCATAAAACTCTAGAAATCCTAAAAATCTCTAAATTCCTAAGACTTCACCAAAATCATTCAAAACAACTCAAAATAATTTCAATTGCCCAAATTAACCATAAACCTTCCAAAATTAGCCAAAATCCACAAAAAATCTTAAATGCCTCTATGGCCCAAAAATTTTTATTTCTGCACCAAAATTATTTTAAACCTAACAAAAATACCAAATTAATCTAACATACTCTACATTCCTTAAAACTAGCAAAATTGCCCTAAATTCTCCAAAACCACCAAAATAAACCAATTTTTGCCAGAATTCTCCAAAATTACCAAAATTTCCTTAAAATCTTAAATATCCAAAAAAATCCAAAAATACCTAAGATTTCACCATAAATCATTCTAAACCATTGCAAATTACTTAAATTGCTCAAATTCTCCGAAAATCTCCCAAAATTAGCCAAAACCCTAAAAATTTCCAAAATGCCCCTATAGCCTAAAAATTTTCATTTATTCACCGATATCATTTTAAACCTCTCCAAATTACCTAATTAATCTCCGAAACATAGCAAAAATCCCAAAAATTCTCAAAATATCTATGACCCAAAAATTTATGTTTCTTTGCCAAAATCATTTCAAACCTCTCCAAATTACCCAATTGATCTAAAATAGTCCACAATCCTTAATAAAAACCAAATTGCCATAAAGTCTATCACTGCCAAATTAACCTAATTTTCTCAAAAATTCTCTAAAATTACGAAAATTCCCTTAAAACCCTAAAAATCCCAAAATCTCTAAATTCCTAATATTTCACAAAAAATCATTCTAAACCTCTCAAAAATACACAATTAATCTAAAATACAGTAGATTCCTTAAAACTGGCCAATTTAGCCTAAATTCTTCAAAACTAACAAAATAACCCAATTTTCACAAATTTCTCCAAAATTACCAAAATGCTCTTGAAACTCTGAAAAATCTCTACATTTCGATGTGTTCACCAAAAATCATTCTAAAACACCTCAAAATATTTAAATTGCTCAAATTCACCTAAAATCTCCTGAAATTAGCCAAATCCCAAAAACTCCTAAAATATCCCTGTTGACCTCATTTTTGGTGAGGTCTTTTCTTCTTCTTTTTAGTACTTAGGATCTAGCCTTAGGCTTTTCCTTTGACTATCTTAGAGGATTAGAATTGGGACCCACCACCTAGAAATTCAAACCACTTCTTAGCTCCCTGCAAACTCCACAAACTTGACTATAGACCCCTAATCACTTAGAGGGTTGAAATCAAATGTAGAAGTTTAAAGGATGGGTTCATATGGGACTCTTTGGCTTTAGGACTGCCCTGGGTGGCCTGGTCTGGTGAGGGCTGACTTACACACACTTTACACTTGTACACTACACTTTCACACACCTCCTAAAACCGCACCCATACCCAACTTGACTTCCTGACTCATAGAGTTGATTCACATGGATGGTCCTTAATCCCTAAGCCCTTGGCTAAGAGGGTTAGGAACAACGTAGTGAATGCCTCAAATGAGTCCCTTCATGGCTCATGTGGGCTTGATATGGCTTCATGGCTCAACCAAAATGATTTCATTCCACTTACATTCACCCAATCTTTAATTTTCCAAATTTTAAATTTTTGACCCCCGGGACCCGGACTACTGCCATTTACCCAAAACCCTCGAAATTACCCAAATTTTCCAAAAATCTCCAAATCACCCAAAATTCCACAAGACCAATCCCAAACATTCCCACATCACTCAAATTGACCATTCATAGCCAAAAATACCAAAAATTCAAAAAATACCTCCCAATACCCTTCAAATACCCAAAATGCCCCTCTTGACCCAGAAATCCAAAAATTCAGAAAATTCCTAGAAAATTCCAGAAAATTCCAAATATTCCTAATTTCATTTTGTTCAACTACACCATGGGCCAATTTTGTCAACTTACCCCACTTTTGTCAAAACCCCCAATTTGACCCATTTTAACCCAAAATGAGCCCAATGTTAAACCAATTCAACTCCAATTAACCCCAAATCTTTTCTAAACCCTCCCTAACATCCCCACAAACAAAAAACTAACATGATTTTCCCAACATTTGGATTCAAACCCCACTCAAATTCAACCCAAAGCTAAAAGGCCCAATTTTGACCTAAACCCAAACCTAACCCAAATAAGCCCAAACCCCAAAATCAAAACCCAATCAAAGTCAAAACCACTTTGAAACACTCCCATAAACATTTCCTAACATTAATTTTACATTAATTTCAACCCTAAGCCAACATTGGCCCAAGTTAGCCCAATTTGACCTACATTGGCCCATTTACCAAAGAGGCCCAAATTCAACCCCATTCAAACCCAAATCACTCCAAATTCATTTCAAATCACTCATGACATATCCCTAAACCAAACCCAACAATTATTTGGCCCAAACTTCTACAAAATTCCCATCCATGAATTCATTCTTAAACCTAAAGGCCCATCCCCTTAGCCTTCCTAAAAGCCCATCAAAAATAATTTCAAAAGGCCCAAAGCCCACATGACAATCCTATATCATCATCCATTTGATAAAATCATCTCCTAAGTTCTAAATCCATGATAAAATAAATTCAAATCAAGCCATATGCCAAATCCCATCAAATCACCCCTAAATTACCAAAATTTTTAAAACCTTTCTCATGAAATTGACCAAACTTTTCCCCAAGCCAAAGGTGAGCCATGAAGCCATGCATGAGCCCCATGGGAGCCATGAGAGCCATGGAATCTACTTTCCACCTCACCAAACCATTAATGGAAAGAGAGGGGATCTCTTTCTTAAACCATTTTAAACCCTTTTTTACCTTAAGCATGTCACACACAAAACCATGCTTAGCCACCTCACCATGGATGGAGACTTCACCAATCCTTCTAAGGCGACCTAAATGATTCCCTCGGCTCGAAATCGGGTCTTGGGGAGGTGCACCAAGCCTATTTCCATGGGTTGACCCAAACCAAGCCAAAATGAGCCTTCTCCCATTCCATTTAAATCAAACTCCTTTACACATGTCCATAGCTAATTGATTGCACGAAACCCCAGCCCTGACCCACCTCGAACAAGATGGTGACCGGTGCTCGGCCGGCCGAGCACTGGGCCGCCGTAAAACGCCATGGAAGAGACATGGGGAGGAGCCAAACTTTGGAATTCCACCTCGCTGAGTTGCCCCATGCCCAATGGCCACCATGGCTGTTCTTCTCCTCACCAGAGCAGCTGATCCCAAGTACTAACTCCCCCTGGGAGAGCCTCCAGCCATGCCTATTTAAACCCCACCCCTCTCGGCCATGAAAAAGGTGCTGAATCAACCTTAAGGAAACTCTGCCAAAATCATTCCAGACTCTCCCCACACCTAGAGCACTTGATCCTCACTGTCCTCCTACCCTAATCCCCAATAATTGAGCTCAATTTTGGAGCTCAATTCTCAGGCCAGAACAGGACATTCCCAAATCCTCCACCAAAGTCAAATTAAACTCGCCTACACCTGCACAAGGTCAAGAGGAGAATTTCCCCAGTGAAAGCCCCCTCTCCAGGCCACCCATCTGTTCCAGACTCCAAAGTTTGAAATCGGGCTTGGTCGAAATCATACCTGGACAATTCACCAGGCCAGGAGACTTCATCTGGAGCTTTCTTGGACTCAATCGAAGGTGACACAACCCTCCGATCGAAGCCACACTTCTCTGAGCAAAGGTGTGGTCTCACTCTTCTTCCCGAGCTTCTGAACATTCTCCATTTTTATTGAATCAATTTCATGCTACATAAACCGTATGGATGTGTTCGTCTCTTCAAGATGAATCCATAGAGCACAAGAACACGAAAATCCGTTGAGAAATGAGTGAGTTCTTAGGGTTTTAGTGTGGACGGTTCTCGGGCTAGGAGGCTTGGGGACGCGCGGATGGATGGCTCAGATCAGGTCGGATCAGTGGATGATATGCAGAAGGCGGGACCCGGGCTGCTGACTCAAGTGGCGGCGTCGAATGGGAGAGCGCCGCGTGGCCGTTCGGAGATGCCGAGGATGACAGGGCGCCGCGTGGATAAGTAGGAAATTAGGGTATTACTTGATTTATTTAATTCCCTAAACTTCAAAAATACATAACTTTGTGTAGGAAAATCAGAAAAATAAAATAAAAATACCCTCTTGCTCAGTGAACAGAGGAGAATAATGTGTTTGATTTTTAATAATTTATTTACTCTCTGCACTATTTCAATTCCCCATGTATGTATACAATTCACCATGGCATGAGACCACAGGGCTTTCGAAGCCTCTGAATTTGGGAACATTAACTGAATTTTCCAAAGTCAAAGGCCACCCCTATGAAGAGTTATTGATTTTTCAATTCTAGGTCACTATTCTGAATATTTTAATTCCAATAATTAGCATGTTGTGAAATAAATTCTAGGAAAATTTGAGGATGTTGCTTATGACCAGAGGACTCTAGAAAAAATAGGCTTTGAATTAATCCACTTGGAATAACCCTAATTGGCTTAAACACCCAAAATAGGTCCTTAATTAATTAGAGCTAATCATACATCAAATTGACTTGAAATAAATTCTCCACTGACATTTAGGATCAGAGGAACCCACCATAAAAATTTGAAGTCAATTAGACTTGGTTAGCCCTACCAAATGGGTTGATTAAGCCATTTAGCAAACTTAAACTTTAAAAATTCATAACTTTCAAAATACTTTTCAAAAATTCACCAAATTGGTTTTTGAGCCTCTCTGATATCAGGGGAATTTAAGAAAATTAAAATTGCAATTTTCTAAAAAAGTTGATTTTTTGCATTATTTTAATATTTTTAATAATTTAAAAATAATAAAAATCACAAAAATAATAAAATTCATCAAAATGTCATATTTTGAATTTTAATCACTTAGGAACAAACCCCATATTTTTCTTAGGTCTCTATGATGAGATATTAAATTTTAAAGCCCTAGGGTAATTTTAAAATTAAAAAAATGTATTTTCTAGCATTTCCACTAAAATAATTCTAATAAATCAAAGAAAAATCATAAAATTACAAAATTTATTCTCTAGTTTCCTTGATATCAAAGATATTTTTGAAAAATATAAAATTCATTTTTCAATCTTTATTTTATTTTTTTAAATTAATTAATACTCCAAAACTTTAAATAATTATAATAAAAATAATATAATTCAAAAAATCACCAAAATTGGTCTAAGTGGTCCTCTAGTCATTAGGAATGTCCCATAATTTTTTTAAGGGCAGGAGCTTTCCCTTGGTCATGTTGTTGAATTTTCCTTGAAAATCCTTATTTTCCACAAAAAATAATTATATAAATTAATTAAATACAGAAAAATCACATTTTCTCATCTAATGTCTTGATTGACCTATGGGTGAAGTCACATAAAAATTTCAAATTCATTTAAGCTCAATTTAGTGAGTTATGAAATTAGTAAGTTTAAAGGGCAAAATAGTAATTAAAATTTTAACCTATAATTAAAATTATTTTTAGGTTTAATTAAAGGGTGGGTAAAATATTTGATATTAAGTTGATTTTTGATGTTTGAAATTTAGGTATTTAAAGGGTAACCTATCAAATAATTTGAAAGTAATCAAAATAAACGTTAATTAAATAATTAATTAAATTTGGAAGAATAATGAAAAATTGGAATTATTAAAATAGGGATATTATTAGGAAGAAATTTATTTTTTAATCTAAGAATACCTAAATTAATCACCTCAATAATATTCAATTCCTAATTAAAATGATAATTCAAATTCAAAATTTAAAATGCTAAAAGACTTAATCATTAAATTAAATTAAAGTAAATCCTTTTAAAATTTCAATTAAATTAATACTTCAACAATTAAAATTAAATATTTTTTTAAAAACATAAAAATATATAATATTAAATTAAAATTAAAAATAAAATTAAGTTAAAATTTAAATTAAATTAAAATCTAAAATAAAATTAAATTAAAATTTAATTAAATTAAAGTTTAAAATTAAATTAAATTAAATTAAAATTTAAATTAAATTAATTTGAATTAAATTAAATCACATTAAATTAAATTAAATTAAAACATATTAAATTAAATTAAATTAAATAAAAAAATATATAATAACAAAAAAAAACAATAAGTTAAAATTAAATTAAATAAATAAAATTAAAATTAAAACTAAATCAAATTAAATTAAATTAAAGTTAAATTAAAATTAAGTTAAATATAACATCACTTAAGACATAAAAGAATTCAAAAATAAATTTAAAACAACTTGAACACTATTCCAAACTTAAACCCATTGATTGAAATTAAGTTAAATCACAAATCATTTGAACATTAATTTGCCCTCAAAAGCTCATGATGTCATAACCCTTAAACGGAGTGTTAAGTGAAGTGTTACTTCACTCATAGGATATTCAAATGTCCTAGTTCACTGGGCAAGATAACAGAGCTTGAACTCCTGGATAATTGATTCATTATATAATTAAATTCTCTTGACTTAAAACAGATCCTAAAAGTATTGAAAAGATGTTTATGATTCGTCTTAAGCACTTCCTCGATACGATAGGATGTTTATAAGAACAACCGAACTTAATTGTTCTTTGATGAAGAAAATCGTCCTCAAACCAAAACACAAGAACCTAGACGTCATAGGAAATGATTAAGCTATAGGATTAGGAACTTGGTAGAAAACCATGACCCTTCCCTTAGCCTTTACCTAGGAACTTGCTTTAAATGCTTAAATATTCTAAATTGTGTTTAAGTGCAACATGGGATGACGGGAAGACCCTCCAGGTACGCTTTTATTTTATTTCAATTTACCTTCTTGCAATTTACTTTATTGCAAATGCACTTTACTTTTCTTGCATGATAAACAACTGTTGCATGAAAACCCACACCTTTAGGATAGCCCCTAAAACTGAAACCAAAACTAAATTAAAAGTCATTACAAGATAAAATTCACCGTCACAATATTTCAAAATATAAAACAGCTCAAAATTTAATCACAAACAAAACAACAAAACCACAATTACAACTAAATTAAAACGTCTTGTTGGATGATCGGGAATACCTCGGATGATGTAACCTACGTGTTCCTAATGGGATTTCTCACGGTCTAAATGAAAATGTGGAACTCATTTAGTTGGGTTTAGCAAATTCATCTGGACTAAGTGAATCCGATAAAAATAACGATGCCGGAAGGATGGAACCGTGGGATTTTAACCGGTGTTGTTATAATCAACTTTAAGATTTGTTTTAACTAAAACACTAACAACACTTGGACTTTAAGATTTCTAAAACCAAACTCTTCTCTTCTCTTTTGATTACAATCTTCTAAAACTAAACTTCTGCAACGACAAGGAGCTCGGAGCATGGTGGGCAGCACGGTCATCGTCATCAGCAAAACCTGAGTCTACTTCAGCAAAACTTTCTTAGAATTAAATAACTAAACCATAGAACTTCGAGGTAGTTTGCTTAGTGCAACATAAATCCTCAACCTTTTTGTTAGGCATTTGCATTGCAAATTAAGCCCTAACCGGTCTTAGGATTCTGAGGTAGTCGCCTGATACGACATAAACCCTCACATCTTCAAGGCTATTTGTATGATCGCATCATACGAATATAAGTCCTAATTAATTAAAATTGGCAAGATCAAAACATTAAATAAACATTAGGACTTTCCTAAATTCAAGCCAAACAATAGGATAGTCGGGAAATTACCGAAGTTCGCTTCAAATCTGTAATTTCTCCTACCTTTCTTCCTTTGAATTCCCAAAACAAAATGTTCCAAACTCGATCCATTCCCAATTGAAATTCAGAAATCCAATCCTTTGAAAACTTAAACTATGAGATTCTTGAGAGCAGAATTATTGAATATTATCGAGAGTTTTCTTAAGTGATTCCTGTCATTTAAGATGTAATTAACTATAGGGGCTCGCCCTTATAGGGAATTTTAAGAACCCAGGTAATATAAACCCTGTTTAATTCATTTATATTAAGCATGGGAATTTGTCGGCTTATAAAATTGGTTCGCAGATCAAACGGATGTCAAAAATCTTCTAGTTTATTTAATCGAGCCCCATCATCAAGTATTGTGTCTATTCTTCGGGATAGATACATAGCTTGTGATGTGGCGCTCATTTATATAAACTATTTGGGATGTGAGGTCAGTTTGATTTCATATCTTAAAATTTTTAAATTCAAAATTATTTTCAAAATCAAATACTAGTTTTCAAATTATTTATTTAAATTAAATTAAAAATTCACCGACAATTTCTGTAGGCGACCCCTTTTCAAAACACATAACCTAAAAATAAGCCGTACAACTTCTGGCGACTCCGCTGGGGACAATTCCTCTCTCCATTTTAATCAAATAGTTCTGCTTTCAAAAATCGGTAGCGTATCCATGTCCCTAGTGGATCAAACTACCCTTCTTTCCGTTGGAATACTATGTTCATTTCTGCCTTGAACAAGTACAACCAACATTCTCTCAGATTTAGGAGCAACTGTTTAGACATTCCTAAACAGAGAGGTTTCGAGATCCTTTTACCTCATTTCTGAGGTGGGGTGGGCCCCCAGTAGGTATTAGTTTAGGAGCGGTCTTGCCGGTCGAGAAGTTTCTACAAGACTTTCTCTTCCTTTTCCGGTTCCTAACCAATTCCCTTACCCTTCCTACAACTCTCCTTCTTTCAATAATTCTCTGTCTTAACGAATAAAACTTTTCGAAAAACAATTATCTAAATAACTTTTCTTTTAATACCATAAATAAACTAAGATAAATGAAAATGTGTTCGGACTCTTTCTTTTTCGTCATAAGTTTTATGACAAGAAGAAGCACGATTCGGGGACTAACACTCGGAATCTGCCCTGCAGAAATGGAAGCCCCAAAACTGATCTTCTCCTTCGTCAACGGACCGGACACACGTCGTGTTCAAGGATGAACTGCCTGATAATGCAATCATTCGATTCGGACAAGGATTCAGGGACACCGACATCAAAATCCCCGACGTCACTCTCTTTTCACTCACAAGCAAAGTACTGGAAACTGAAAAACGTTGATTGAGTTTAACCTCAAGTCAACTCATGAATTCCCTCCTCTGCAATAGATTCCAACTGAGAGGAGTATTGTTGTTCGCAGAAGGACTGTTGTTGCTACCCCCACTGGTCTAGTTGTCTCTGCACCTACCCCAGCTTCTGCCAGACTAAAGGGAAGGAAATTCATAACTCGTGATGAACCCATTCTCGTGGAGGGTACAGATCTTCCTGTGAAACCTTCTGTTTTTGAAATCAGGTCCAGCTCGAGAATTCCATCACTGACACGGACTCAGAGAAGGAACCGAAGTAGAAGGATTGCTAGAGAAGCCAGAGCTGCTGAAGTTGCTTTCCTAGAAGAAATCTCAGAACTGCCCGAGTATACACCACTGCCTGAATACATACCACTTTTGGGAGGAAGTAGGTTTCACCCCCTCTCCGCCGCAGAGGATGAGGAAAATATCCGCAAGATTGCTGCTGCATTGCCTCAGCCCGCATATTACAACGATGGCCGTAAGAAAAGGGCTAGAATTACGCAATTTGCTCAACTGCAAACCCTGATAGAAAAGTTAGCAAAGAAAAAAAAATGCCCTATGTCAGAGATTTTAAGAAGGATAGGGCGGGTGCCGACCAAGTCCCGTCTTGGGCCGCGAGTAGAACCTCGCTATCGGCTGCAGAAAAGCCGAATAAGAGAATGAAAGCTAGTCCACTTCGTCATTGTTTCGGGACTACAAATTAGGGAGGATACCACCTTCCGAGCATTTGGTCGACGGACCATCCGGTCCTAGACCTTCTGCAGCTAGGAGGATGGTATGGCGTCCCACTACCAGACAATTAAGATTAAAACAACAACCTGAGAATGAAAGTCTCGTCAGGAGACTTGAGTCCGAAGAAAGTGCTACCGCAGTGGAGGGGACTCATGAGAAGGAAACCCGACAGCTATCGCATGACAACTGCAAAGATGTACAGAAAAGACCACTAGAAGATGCTATGGAAAAGCTAAGAACCGATATTCGGCGATTAGCAAGAGAAAGAGAAGAGAAATTTGGAGATGAAGTTGACTCGTCAGAGTTCATGGATGATCAATACGCAGAAATTAACATGGTTGAAACACGAGCTTTGTCAGCTTCACAAGGTGCTCCTACAACCGCAGAAAGAGAGGAGTCGGAAGTAATGAGGATGCAGCTTCAAGAGAAAGATGATACGATCGCCCAAATGGCAAAAAGGATGGAAGAGATGGCTATAGCCCTAGCCACTCTCCAGAGTCAAGTTCAACCCCAAAGAGAAACACCCCCAGAAGTTATTCACATTGTAGACAAAGGAATGGAGATTACATTCCTCAACGGGGATGATCAATTAAAAAAGGACACAACACAAAACATGATTCCGGAAAAGGATATCAAAAGCATGGTGGAACAGCAGGTGCGAGAAGCCTTGACACAGTCAAAGAGTGGGACATCTATTCGGACGGGTAGGCCTTACCCCGAAGAATTCAACGTTGTCCAATACCCGAAAGGCTTCGTACCACCTCTGTTCAAGACCTTTGATGGAACCGGAAACCCCCGACAACACGTTGTACATTTTTGTGCCAGTTGTTGCAATGCCAGCGGAAGTGATGCTTTACTCTTCCGACAGTTTGTCAGCAGCCTGTCAGGAATCGCCTTTGATTGGTATGCGGAATTACCGAATGGTTCGGTGAAGACATTTTCAGAATTAGAGAACCTCTTCATCAAGCGATGTGCCGGAGCTCAGCACCACATCACTATAGGTGATTTAGTGGTAGAGAAGCAGAAGCCGAACGAAACTTTGGTGGACTACATACTTCGATGGAGGAATCTAAGTATGAAGTGTGAGCCACAGCTGCAAGAACAACATGCAGTCGGCATTTTATTTAAAAGCATTCATGGCCCGATAGCACTTCTCCTCAAGGGATTTACTATTAAGACTTTCGAGAAGTTGTTAAGCAAGGCCGGAAGCTTGCAAGAGGAGGTGAAGCAATTAAGTTTCACCGACAAAACAGACAAACAGAAGCCTGTGAAAACTTTCGAAAAGAAGTCTGGGATCGTCTCAGCTGTCGATAAAGGCAAGCAGCCAATACAAATACTGCCAGAACTGTCACAACAAACTAAACAGAATTACCAGCAACCCCGACCCAGCTATCAGTCATCCCAACAATATGAACAACCACCTCGTCCACAACGTACGCTAAAGGAGCTTCTGAGCATGGAATATCCTTTCAAGAATGAGGCAATGCCAAAAATGTTCCGCAGTCTGATGAAGTCTCCAGATTTCCAACTTCCAGAACCTAAGAGACCATAAGAAGTCGACAAGAAAGGTGATCCCAACTTTTGCTCTTACCACCGGATGCTTGGACACAAGATAGAAGATTATATTACCTTGAAAAGTTGGCTCAATGACAATCTTCGAAAAGGGAATATAACAATCCCGAAGGAGTACATGAAGGAACCCCAGAAAGGAGGTTCCGTCAATGTTATCTTGACGGATCTCATTGTTCCGATAGATCCCTATGCGACTGATGATTGATGGACTACCGCTTGGACAAAGTCTTCGAAGAAGATTTTGGATCACATCTAAACCGCTCCGGTGCGAGCCTCAATTCAGAGTTTGAAACCTGTCAAGTCGGCATTATCACTTGTGATAGAAGGACCACCTCAATAAGAGACGATTGAAGAAAAGAAGAAAATTGATGAAGAAGAGAAGATTGAGGCTCTTAAGGCTAGACTAGGGGCTGCTTATCCTAGGATAGTTGTTTCCGATTTGGGGGAGAAATCCCTCGAACCTCTGACTCTGTATGATTATTTGTTCGCTTCGGCGGGATCTTATAATGATAAGGGTTATGGCATTGGATACATTTTAACTGTTTCTAATGATTATGTAACTAGCGACGACCAACCTAATCCGGACATCGATTCTGATACAAGTAACAATTCTCAAATCATACACAATCTCGACGATCACAATGTCAAAGAAGGCATCCACCAGGGAGGCTACGAGTGTTCAACAAGCAATGAATCTATTTTCGAGTTTCGAGGAGCTCCAGTCACAATAGAGCTAGAGCCTTCAGATTCTGAAGCTAATCCAGAAGAACTCGTCATTCCGATTCGGGAGGAAACACCAGCAAACTCAATACTTGGATTCGGAATAAATTACGAAGTCAACTTAAGAAGTGGAAGAGTTTTACCTCCGAGAATGGGTCCAAAGGACAAAGGAAAGCAGGTGGTTGTTCAGGAAGAACCAACCCCGCAGAAGAAATACCCATTCGGGAAGAAATCGAGACACATGGAAATAAAGTGGACTACAACGTGCTAGCCCATCTTAGGAAACTACCGGCCAACTTAAGCATCTATGACGCTCTCATCTTATCAAATGAGATGAGAGAAGCTCTGATCAAGGCCCTACTTGATCCAGAAATTTTCTTAGCTCAAATGACCGGAGATTCCATAGATGAGGTTTGCTCGTTAAAGGAACAGCGAGGTGTTACCTTCACGGACAATGACCTACTACTTGGGATGGCAGACCACAACCGACCGTTGTACATTTCAGTTACAATCGGGAAGTTTACACTCTCCAGAGTATTGGTGGATCCAGGAGCATCAATCAATATAATAAATCTTCGAACGCTAGCATATTTGGAAATTAATGCTCGCGAGCTCGAAGCGGAAAAAATGTTATTAAGAGGATTCAACTAGAAAGGAGAAAGAGCCCTCGGATCAATAACACTGCTAATGAAGACCGGTGACTTGGCAAAGACAACCGCAAAATTTCACATATTTGATTCGAAACGTCATTCAACGCTCTCTCGGGCCGACCATGGAAACATGAAAACCGGATGGTACCATCATCCCTACATCAGTGCATCAAATACTACGATGGAGGGGAACAGTTCATCAAAGGTGACTTACAACCATTCTCCGTACATGAAATTGGAATCCATGAAGATGCAGACTTATTACGCACCTCCAAAGAAAACAATCTTCTCCGAGAGATACCATAACGAATGAAGCAAAGGAACTTCGGGACGACGAAGAACTCCGAAGTTCTAGTCCAACGATCACTCACCACTCCCTTACGGCGAGATGGTGAAGGTTTCTCCACAACTCGCATCCGAGGTCGAGGCCGGGGACGAGGTCGTGGCGAAGACGTTAGGACGATTGGACGGAGGAAACCGACCATCAATGTTGATTAGGAAGACGAGTTCGAAGGAGAAAAAGAGATCAAACAAGAAGCAGCGACAATAAGTCGGAAGAAGCCGCAATTCAGGATCCCTCTCGAAGATGAAAAGAACGAAGAATATAAATCGATGTCAGAGAAGATTAACCACTATGTACATACTATGACCCTGACCCCGATCCATTCTAATAAGATTGAGGGTACGGTGGTCAAAGAGGTACGTAGCGGCGGTGCAAAGCCCATCAAATTCTACCGTGGTGATCCTTCCTCCAAAACTGAAAATAATGTACAATTTGAAGATTCACTTCATCAGAATTAATGGAATTACCTTTTGAGTGGTATTCTCCCTGTGTTCAAAATTTAATTCAGCGTGGTTTCTTACCTCGACAATGGACAAAAGGTCAATTACAACATTTTGAAAAATTATGGAATAACTCCGGTCGTCCACCCAATTCAAAACATGGTCTCGGATTCGGCACAGTAGGATCAGTTGACGATATTGAATTTTGCTTGGTTGTCACTTGCGAGTCTAATGAAAACTACATGGAAACTACAGAAGAATTTGAAGATTTATAAATTGGAGATGCTCCACCAGAATTCGAAGAAGAGATTAAATCTACAATAGATGAGTTAACGAAAGTTAACTTAGGTACTAGCGAAGAGCCTAAACCTACCTTTGTTAGCTCCTTACTCAATAGAGAAGACTCCGAAGAAATAATCAAGTTATTAATGGAATTTAAGGACTGTTTTGCTTGGAGCTACGATGAGATGCCAGGATTAGCTCCAGAGGTCGCAGTCCATAAGCTAGGAG
This sequence comes from Papilionanthe hookeriana x Papilionanthe teres, assembly GCA_022702705.1. Lineage (NCBI taxonomy): Eukaryota > Viridiplantae > Streptophyta > Magnoliopsida > Asparagales > Orchidaceae > Papilionanthe > Papilionanthe hookeriana x Papilionanthe teres. The sequence goes on along the minus strand of CM040426.1, from coordinate 15,818,424 downwards.
TGGATCCTACTTCTCCCGGTACGGACAAGGTCCCGAAGAATGCGTCTAGAAATCGAACAACAAGTCATAACCGAAGTTAAAAAGCTAATAGACGCTAAATTTGTCCGTGAAGAACAATACCCTACTTGGCTAGCCAATGTGGTACCAGTCAGGAAGAAGAATGGTCAGATCAGAATTTGTGTGGATTTCAGAGATTTAAACAAGGCATGTCCAAAAGATGAATTCCCTCTACCGATCCCAGAATTAATGATCGATATTGCTTCAACACATGAAATATTCTCATTCATGGATGGATCTTCAGGATACAACCAGATAAAAATGGCTCCAGAAGATGAGAAACTTACGACATTCAGAACGCCGATCAGAGTATATTGCTACACAGTGATGCCATTCGGACTGAAGAACGCAGAAGCAACCTACCAGAGAGTAATGACAAGAATTTTTGATGATATCATCCACAATCAAGTCGAATTCTACGTGGACGATGTGGTAATCAAAAAAAAAGTAAAGGAAAACCACCTGTATGATTTGAGAATTGTTTTCGAACAATTAAGACAATTTAACCTTAAGATGAATCCCTTAAAATGCGCCTTCAGCATCACCTCTGGGAAATTCTTAGGATTCGTTGTCCGACATCGTGGAATTGAAATTGATCCGGAAAAGATAAAAGCTATCTTAGAAATGTCGCCTCCCAAAACCTTAAAACAACTACGATCTTTTCAAGGGAAGCTGGCATATCTTCGACGCTTTATCTCAAACTTGTCAGGTAGGTGTCAGCCTTTCTCGACATTAGTTAAAAAGGACTCCAAATTTATTTGGGAAGAGAAATGCCAGAAAGCCTTCGAGGAAATTAAACAATATTTAATGACACCTCCTGTCTTAGCAGCCCCAGTCTCAGGTAGACTGTTGATACTTTATACTGCGACTTTAGACGACTATCTCGGAGCCCTGTTAGCCCAGGTCAATGATGAGGGTAAAGAAAATGCTCTTTACTACCTAAGCCGTCGTTTACTTCCTACGGAAATGAAGTATCCCGCAATTGAAAAACACTATTTGGCCCTGATCGTCGCCGCTCAAAAGCTCAGGCACTACATGCTTTCTCTTAAGGTCAACTGGATCTCGAAATTTAATCTATTGCAAGACTTGATGGCCCGTCCAACGCTTTCTGGCAGACTTGCCAGGTGGTCAATGATATTATTGCAATTCGATATAACTTTCGTGCCTCTTCGTGCCGTAAAAGGACAAGTCCTAGCAGACTTCCTGGCAGCACACCCTTTACCGGCAGAATCTCCTCTCAATGACGACTTGCTAGATGAACAAATAATGAGCTTAGAAGACCCCGATGATCGTTGTTGGGAATTATATTTCGACGGAGCATCTTCGACACACAAAGACGAAGAATCGCAAGTGATAGTGCCGGTAAGGCGGGAATCGGACTAATCTTTATAACACTGGAGCGGGGGATGTTAAGATACTCCTACCACTTGACAGAGCCGTGTACAAACAATGAAGCAGAATACGAATCCCTCATAACAGGACTAGAATTAACTATTCAAATGGGGATAACAAACATCAACATCTACGGGGATTCGTAGTTAATCATTCAACAGATCGTCGGACGATACGAATTTTAAAGCCAAGACTCGAGCAATACTTTCGGTATGCCATACAGATTGTTGGAACAAATTCCGAATGTGACGATCTACAAAATTCCCGGAAAAGAAAATGCTTTAGCGAGATGCGTTAGCCCACCTCGCAAAAGAATTTGCATGCTTGCAAGATGAATCGGAGGAAGTGTCGGTTCACGGACGTCGGGTCCTATCACGACTCGACATAGACACAATACAAAAATCGAAAAAGAAAAAGAATCGATTGCGACGATCACGAGAAAACACAGAAGATTGGCGACAACCATTGATAGACTACCTGCGAACAGGAAAACTACCAGATGATAGGTCATTAGCCCATAAGATCAAGAAAAGAACTCCGTCCTATGCATTAATAAACAACACGTTATACAGAAGGTCTTTCGATCAGATGTGGCTAAGATGCCTAAGCGGGTCTGAGGCCCGTGAGATTGTTAAAGAGGTGCATTCAGGACTCTGTGGCGCTCACCAGTCGGGTCCGAAGATGAAAATAAAAATTAAAAGACTAGGGTACTACTGGCCCTCGATGATGTCCGACTGCATGAAAATCGCCAAGAACTGTCACCAATGCCAAGTACACGGAGTGGTTCTACACCAACCTCCAAATGTGCTACATCCGACAATTGCGTCGTGGCCATTTGAATGTTGGGGCACAGATATAGTGGGTCCAATAGAACCACCATCTTCAAAAGGACATCGCTTCATTCTTGCGGCTACATATTACTTTTCCAAGTGGGCAGAGGTAGTTCCACTCAGAGAAGTGAAAGCACACCATGTGCTACAGTTTTTCAAGAACCAAGTTGTCTACCGTTTTGGAGTGCCGCGCAGGATCATCTCAGATAATGGGTCAGCATTCAGAAGCACACAATTTACTATCCAAGGGCAAATGGCCTGGCTGAGGCTTTTAATAAAACTCTCGTTCAAATTTTAAAGAAAACTTTGGACGATAATAAGAGAAATTGACACGAGAAGTTATTAGAAGCCTTATGAGCCTACCGGACAACCTTCAGAACTCCTACTCAAGCTACACCTTACGCTCTAGTGTATGGGTCTGAGGCAGTGTTACCCTCAGAGGTCCAGCTTCCTTCACTCAGAATTGCAGTTGCAAACAAAATCACGACAGAAGGGAATGCCAAATTACGACTAGAGGAATTAGAAAGCCTGGAAGGGAAAAGACTTACTACACATCAGAATTTAGAACTATACCAAGCTAAGATGGTTCAAGCCCATGACAAACTGGTCCGCCCAAGAACCTTTAAAGTTGGTGACTTAGTTCTCGTTCTCAAGAGACCTATTCTTGCACACTGCAAGATAGGAGGAAAATTTGAACCCACTTGGGAAGGACCGTTTGTTGTTGAGGCAGTCTACTCAGGAGGCTCTTACCAACTAGTGAATTGTCAAGGAGAAAGACATATGCTTCCGATCAACGGACGATGCTTGAAGAAGTATTACGCTACCTGATGTTTCGAAGGAATGAATTCTTCATCCCAAGAAGCACGAGCGAAGTAATTACTTATGACTGGGTCCGAACCCAAAAATAATAAAAAATGTGCTAAAATAAATAAAATCGTGATAATAAAGTTTTCCTTGTTCTCTCTTCCAAATCAAAATCTTTTTTCCGATCTTTTCCCACTTCATTCCTGTTGAATTTAAAAATATAAAAGGAATAATAAAAATATATACAAAAGAAAACTTTGTCTTCAATAAACATTTTCTTAATGTTCTTGTTCTTATTACAGCCCCTGATCATTTTCCTTGTCTTTTTGTAGGGAAATGTCGAACGGGCGGTTGGTCCTGAACTTTAGAAATGGCGTAAGCCTTGCAGTCGACGAAAAGAGGGTGAAAGATGGAGCGATAATAGAGATTGACTCGGACTTCGTACCAACGGGCTCGCGATACGAGGAAAGTGATAGGGTCCCAGTTGACCGAGAGGAACTGCCCAGTCAAACAGTAATGAAAGTGGGTGGCCCAAGCCACCAACCCGGCAGCAAGAAAAGAAAAACAAACACTGAGGAGGACAAGAAAATCAAGTCTGTAGTCGCTACAGCAGAGGGCAGGCTTGTCAGCGCCGCGCCCGCAGAGATTCAGGAAGTACGAAGAGCTACTCTCACAGCAACTCAGCGAAGAAATACAAATTGTTGTATCTGCAAGATGTTAACTAAACTAGCAGCGGACCAGCGCGACGAGGCAGTCACTACTACCAGCTCATATACTTCAAGGGTACCGGTTCGCCGAGAACACCGAAGAAAGGAGGCCAGCTCCGAGGATAACGGAAAAGACCGGGGAAATCTCAAGAACATCGGAAGAAGGAAGACTATCACGCCACCAGATAAAGCCACCAGTAATGCATAACCTTGTTGCAGAAGCAACCCCGGAGGATGTCCCGATGGAGACTATCCCTGAGGAGCCGAGGTATGCAGGAGAACGCGAAGGGATTGAGCCATATACCCACAGTACGTCACCAGGCCTCACCATTTGCAGATCATTCCAAAATACGAGCTAGAAAGAATGCAGAATGTCGAGAAGCAAAACTTTTGAATACTTTGAGAGAATTAGAGGCAGGAGGATCAATATACTAGAAGGCCTCGAGCTACATAAAAACGTGTTCTCAGAATAAGAACAACAACAAATCGTGGACTGCATCCGGGATTTGAAAAGAATGGGTCGAGCAGGCCGCCTAAGAGAAAACACCTACTCGGAACCCCGGAGATGGATGTCAGGGAAAGGGAGAATTACAATACAATGTGGATGCTGCTACAACTTCGCAGAAGACAGGAAGGGAAACCCACCGGGGATACTCCGTCATGGCAAGGTAGATCCAATGCCATTGGTCATCAAAAGGATGGTAAAGAGAATGATAACATGGAGGGTACTGCCAGCAGATTGCATACCCAACAGTTGCATCATTAACATTTACAAGCAGGGTGACTGCATACCCCCGCACATAGATCACCACGACTTTGTCAGACCTTTCCGCACGGTTCTTTTACGAACGAATGTAATATCATGTTTGGATCCGACCTCCGGATAGCGAGCCCGAGTGAGTTCCGAGGGCCAGTAAAGATACCATTACCGGTAGGTTCCGTCATGATACTAAAGGGCAACGGAGCAGATGTTGCTAAACATTGCATACCGGGAGTACAAATGAAGCGGATCTCAGTTACTTTCAGAAGGATGGATGACAGGAAAGCACCTTACCACTTCCAGCCAGACCCAGAGCTAGAGAGCCTCCGGCGTTACGAGCTGTGAGTTACATGGAAAATATCACACCTCCAACGTACATTCATACGACATCCTTGCCAAGGATGGCTTGGAAGGTGATGTTATTGACCATGTACCTCACTATTCAGACATGGATTTTTGACAGATGCCTTTTTGGATGGATCGACAAAGATCATACATAATCCGTTTTGAGTCTACATGGATTGTATGAGATGTATTCCAGATCAAGTTGTATAATGTATCTTCGACATGATTGGAATGAAAGTGACCATGTCACAATTTTGGCCTTCACCTCTTTTGTGCAAGTTGACTGGAAAAAGCCATTAAAGTTAAATGAACTTCGAACGAAGAACAGAAAAGAAACAAAAAGAATAAAAGAAAACTTTCCTTAAAAAAAATCTAAAGAAAATGAGAAACACAAAATTCACATGAACATTAAATGAATGATAAAATAAATTTGAATCATTAAAGGACAAACAAAACAAATACAAATCTTAAATCAAATTTCAAATTCAATCTTCCAGATTTCAAATAAAATCTCAATCAAATTTCAAATTCAATCTTCCAGATTTCAAATCAAATCTCAATCAAATTCAAATTCAACCTTCTAGATCTCAAATCAAATCACAATCAAATTCAAAATCAATCTTCCAAATCTGAAATCCAATCCATTCTACTTTCTCCCTTGTTTGGGATGGAAGAGGTTGATTCCATTGACACGGAGCCATGAGGTTTTCAATTCGAATCTAATGGTGAGGAATTGTATCCAATCCAAACCAGCAACTTTCGATCAACTCTTTTGAATGGAATATGTAACATCCACATGTTACTTCCTAACCTGTTTCTTTCCACACAAAAAAATCTTTCACAACCCTCATGAAATTCCTGAAACACCAAAATTCCACACTTTTCAAATCAACACTACAAATCTTTGCAAAATCAATTACCATTCAAAAATCAAATTCTTGAGGTTGAGGATTTTACATCCAAGACTGCATTGCTTTAGGATTCTTTCCCTATCGCAATGAAATACATCAAAATCAAACTTTTGGGGTTGAGGATTTCACATACGAGACAGCATTGCTTTAGGTTATTTCCCTATCGCAATGAAATACATCAAAATCAAATTCTTGGGGTTGAGGATTTTACATCCGAGACTGCATTGCTTTAGGATTCTTTCCCTATTGCAATGAAATACATCAAAAATCAAATTCTTGAGGTTGAGGATTTTACATCCAAGACTGCATTGCTTTAGGATTCTTTCCCTATCGCAATGAAATACATCAAAAACAAATTCTTGGGGTTGAAGATTTTACATCCGAGACTGCATTGCTTTAGAATTCTTTCCCTATTGCAATAAAATACATCCAAAATCAAATTCTTGGGGTTGAGGATTTTACATCCGAGACAGCATTGTTTTAGGTTCTTTCCCTATTGCAATGAAATACATCAAAAATCAAATTCTTGGGGTTGAGGATTTTACATCTGAGACTGCATTGCTTTAGGATTCTTTCCCTATTGCAATGAAATACATCAAAATCAAATTCTTGGGTTGAGGATTTTACATCCGAGACAGCATTGCATTAGGTTCTTTCCCTATTGCAATGAAATACATAAAAATCAAACTTTTGGGGTTGAAGATTTTACATCCGAGACTGCATTGCTTTAGGTTCTTTCCCTATTGCAATGAAATACATCAAAATCAAATTTTTGGGGTTGAGGATTTTACATCCGAGATCGCATTGCTTTAGGATTCTTTCCCTATTGCAATGAAATACATCAAAATCAGACTTTTGGGGTTAAGGATTTTTCATCCGAGACTGCATTGCTTTAGGTTCTTTCCCTATTGCAATGAAATACATCAAAAAATCAAATTCTTGGGGTTAAGGATTTTACATCCGAGACTGCATTGCTTTAGGATTCTTTCCCTATTGCAATGAAATACATCAAAATCAAATTCTTGGGGTTGAGGATTTCACATCCGATACTGCATTGCTTTAGGATTTTTTCCCTATCGCAATGAAATACATCAAAATCAGACTTTTCGGGTTGAGGATTTTACATCCGAGACTGCATTGCTTTAGGATTCTTTCCCTATCGCAATGAATTACATCAAAATCAAACTCTTGAGGTTAAGGATTTTACATCCAATACCGCATTGCTCTGAGATCTCTCCTCATAGTAATGATTCAATCCAATCAATTCAATTTTCTTTTGAGGTTAAAGATGTTACATCTAAAACCACAAAATTCCAATTTTCATTTCAAGTTCAAATCCCTTCAAATTAATCTTAACAAAACTTCAATCTAAATTTAAACCCAAACTAAAATCTGAGCTCACACATCAAAACTTAAACTAAAACATAATAAAATCTAAATCAAGATTCCCCCAGATCATGTGATTTGGGATTCACCTCCTTTCCCTTTCCCTGACGAGAGTTCAGGAATCTCTAGTCTTAGAGATATACTTGACACTCCCCAGCGAAAATTCTTTAATTTCGTCCTAAGTTTGTCACTTGGACATCTGTGTTAGTTGTGTTGATCTCTTCGGTCAACGCCAATACGCGAGGTGTGCTTGGATAGCACACCACACCTATTGGGGGTCCATTTGTTGACCTCATTTTTGGTGAGGTCTTCTCTTCTTCTTTTTAGTACTTAGGATCTAGCCTTAGGCTTTTCCTTTGACTATCTTAGAGGATTAGAATTGGGACCCACCACATAGAAATTCAAACCACTTCTTAGCTCCCTGCAAACTCCACAAACTTGACTGTAGACCCCTAATCACTTAGAGGGTTGAAATCAAATGTGGAAGTTTAAAGGATGGGTTCCTATAGGACTCTTTGGCCTTAGGACTGCCTTGGGTGGTCTGGTCTAGTGAGGGCTGACTTACACACACTTTACACTTGTACACTACACTTTCACACAACTCCTAAAACCACACCCATACCCAACTTGACTTCCTGACTCATAGAGTTGATTCACATGGATGGTCCTTAACCATTAAGCCCTTGGCTAAGAAGGTTAGGAACAACATAGTGAATGCCTCAAATGAGTCCCTTCATGGCTCATGTGGGCTTGATATGGCTTATGAGTCCCTTCATGGCTCATGTGGGCTTGATATGGCTTCATGGCTCAACCAAAATGATTTCATTCCACTTACATTCACCTAATCTTCAATTTTCCAAATTTTTAATTTTTGACCCCCGGGACCCCGGACCTGCCTAGCCTACCCAAAACCCTTGAAATTACCTAAATTTTCCAAAAATCTCCAAATCACCCAAAATTCCTCAAGACCAATCCCAAAAATTCCCACATCACTCAAATTGACCATCCATAGCCAAAAATACCAAAAATACCTCCAAATACCCAAAATGCCCCTCTTGACCCAAAAATCCAAAAATTCAGAAAATTCCTAGAAAATTCCAGAAAATTCCAAATATTCCCAATTTCATTTTGTTCAACTACACCATGGGCCAATTTTGTCAATTTACCCCACTTTTGTCAAAACCCCCAATTTGACCCATTTTAACCCAAAATGAGCCCAATATTAAACCAATTCAACTCCAATTAACCCCAAATCTTTTCTAAACCTTCCCTTACATCCCCACAAACAAAGCACTAACATGATTTGCCCAAAATTTGGATTCAAACTCCACTCAAATTCAACCCAAAGCTAAAAGGCCCAATTTTGACCTAAACCCAAACCTAACCCAAATAAGCCCAAACCCCAAAATCAAAACCCAATCAAAGTTAAAACCTCTTTGAAACACTCCCATAAAAATTTCCCAACATTAATTTTACATTAATTTCAACCCTAACCCAACATTGGTCCAAGTTAGCCCAATTTGACCTACATTGGCCCATTTACCAAAGAGGCCCAAATTCAACCCCATTCAAACCCAAATAACTCCAAATTCATTTCAAATCACTCATGACATATCCCTAAACCAAACCCAACAATTAGTTGGCCCAAACTTCTACAAAATTCCCATCCATGAATTCATTCTTAAACCTAAAGGCCCATCCCCTTAGCCTTCCTAAAAGCCCATCAAAAATAATTTCAAAAGGCCCAAAGCCCACATGACAATCCTATATCATCATCCATTTGATAAAATCATCTCCTAAGTTCTAAATCCATGATAAAATAAATCCAAATCAAGCCATATTCCAAATCCCATCAAATCACCCCTAAATTACCAAAATTTTTAAAACCTTTTTCATGAAATTGACCAAACTTTTCCCCAAGACAAAGGTGAGCCATGAAGCCATGCATGAGCCCCATGGGAGCCATGAGAGCCATGGAATCTACTTTCCACCTCACCAAACCATTAATGGCAAGAGAGGGGATCTCTTTCTTAAACCCTTTTAAACCCTTTTTACCTTAATCATGTCACACACTAAACCATGCTTAGACACCTCACCATGGATGGAGACTTCACCACTCCTTCTAAGCTGACCTAAATGATTCCCTCAGCTCAAAATCAGGTCTTGGGGAGGTGCACCAAGCCTATTTCCATGGGTTGACCCCAACCAAGCCAAAATGAGCCTTCTCCCATTCCATTTAAATTAAACTCCTTTACACATGTCCATAGCCAATTGAATGCACTAAACCCCAGCCTTGACCCACCTGAACATGATGGTGACCAGTGCCTGGCCGGCCAGCCACCAGGCCGCCAGAAAACGCCATGGCCGAGACATGGAGAGGAGCCAAACTTTGGAATTTTACCTTGCTGAGTTGCCCCATGCCCAATGGCCACCATGGCTGTTCTTCTCCTCACCAGAGTAGCTGATCCCAAGCCCTAACTCCCCATGGGAGAGCCTCCAGCCATGCCTATTTAAACCCCACCCCTCTCGGCCATGAAAAAGGTGCTGAATCAACCTTAAGGAAACTCTACCAAAATCACACCAGACTCTCCCCACACCTAGAGCACTTGATCCCCACTATCCTCCTACCTCCCCACTAATTGAGCTCAATTTTGGAGCTCAATTCTCAGGCCAGAACAGGACATTCCTAAGTCCTCCACCAAAGCCAAATTAAACTCACCTACACCTGCACAAGGTCAAGAGGAGAAGTTCCCTAGTGAAAGCCCCCTCTCCAGGCCACCCATCTATTCCGGACTCCAAAGGTTGAAATCGGGCTTGGTCAAAATCATACCCGGACAATTCACCGGGCCGGGAGAATTCATCCGGAGCTTGCTTGGACTCGATCGAAGGTGACACAACCCTCAGATCGAAGCCACACTTCTCTGAGCAAAGGTATGGTCTCACTCTTCTTCCCGAGCTTCTGAACATTCTCCATTTTTAGTGAGTCAATTTCATGCTACATAAACCGTATGGATGTGTTCGTCTCTTCAAGGCGAATCCATAGAGCACAAGAACACAAAAATTCGTTGAGAAATGAGTGAGTTCTTAGTGTTTTAGTGTGGATGGTTCTCGGGCTAGGAGGCTTGGGGACGATGAACGAATGTCGTTCATTCAATACACGCGCGGATGGACGGCTCAGATCAGGTCGGATCAGCGGATGATACGCGAAAGGCGGGACCCTGGCTGCTGACTCAAGTGGCGGCGTCGAATGGGAGAGCGCCCCGTGGCCGTTCGGAGATGCCGAGGATGACAGGGCGCCGCGTGGATAAGTAGGAAATTAGGGTATTTCTTTATTTATTTAATTCCCTATACTTCAAAAATACATAACTTTGTGTAGGAAAATCAGAAAAATAAAATAAAAATCCCCTCTTGCTCAGTGAACAGAGGAGAACAATGTGGAAAAGAAATCATTTAATTTCATTAAGTATTTGATTTTTAATAATTTATTTACTCTCTGCACTATTTCAATTCTCCATGTATGTATACAATTCACCATGGCATGAGACCATAGGGTTTTTGAAGCCTCTAAATTTGGGAACATTCCCTGAATTTTCCAAAGTCAGAGTCCATCCCTATGAAGAGTTATTGATTTTTCAAATCTAGGTCACTATTCTGAATATTTTAATTCCAATAATTAGCATGTTGTGAAATAAATTCTAGGAAAATTTGAGGATGTTGCTTATGACCAGAGGACTCTAGAAAAAATAGGCTTTGAATTAATCCACTTGGAATAACTCTAATTGGCTTAAACACCCAAAATAGGTCCTTAATTGATTAGAGCTAATCATACATCAAATTGACTTGAAATCAATTCTCCACTGACCTTTCGGATTAGAGGAACCCACCATAAAAATTTGAAGTCAATTGGACTTGGTTAGCCCTACCAAATGGGTTGATTAAGCCATTTAGCCAACTTAAACTTTAAAAATTCATAACTTTCAAAATACTTTTCAAAAATTCACTAAATTGGTTTTGGAGCCTCTCTGATATCAGGGGAATTTAAGAAAATTAAAATTACAATTTTCTAAAAAAGTTGATTTTTTGCATTATTTTAATATTTTTAATAATTAAAAAATAATAAAAATCACAAAAATAATAAAATTCATCAAAATGTCATATTTTGAATTTTAATCACTTAGGAACAAACCCCATATTTTTTTTAGGTCTCTATGATGAGATATTAAATTTTAAAGCCCTAGGGTAATTTTAAAATTAAAAAAATGTATTTTCTAGCATTTCCACTAAAATAATTCTAATAAATCAAAAAAAAATCAGAAAATTACAAAATTGGTTCTTTGGTTTCCTTGATATCAGAGAGATTTTTGAAAAATATAAAATTCATTTTTCAATCTTTATTTTATTTTTTAAAATTAATTAATACTCTAAAACTTAAAATAATTATAATAAAAATAATATAATTCAAAAAATCACCAAAATTGGTCTAAGTGGTCCTCTAGTCATTAGGAATGTCCCATAATTTTCTTAAGGACAGAAGCTTTTCTTTGGTCATGTTGTCGAATTTTCTTTGGAAATCCTTATTTTCCACAAAAAATAATTATATAAATAAATTAAATACAGAAAAATCACATTTTTTCCTCTAATGTCTTGATTGACGTATGAGTGAAGTCACATAAAAATTTCAAATTCATTTAAGCTCAATTTAGTGAGTTATGAAATTAGTAAGTTTAAAGGGCAAAATAGTAATTAAAATTTTAACTATAATTAAAAATTTTTAGGTTTAATTAAAAGGGTGGGTAAAATATTTGATATTAAGTTAATTTTGGATGTTTGAAATTTAGGTGTTTAAAGGGTAGAAACATACCAAATAATTTGAAAGTAATCAAAATAAACCTTAATTAAATAATTAATTAAATTTGGAAGAATAATGAAAAATTGGAATTATTAAAATAGGGATATTATTAGGAAGAAATTTATTCTTTAATCTAAGAATCCCTAAATTAATCACCTCAATAATATTCAATTTCTTATTAAAATGATAATCCAAATTAAAAATTTAAAATGCTAAAAGTCTTAATCATTAAATTAAATTAAAGTAAATCCTTTTAAAATTTCAATTAAATTAATACTTCAACAATTAAAATTAAATCTTTTTTTAAAAACATAAAAATATATAATATAAAATTAAAATTAAAAATAAAATTAATTTAAAATTTAAATTAAATTAAAATCTAAAATAAAATTTAATTAAAATTTAATTAAATTAATGTTTAAAATTAAATTAAATTAAATTAAATTAAATTAAATTAAAATTTAAATTAATTTAATTTAAATTAAATTAAATCACATTAAATTAAATTAAATTAAAACATATTAAATTAAATTAAATTAAATAAAAAATATATATAATAACAAAAAAAAAGTTAAAATTAAATTAAATAAATAAAATTTAAATTAAAACTAAATCAAATTAAATTAAATTAAAGTTAAATTAAAATTAAGTTGAATTAAATATAACATCACTTAAGACATAAAAGAATTCAAAAATAAATTTAAAACAACTTGAACACTATTCCAAACATAAACCCATTGATTGAAATTAAGTTAAATCACAAATCATTTGAACATTAATTTGCCCTCAAAAGCTCATGATATCATAACCCTTAAACGGAGTGTTAAGTGAAGTGTTACTTCACTCATAGGATATTCAAATGTCCTAGTTCACTGGGTAAGATAACAAAGCTTGAACTCCTAGATAATTGATTCATTATATAATTAAATTCTCTGGGACTTAAAACAATCCTAAAAGTATTGAAAAAATGTTTAAGATTTGTCTTAAGCACTTCCTCAGTACGATAGGATGTTTATAAGAACAACTGAACTTAATTGTTCTTTGATGAAGAAAATCGTCTTCAAACCAAAACACAAGAACTTAGACGTCATAGGAAATGATTAGCTATAGGATTAGGAACTTGGTAGAAAACCATGACCCTTCCCTTAGCTTTACCTAGGAACTTGCTTTAAATGCTTAAATATTCTAAATTGTGTTTAAGTGCAGCCTGGGATGACGGGAAGACCCTCCAGGTACGCTTTTATTTTATTGCAATTTACCTTCTTGCAATTTACTTTATTGCGAAATGCACTTTACTTTTCTTGCATGATAAACAATCGTTGCATGAAAACCCACACCTTTAGGAAAGCCCCTAAAACTGAAACCAAAACTAAATTAAAAGTCATTACAAGATAAAATTCACCGCCACAATATTTCAAAATATAAAACAACTCAAAATTTAATCACAAACAAAACAACAAAACCACAATTACAACTAAATTAAAACGTCTTGTTGGATGATCGGGAATACCTCGGATGATGTAACCTACATGTTGCTAACGAGATTTCCCACGGTCTAAATGAAAGTGTGGAACTCATTTAGTTGGGTTTAGCAAATTCATCTGGACTAAGTGAATCTGATAAAAATAACGATGGCATAAGGATGGAACCGTGGGATCTTAACCGGTGTTGTTATAATCAACTTTAAGATTTGTTTTAACTAAAACACTAACAACACTTGGACTTTAAGATTTCTAAAACCAAAATCTTCTCTTCTCTTTTGATTACAATCTTCTAAAACTAAACTTCTACAATGACAAGGAGCACGGAGCAAGGTGGGTAGCACGGTCATCATCATCAGCAAAACCTGAGTCTACTTCAGCAAAACTTTCTTAGAATTAAATAACTAAACCATAGGACTTCGAGGTAGTTTGCTTAGTGCAACATAAATCCTCAACCTTTTTGTTAGGTATTTGTATTGCAAATTAAGCCCTAACAGGTCATAGGATTCCGAGGTAGTCGCCTGATACAACATAAACCCTCACATCTTCAAGGCTATTTGTGTGATCGCATCATATGAATATAAGTCCTAATTAATTAAAATTGGCAAGATCAAAACATTAAATAAACATTAGGACATTCCTAAATTCAAGCCAAACAATAGGATAGTCGGGAAATTACCGAAGTTCTCTTCGAATCTGTAATTTCTCCTACCTTTCTTCCTTTGAATTCCTAAAACAAAATGTTCCAAACTCGATCCATTCTCTATTGAAATTCAAAAATCCAATCCTTTGAAAACTTAAACTTTGAGATTCTTGAGAGCAGAATTATTGATTATTATCGAGAGTTTTCTTAAGTGATTCCCGTCATTTAAGATGTAATTAACTATAGGGGCTTGCCCTTATAAGGAATTTTAAGAACCCAGGTAATATGAACCCTGTTTAATTCATTTATATTAAGCAGGGGAATTTGTCGGCTTATAAAATTGGTTGGCAGATCAAACGGATGTCACAAATCTTCTAGTTTATTTAATCGAGCACCATCATCAAGTATTGTGTTTATTCTTCGGAATAGATACATAGCTTATGATGTGGCGCTCATTTATATAAACTATTTGGGATGTGAGGTCAGTTTGATTTCATATCTTAAAATTTTCAAATTCAAAATTATTTTCAAAATTAAATACTACTTTTCAAATTATTTATTTAAAATAAATTAAAAATTCACCTACAATTTCTATAGGCGACCCCTTTTCAAAACACATAACCTAAAAATAAGCCGTACAATCCCTACGGCTCAAAAATTCTAATTAATTCACCAAAATCAATTTAAACCTCTCAAAATTACCCAATTGATCTAAAATACTCCACATTTCTTAAAATTAGCCAAATCGCCCTAAATTCTCCAAAACTACCAAAATAACCCAATTTTTACCTTAATAAAATGCCCTTAAAACCTTATAAATCCCAAAATTCATAAGATTTCACCAAAAATCATTCTAAACCACTCCAAATCATTCAATTGCCCAAAATCACCACAAATCTCTCAAAATTAACCAAAATCCTAAAAGTTTCAAAAATGCTCGTGGTCCAAAAATTCTCATATCTTAACCAAAATAATTTTAAACATCTCCAAATTACCTAATTGATCTAAAATACTCCACATTCCTTAAAACTTGACAAATTGCTCTAAATTCTCCAAAACTGGAAAGAAACCCAGTTTTCACAAAAATTCTCCTAAATTACCAAAATTCCCTTAAAACCTAAAATTCCTAAAAATCTCCAAATTTCTATGATTTCACCAAAAAATCATTCCAAACCACTTCAAACTATTCAAATTGCATAAATTTACCCAAAATTAGCCAAAATCCCAAAAATTGCCAAATTGCCCCTTTGCCTCAAAACAATCTCATTTCTTCACGAAAATTATTTTAAACCTCTCCATGTTAGATAATTAATTTAAAATAGTTAAAAATTCAAAAAATCTCCAAATTTTTAAGATTTCACCAAAACCCTTTCTAAAACACTTCAAATTACTCAGATTGCCCAAACTCGCCCCAGATCTCCTAAAATTAGACAAAATTTCAAAAAAATTTAAAATGCCCCTAAGCACTAAAATTCTCATTTCTTCATCAAAATTATTTTAAAATACTTAAATTTATTATAATTGCTTAAACTCACCCCAAATCTTCCAAAATTAGCCAAAATGCCAAAAATTTCCAAAAGCCCTTATGACCCAAAATATTCTCATTTTTTCACCAAAATCATCTTCATCTCTCCAAATTACAAAATTGATTTAAAAGACACCCATTCAAAACTACCCAAATAACCTGATTTTTACCAAACTTCTTCAAAATTACCAAAATGCCCTTAAAACCCTTAAAACCATAAAAATCTCCAAATTTTCAAAATTTCACCAAAAAACATTCTAAACTGCTTCAAAATATTTTTATTGCCCAAATTCGCCACAAATCTCCCAAAATTAGCCAAAATCATAAACTCCCCAAAATGGCCCTATGGCCCAATGATTCTCAATTCTATACATAAATCATTTTGCACCTCTCCAAATTAGCCAATTGATCTAAAATACTCAACATTTCTTAAAACTAGCCAAATTGCCTAATTCTCCAAAACTACAAAAATATCCCAATTTCACCAAAATTCTCCAAAATTACCAAAACAATCATAAAACCTTAAAAATCCCAAAAAAAATCCAAACTCCTAAGATTTCACCAAAAATCTTTCTAAACCACTTCAAATTTTTCAAATTGCCCAAATTCACCCAAAATTAGTCAAAATCCAAAAAATTCACAAAATGACCATTTAGCCAAAAAGTTCTCATTTTCTTTACCAAAAGCATTTTAATCCTACATGAATTTCCCAATTGATCTTAAATACTCCACAATCATTACAAATAGCCAAATTGGCCTAAATTCTCCAAAACTACCAAAATAACCTAATTTTCTTTAAAAAATCTCCAAATTTACCAAAATGCCCTTAAAACTCTAAAAATCTTAATGTTCTCCAAATTTCTAAGACTTCACCAAAATTATTTTAAACAACTCAAAAATATTTAAATTGCCCAAATTCACCCCAAATGTTCCAAAATTAGCCAAAAATTAATAAATTTCCAAAAATACCTAATTGGCCCAAAAATTCAAATTTCTACATCAAAATCACTTCAAAACTCTCCAAATTACCCAATTGATCTAAAATAAATCACATCCCTTAAAACTAGCCAAACTACGCTAAATTCTCCAAAACTTCCAAAATTACCAAAATGTCGTTAAAACAATAAAAATCCCAGAAATCTGTAAAATCCTACGATTTCACCAAAAATTGTTTTAAACCACTGTAAATTATTCAAATTGCTCAAATTCACCCAAAATCTTCCAAAATTAGCCAAAATACCAAAAATTCCCAAAATGCTCTTATGGCCTAAAAATTTTCATTTATTCACCAAAATCATTTTAAACCTCTCCAAATTACCCAATTGATTTAAAATACTACACATTCCTTAAGACCTCCCAAATTGCCCTAAATTCTCCAAAACTACCATGTTAACCAAATTTTCACCAAAATTCTCAAAAATTACCAAAATGCTTTTAAAACCTTAAAAATCCAAAAAATCATCAAATTCCTAAGATTTCATTAAAAATCATTTTAAACCACTCCAAATTATTCGAATTGCCCAAATTCACCCAAATTCACCCAAGTTCCAAAAAATCCTTAAAATGCCCCTTTACAGTGGTTAGCTTAATAAGAAGTTTTAGTGTAGGTGCAATTAAGTTTTCAATATATGTGCAAATAATTATAATTTAAGCTACCCTTTATCAACGCAAGTATACGTATCGTGCAAGTAATACAGGGCTCTAGTGGAGTCCTGGTTATCGATCCTACAGGGAAGTTGAGATTACGAACCAACTAATTTCTATCGAATATACGTAAATAAAATGGAATCTTACTAAAATTTATCAACTACTACTACTACTACTACTATTGATTATGAAAATGTAATATAAGAAAGTATCTTTCCCCTTGTTAAGAGAATTAAGTGAATGGATAAATCAAATTAAATTAATTGTATTGTGCCAAATAGGAGCATTCCTATTCTTTACCCTTTGGTCCAGGCATAAAGAACACTGACTAATCCTATGTTTGTTTACTGAATCTGCGGCTAGGCTAGGAGGATACCTGCTGTCACTTCAGAGCACCCACGTTCCCCTCACCTGAGGGCTCACATCTACACTTTAGGACCCAAATGATAGGACTAAATTGAGGATTTTAGCATGTCACTCTAAAATCTCCAATTCTACGCTCGATAAATAATATTTCCCTATTTATTTGCACCCTCCTTTCAAGGACTTTGACCTCCCCAAATCTCGGATGTAATCTTTACTTTAGTTGCAAACAACAGATTTTAACATTTCAATTGGCCAAATTGATAGTAAATTAAGATCTAAGTTAAAGATTATCACAATTTATATAATTTTATAGGTACATTTATTTTAATTTTCCATTTCACATAATTTCATAACAAGGAGAAAGAAAATAGAACTACTCGGAATGCATGGGAAGAACACAATAACACTTGAATTTCATATATAAAATAATACAAAAACACAACTTATCTCGAGTTTCTCCCCCAGAAGACTCCTTGAAGTTCCTTTATCTCTTCCTTTTCGTACACTTCACACTCAATTTTTACACTTAAAAACTCTAAACTCACTATAAAACTATACTATAACACTCAATAGACTCTCTAATGACTTCTACTGGACTCTCTTCTCCTTTTTTCGTCTCTATTTATAGAAGTTGGAAGCTCTCCAAAGGTTGCCTTGGCTCCTCTTCAAAATGCGTCTTGATTCGATGAATCTATGAAGAATTAACTGTCTCGCTGTCGGTGGGCTCGATCTCGCTGTCGGCGGGCCTTTAGAAGCAGGGCATTCTTAACGGTCTCGCCGTCGGCGGGCTTCTATATAATAGTGACTGCATTATCTGAAAAATCTCGCCGTCGGCTGGCTGTTCCTTGCCATCGGCGGGCTAGTTCAAATTTCTTCCCTTTTTGCCCTTTTTTTCTCCAAATTCGTTCTTTTTTGCATTTCTTTGATAGATTTTTCATTCTTGCAATAAAACAAAGGAAATACCTTCCTTTAAAGTGCAATATCAGTCATTTTAATGCAAAATCAATACTAAATTATCATTATATTTTTCTTTGATCAAAATCCCCCAAACTTAACTATTACTTGTTCTCAAGTAATCCTTGTACTAAATAAAAGTGATGGTTTCATATAGTAAAATTTTAATTCAAAAAAAATACTATGAATCTATTTAAATAAGGATTATAGTAAAGTTTGTCAGAAAGATTTTCAAGTGATTAACTTAATTTGATAGACTTAAGACAATCTAGTTATCAAGTGTAAGAATTCTAGTCTTCTATTTATTTCAAGAATGACTACATATTGCAATATTAAATTACTCAGAATATTTAGATGATAAGAAATTCATGAAAATACAATTAGCAAAAGACTAATTCATATATATATAAGTTTGGAAACGTAATCAAATTTTACCCTTTAGATCGATCCAAGTGAAGCCAAATTTTGATAAGGCATATCCTTAAGCTTCTCCTCACTTACATTTTCTTTTCTTTTCGATTGATTTTCAATCCTAAATATTTTTCTTTCTTTTCAGGGATTGCTCTTCAATCCTTTTTATTTATTTTTTTCTTTTCTTTTCTTAAGTAAGGATTACTATATCTGGATAGTCTATTAATGATTTTGAAATTCACTTTTCTCGCTTTAAATTTGAAATTTCTAAAACATTTCTTTGCTCTATATATACCTCATAGTTTTCACGTCATTGAGTTCCACTTCTTTCTTTCTCAACTAAATTCCTAAGATTTTTAATATCTCAAAAATATAGTTTTCTTTACTATAAATAGTTAACTATAATCTTAATCTCTTAAACTAAATATCTTAATCTATCAAATAAATTAATCGCTAAAAATATTTCTTAAAACTTTCTATAGCACTTAAATAAATGAATTCTAGTTAATTGAATTAAACTCACTACATGAAATCATTTTTATAATAAGTTTTTGAAAAATATTTAATTGAGAATATGCAATAGTTATGTTAGTTTTTCTTCCCTCCCCCAAACTTAAATTTTTCTATCTATTCATGTAGGGTGAAAGAAAATACTTTAAATTATCCCATACCTTAGTTCTTCCAGTGTTCCTTAGAAATTTTTGCAGGATCTTCGCCTTTTCTCTTCAGTTTACTTGTACTGCTAAATTTCTCTAGGCACATCTATTGTTAGAGAATATGTTGGGTAAAGGAATTTTCGAGATAAACATACAATACTAATACTATTACTTTTATACTAAACATAGGATTAAACATTACACAATAACCACTGAGTTTCTATTAATCACAGTTACATTTATCAACTGAAGAATAAAGAAAGCTCTCACAATTCTAACCATAATAACCAACATCCAAATCAAAATACACAAAAGTAAACAACCATAATAAAACTACAATACTAAATCAAAACAACTAACATAACACAAACATCCATATAAAACATTACAACACATAATCTAATCAAATGTTAAAATATAACTTTATTCAGATCCTCACCGTCGGCGGGCAAAATCTCGTCGTCGGCGGCCTAGTTCAATTAATTCACAAAAGATTCTGTAAAAAGGCGTCGTCGGCGGCATCGAGGGCGCCGTCAGCGGGTTAGTTCAAAAATTTTCTTTCAAAATTTTTTACTTAATTTCAAGCCTCGTTAACGTCCGATTAATCTTTTTAAGCATATTTTGACTATGATTAGATGTTAATTAACACAAATAAACTTACTCAACATAAACAACACACATTTTTATATATATAAAATCCAAGTATTACAATATTCAACCTAATAAGGTATTTTTTCAACCTACAATAATTCAGCGTCACAATCCAAACCACAACACACAAAATGCTGAAACAAAACAAACACATAGTGCAATGTCTCCTCTATATAGAGATCAAAATATCTAAAAACAAGTAAACACACAAAAAAACAAATTCAAAACAAACAAACATAACACATAATAGTGAACGTCCTTTACTCGTCAGTATCAGTACTAAACTCCTCTCTAATGTCACCCATGGATTGTGAATGAACAAAGAGATTGTAGAATGGCCTGAAAGGAAATTCTTCAGTAGAATCTTCTTCAATCCAACCTTTCTTCCTCAAAAGGTGTATAAAACTCGCTTCCAAGTGTCCAGAGTGATCAAATTGTTCCTTTATCCCCCAATAAATATGATCAAACAGATCTGAGAGGTTATTGATTGATGTCATCACATTCTTCAACTTTCTATCTACTCCTGAGAGTCTCCATAATATCATGTCAGTATTATTAGTCCAGGGCCTCAGGGTTGAAATACTTCGTGATGATCTCTCCTCAACTTCTATAGTATTGCTATCATTATCCAATGTAGGAAACATATTAGTAGGATCTAAAGGTTTCCAGGGCAGAAGTACTTTTTCCCAGGTTTCATATGAAACTTGGAATTGACTACATAGTGCGAAGATTGTAGAAGGATGTCCAAGCCCATGAATTGTTTGATTAACAATCAGACCTAAAGTAGACTTCACAATTATCGAACCAACATCAATAGGCAGCCCCATTTGAATGCATTAATTTAGAATAGCACCTTCAGGAGTAACTTTACTAATTCGCATAGTTGGTAGCAACTTTGAAGAAATGAAGAAGTGTCCGTGCTTAGAAACGGGATTTAGAAGTGATGCAGAAAAGTTTACATACCCGTATTCTCTCATTTCCCAATCTTCTGGCTCATCAGTCAAGTATCGATAAATTTCATTCATATTATTCCTCGTTGGGACAAAATTGGAATAATGAAAAATGTGTGTATTTTAGATTGAAAATAACTCATTAATCCTAGAAGGAGTAAAGTTTACCCATCTTCCTCACACATAAATGACTCACTGGTTGATTCCATGTAAGTTAGCGTAGAATTCTTTGACCACTGGAACGACTACTACAGAGGTGGTGTAGCATAATACTTCCCAATGTCGTCGAATAATCATTCCTTCAATCGGCGTCATAGAATTCTCCAAACCTCTATTTATGAATCCTCATTCTTTGATTAATCGCTTTTTTATCATTACCTTGTTGAAGATTTGTTGAGCCTCGCAACTAATGAATTTTCTTCTAGTTTAAACTCGAGATCTTGGTATTTCAGGACTATTGGACGCCATAATTTTTCAGTTTGAGTGGAATGGGTTTTCGTTTTTGGAAGATAGAGCACTTAGAATTCGGATTATAGGAGTTTTAAAGGAGTTATACCTTTAAAAACCGCTAAAAACTGTCAAACTACCCCATTATCACATTTTTTAACTATCTCTCCGTCGGCGGGCAAGGATCTCACCGTTGGCGGAACTCTATAACTACTCAAACCAATTCTTATCAGGTAATCTCACCGTCAGCGGGCTCGATCTCGCCGTCTACGGCCAAGGAAAAATTTGTCTTGTTTCGCTCTGGTTCGAATGTTTTCTAATTTTTTCGCAAGGTTCTATTTTTTATGTTTATGGGTTATTATACGAGTAAAAGAAGTTATTAAAAAAATTTAACAAAAGCAAGAAAACAAATAAAAATAAAGATAACTATGGGTTGCCTCCCATAGAGCGCTTCGTTTAACGTCGTCAGCCCGACCTATTTAAAATGTTAATTAGGTTGACCGAGCATTAAAACCTCTTTATAATATTGGTTTCTTACCCTCATAATATGGCTTTAATCTGTGCCCATTTACTTTAAATCTATTCCCAGTCTTTGGATCTTCAATTTCAATAACTCCATATGTATATACTTGAGTCACAATGAAAGGTCCTAACCATCGAGATTTTAATTTTTCAGGAAATAATTTTAACCTTGTGTTATATAACAAAACTTCTTGTCCTGGTTCAAAAACTTTTCTGGTTATTTATCTAATCATGTCATAATTTCATTTTCTCTTTATAAATTCTATCATTATTATAAGATTCATTTCTCAATTCATCCAATTCATTCATGTGCAATAATCTCTTCTCACCAGCGTCTTTCAAATTATAATTAAATTCTTTAATCGCCCAATACGCTTTATGTTCTAATTTAACTGGTAAGTGACACGTTTTTCTGAAAATTAGTCTGTAAGGAGTCATTCCAATCAGAGTTTTATAAGCAGTCCTGTAAGCCCATAATGTGATATCTAATCTTATAGACCAATCTAATCTATTAGGGTTTACAGTCTTTTCCAATATTAGTTTAATCTCTCAATTAGAAACTTCAGCTAAACCACTGGTCTGAGGATGATGAGCAGTTGAAATTCTATGAATAATATTAAATTATTCGGCCAATCTCTCAATATATTTATTCCTAAAATGAGATCATCCATCAATGATAATTACTCTAGGCATTCCATATCTAGAGAAAATATTTTTCATTAAAAATTTTGAAACACTTTTAGCATCACAACGAGGTAATGCTTGTGCTTCAATCCATTTATAAACATAATCAACTGCAACTAATATGTATAAGTTTTCGAATGAAGGAGAAAAATGTCCCATAAAGTCTAATCCCCAAACATCAAAGATTTCAACTTCTAACATAAAATTTAAAGGCATTTCATTTTTTTAGATATATTGCCTAATCTTTGACATCTATCGCAAGTTTTAATATATCTATAAACATCTCTAAAAAGTGTAAGCCAATAGAATCCTGCCTGTAAAATTTTATGTGCGGTTTTATCAGTCCCAAAATGTCCTCCAAATTCAGAATCATGACATTTCTGAATAATTAGTTCAGT
The DNA here is from genome assembly GCA_022702705.1 of Papilionanthe hookeriana x Papilionanthe teres. NCBI lineage: Eukaryota > Viridiplantae > Streptophyta > Magnoliopsida > Asparagales > Orchidaceae > Papilionanthe > Papilionanthe hookeriana x Papilionanthe teres. The sequence goes on along the minus strand of CM040426.1, from coordinate 15,795,048 downwards.
CTCTTCATAAGGCACACATCTCCTGATAATAAGGTCCTTACATTGTTTGTATAAATATGATTTATCTAAAAAATATTCTTTTGCATCATGAATGAACTTTTTCTGTTGTTGCAAAGTTAACATAGGTGGTAAAATATCACTTACAATATAATTTACTATATCAGCATACCATGGTATTTTTCACTCATTTATATTATAAAGTTGTTCGTCAGGAAAACTGTCTGTAATTTCATTATCAATGTCAGATAATTCATTATATTCTAGTCTTGACAAATGATCTGCAGTTTGATTATCAGTTCTCTTTTTGTTAATTATTTCAAAATCAAATTCTTGCATTAATAATATCCATCTAACTAATTTTGTTTTGGAATATTTCTTTTGCATTAAATATTTAATAGCAAAGTGATTAGTATGTATAATACATTTAGTTCCAATTAGATAAGACCTAAATTTATCAAAAGAATATTCAATTGCTAATAGCTCTTTATCTGTCATAGTGCATAATTTTGAAAATTTTATCATATCTTTGTCCAAGAACTGCTCCTATAGCATAATCACTAGCATCACACATAAGTTCAAATGGTTTCTCCCAATCAGGGGAAACTATTATAGGTGTTGCGATTAATTTATCTTTTATTAATTCAAAAGCATTTAAGAATTCTGTTGTGAATTCAAATTTCTTGTCCTTTTCTAAAAGTTGGCATAGAGGTTTAGTAATTTTTGAAAAATCTTTTATGTAACGCCTGTAAAATCCAGCATGTTCAAGAAAACTTCTTACCCCTCTCACTGTAGTTGGAGCTGGTAATTTGGTTGTAACTTGAATTTTTGCAGGGTCTACTTCCATGCCATTTTTTGAAATTTTATGTCCTAATACAATTCCTCCTACAACAATAAATTGACATTTATCCCAATTTTGAACTAAGTTAGATTTCTCGCATACCTCTAATACTTTTTCAAGATGATTCAAGCATGAGTCAAATGATGTTCCAAATATAGAGAAATTATCCATAAATACTTCCATTCCATCATCAATTAATTTACTAAATACGGACTTCATACATCTGTGGAATGTTGCAGGTGCATTACATAATCCAAAAGGCATACTGCGAAAAGCAAAAGTTTCATAAGGACTAGTGAATGTAGTTTTCTCTTGATCTTTAGGAGCAATAGGAATTTGATATTAACCGGTATATCCATCTAGAAAACAAAAATATTTATGTCCAGCTAATCTATCTAACATTTGGTCTAGAAATGGTAATGGGAAGTGATCTTTCTTGGTGGCTGCATTTAGTTTTCTATAGCCAATACATATACGCCAACCAGTGACTTGTCTTATAGGTATTAAATCATTATTTTCACTAGCCTTTACAGTCACTCCTCCTTTCTTAGGAACACAGTGAATTGGGCTTACCCAAGCGCTGTCCGAAATAGGATATATAATACCATTATCTAACCATTTTAATATTTCTTTCTTGACTACATCTTTCATTATTGGGTTTAATCTCCTTTGAGGATCTACTCTTGGCTTATGTTCATTATCTAAAATAATTCTGTGCATACAGATTGAAAGACTAATTCCTTTAATATCAGCTAAAGTCCAACCAAAAGTTTTCTTATATTTTTTTAATGTATCCAAAAGTTTTTGTTCTTGTGATTCATTTAATTCTGCTAATATAATAACTGGTAAAGTTGAAGAGTAACCTAAATAAGCATATTTCAAATGGTTAGGTAAAATTTTTAATTCAAGTTCATGAGGTTTAATAATTGCCGATTATATTCTTTTCAAAGTTTTCTGTATTATCCAACAATTCAAATCTTTCTTGTATATATTCTAATTCTTCATTATCTGATTCTTCAATTAATTCTATATTTTCTTTTTCTAAATTTTCTTCAAAATATTCTTTAAAATTTTCATTTTACAAATGTTCAAGTATTTCCATTCGAAAACATTCATCATCTTTTTCTAAAGCAGGATATTTCATTGATTTAGCAATATTAAAAGTTACTTTTTGATCGCTTACTCACATAGTTAATTCTCCTTTCTGAACATCAATCATAGCTTTTCCAGTAGCTAAAAAGGGTCTTCCTAATATTATGGGTATTTCTTTATCTTCTTCCATATCTAAAACAATAAAATCTACCGGGAAGATAAATTTATCCACTTTTACTAACACATCTTCAATAACTCCCTTAGGATAAGTAACTGAACGATCTGCTAGCCGAAGAGTTACTGAAGTAAGTGAAATTTCTCCCAATTCTAGTCTTTTAAAAATTGATAGAGGCATAAGAATAATGCTGGCTCCTAAATCACATAAAGCTTTCCCATAAAACTTTCACCAATAGCGCAAGGTATAGTGAAACTACCAGGATCCTTTAGTTTTTCAGGAAGTTTTTTCTGAATAATTGCACTACACTCCTCGCTAAGTGCAACAGTTTCATTATCTGTGAATTTTCTTTTTTTATTTAAAATATCTTTCATAAATTTTACATAATTGGGCATTTGTTATAATGCTTCTACAAACGGATTATTTACTGTTAATTTATTCAAAATTTCAAGAAATTTAGCAAATTGCTTATCTTTTTTATGTTGTTTTAGTCATTGAGGAAATGGTGGTGGTGGTTTTTCTATAGAAATTTTCATAGGTATCAATGGATATTCTAATTTTTTATTTGGTTGAATCTTTTCTTTTTCGATTTCCACTTCCTCATTTTGACTTTCTGTTTCCTTCTGAATTTTTTTTTCTAACTTTTTTCCACTTCGCAACTGTATAGCTTTTATCTGTTCTTTTCCTTGGTCTTTAGGATTAATTTCCACATTACTAGGAAAAGTTGCTTGAGTTCTGTTACTAAGTGCAGTAGCTATATGCCCTAGTTGAGTTTCAATATTTTTAATAGCAGTTCCTTGAATTTGTAATTGATTTCCTTAAATTTGTAATTGATTTTCTTGATTTTGTAATTGTTGACTTATATTTATTATTACTTCTTCCATAGATAACTTCTTTTCCATATATTGAGAATTATTATTAAATCCAGGTGGATAAGAAGTTTTATAATTACGATTTCCTTGATTAGATGAATTCCCTATTGGGTTTGAATTTTTTGCCCATTGTTGATTAGTAGAAATATTATTCTAATTAAATTTAGGATGATTCTTCCAACCAAGATTATAATAATTTGAATATGGGTTATTGGGTCTATTAATAATAAAATTTAAAGTTTCATAAGAAGGTTGAACATCAACAAATTGCCCAGATGAATTCTCCTCCACTATCGTAGGAGAATAATTCATTCCATAGTTATCTAATTTCTTAGATATAGCAGCAATCTGAGAAGCTAACATAGATATTGCTACATAATCATGGATACTAGCTATTTTCTTTAGATTTAGCCTTTTAGCGGGCCATAGAAAATTGTTGGTAGCCATTTCTTAAATTAATGAATAAGCCTCATCAAATGGTTTAGACATTAAGGAACCTCCAGCGGTAGCATCAATAATAGATCTAAGCGATCGTACTAATCCATTATAGAAAGTTTGAATAATTAACCAATCTGGTAATGCATGGTGTGGCCATTTCCTAAGAAGATCTTTAAATCTCTCCCAAGCTTCATATATTGATTCCCCATCAAACTGAGTAAAAGATGTTATATCATTTCTAAGTTTAACAGTTTTTGATGGAGGAAAATATTTGGATAGATATTTTTGGGATAGTTCTCCCTAAGTTTTAATAGATCCAGGTGCTAACGAATTTAACCACATCATAGCCTTATCCCTTAACAAAAAAGGAAAAAGTCTAAGTCTAACAGCATCTTTAGATACCCCATCATATTTAAATGTGGCACATAGTTCTAAAAAACCGGTAAGATGTAAGTTAGGATTTTCACTTGGTGAACCACTAAATTGATTATTTTGTACCATCTGGATAATTGCAAGTTTAAGCTCAAATGAATTTGCCGCTACATAAGGATTTTGGATGGTTAAGTGAATTTCATCTAATGTAGGGTTAGCGTAGTCTCTTAAAGGTCTAGGCTGATTTTCATTTACTGGATTATTTGTCATTTGATTTATGTTTATAATTTCCTTTTTTTTGTTTTCTAATCCTTCTTATAGTGCATTCTAATTTCGAATCGTATCGTATTAGATTTTCAGGTCCAAATTTACGCATACACAATCGAAACTACAAAAAATTGTCCATTACTCTAGTAATATTTATTTTACTTCCCCGGCAACGGCGCCAAAAACTTGACAGTGGTTAGCTTAATAAGAAATTTTAGTGTAGGTGCAATTAACTTTTTAATATATCCGCAAATAATTATAATTTAAGCTACCCTTTATCAATGCAAGTATATGTATCGTGCAAGTAATACAGGGCTCTAATGGAGTCCTGGTTATCGATCCCACAAGGAAGTTGAGATTACGAACAAACTAATTTCTATTAAATATACGTAAATTAAATGGAATCTTACTAAAATTTATCAACTACTACTACTATTGATTATGAAAATGTAATATAAGAAAGTATATTTCCCCTTGTTAAGAGAATTAAGTGAATGGATAAATCAAATTAATTTAATGGTATTCTGCCAAGTAGGAGCATACCTATTCTTTACCCTTTGGTCCAGGCATAAAGAACAATGACTAATCCTATGTTTGTTTACTGAATCTGCTGCTAGGCTGGGAGGATACCGGCTGTCACTTTGGAACTCCCACGTTCCCCTCACCTGAGGGCTAACATCTACTCTTCAGCACCCAAATGATAGGACCAAATTGAGGATTTTAGCCTGTCACTCTAAAATCTCCAATTCTACACCCGATAAATAATATTTTCCTGTTTATTTGCACCCTACTTTCAAGGACTTTGACCTCCCCAAATCTCGGATGTAATCTTTATTATTAGTTGCAAACAACAGATTTTTACATTTCAATTGGCCAAATTGATACTAAATTAAGATCTAAGTTAAAGATTATCACAATTATTTAATTTTATAGGTACATTAATTTTAATTTTCCATTTCACATAATTTCATAACAGGAGAAAGAAAATAGAACTACTCAGAATGCATGGGAAGAACATAATAACACTTAAATTTCATATATAAATTAATGCAAAAACACAACTTATCTCGAGTTTCTCCCCCAGCAGACTCCTTGAAGTTCTTTTGTCTCTTCATTTTCTTACACTTCACACTTAATGTTTACACATAAAAACTCTAAACTTACTATAAAACTCTATATAACACTTAATAGACTCTCTAACGACTTCTAGTGGACTCTCTTTGACTTTTTTTTCTCCCTTTTTCGTCTCTATTTATAGATGTAAGAAGTTCTCCAAAGGTTTCCTTGGCTCCTCTTCAAAATGCGTCCTGATTTAATGAATCTATGAAGAATTAACTGTCTCGCTGTCGGCGGGCTCGATCTCGCCGTCGGCAGGCTTCTATATAATATTGGCTGAATTCTCTGGAAAATCTCACCGTCGGCAGGCTAGTTCAAATTTCTTCTCTTTTTTCCCTTTTGGCTCCAAATTCATTCCTTTTTGCATTTATTCGATAATTTTTCATTCCTGCAACAAAACAAAGGAAATACCTTCCTTTAAAGTGCAATATCAGTCATTTTAATGCAAAATCAAAACTAAATTATCATTATATTTTTCTTTGATCACATCTATGGCCCAAAATTCTTAGTTCTTTTCCCAAAATCATTTTGAAAATCTCCAAACTACCCAGTTGATATAAAATACTCCAAATTCCTTAAAACCAGCCATATTGCCCGAAATTCTCCAAAAATACCAAAATAACCCAATTTTCACGCAAAAATGCTAAAAATAGCTAAAATGCCCCCAATGGCCAAAAAAATTGACATTTCTTCGCCAAAAACATTTTAAACATCTCTAAAATACACAATTAACCTAAAGTAGTCCACAATACATAAAACTAACCAAATTGCTCAAAATTCTCTAAAACAAACAAAATAACCTAATTTTCACAAAGTTCTTCAAAATTACCAAAATGCCCGTGGCACAAAAATTCGCATTTCTTTACTAAAATCATTTTAAACATCTCCAAATTACTTAATTGATAAAAATACTCCATGTTGACCTCATTTTTGAAGAGGTCTTCCCTTCCCTCTTTAGTGTTTAGGATCTAGCCTTAGGCTTTTCCTTTGACTATCTTAGAGGACTAGAATTGGGACCCATCCCTTAGAAATTTAAACCACTTCTTGCCTCCTTGCAAACCCCACAAGCTTGATAGTAGATCCCTAATCACCTAGAGGGTTAAAATCAAATGTGAAGGTTTAAAGGATGAGTTCCCTATAGGACTCTTTGGCCTTAGGACTACCCTGGGTGGCCTGGTCTGGTGAGGGTTGACTTACTCACTCACTACACTCACACTCACTACTCTCACACACACAATCCAAATCCTAAAACCACACCCATACCCAACTTGACTCCTTGACTCATGTAGGTAATTCATATGGATGGACCTTCACCCCTAAGCCCCTGGCTAAGAGGGGAAGGAACAACATAGTGAATGCCTCAAATGAGTCCTCTCATGGCACATATAGGCTTAATATGACTTCATGGCTCAACCAAAGTGATTCCATTTAACTCATATTTGATCAATATTCTTTTTTCCAAAATTTTAATTTTTGACCCCGAGGACCCTACACCTATCAAACCTACCAAATGCCCTTGGAACTACCCAAAATTTGCAAAATCACCTAAATTACCCAAAATTACCCAAAACCATTCCTAAACATTTCCCTCTACTCAAATTGATCATCCATAGCCAAAAATACCAAAAATTTCAAAAATACCCCCCAATACCCTCCAAATACCTAAAATACCCCTCTTAACCAAAAATCCAAAAATTCAGAAAATTTCTAGAAAATTCCAAAAAATCCAAAATATTCCCAATTTCATTTTGTCCAACTACACCATGGGCCAATTTTGTCAATTTACCCCACTTATACCAAAACCCCCAATTTAGCCCATTCTTAACTCAAGTGAACCCAATGTCAAACCAAACCTACCCAATTGACTCCAATTTTGGTCCAATTCAATTATAAACTTCAATTAAATATCCACAATATCAATCTAGACCAAATCCAAGTCCAATTTGATTGACATTTGAATCCAATTGCACTTTTGACCTTAAAGCCCAATTTGGACCAATGACCCAAACTTAGCCCAAACCAAACCAATTCAACTCCAATTGACCCCAAACCTTTTCTAAACCTTCCCTAACATCCCCAAAAGTAAAAAAATAAGATGATTTTCCCAAATTTTACACCCAAACCCCACTCAAATTCAACCCAAAACACAAAAGCCCAATTTTGACATAAACCCAAACCTAACCCAAATGAGCCCAAGTCCCAAAACCAAAACCCAACCAAAGTTGAAACCTCTTTGAAACACTCCCATAAACATTTCCCAACATTAATTTTACATCAATTTCAACCTTAGCCCAACATTGGCCCAAATTAGCCCAATTTGACCTACATTGGCCCATTTACCAAAGAAACTCAAATTCAACCTAATTCAAACCCAAACCACCTCAAATTCATTTCAAATCACTCATGACACATCCCTAAACCAAACCTAACAATTATTTGGCCCAAACTTGTACAAAATTCCCATCCATGAATTCATTCTTAAACCTAAGGGCTCATTCCCTTAAGCCTTCCTAAAAGCCCAAAGTCCATGACAAAGCCCACATGAAATTCCTCTCATCATCCCTTTGATTTAAAACACTTCCTAAGTTCTAAAAAACATCACCAAGTAAACCCAAATCAAGCCTCATAATAATTTCCATCAATCTGCCAAAATTCACAAAATCCTTTTTTATGAAATTGACTAAGCTCTTGCCAAGCCATAGGTGAGCCAAAGATAAGCCATGTACAAGCCATATGAAGCCATGGGATGTTTGACATGTGACCATGCCCAAAGTAGCAAGAGGAGGGCCACCTTTCTTAAACCTTCATTAAGCTTTTTAACCCCTTCCATGTTACACACTAAACCACGATTAGCCACATCACTTTAGATGGGAACTTCTCCACCCCATTCTAGTAGATGCAAATGATCCTCTCTCAGCCCAAATCAGTCATGGGGAGGTGAACCTAACATAAAATTATGGCTTGGACCAAATCAAGCCAAAATGGCCTCTCCGCCATGCCATTTTAATCCAAGCCCTTTACACATGGCAAAGCTCAATTGCCTGCACAAACCTCCAGCCCTGACCCACCTGAACTTGAGGGTGACCCATGCCTACCGGCAAGCCGCCTGGATCGCCGGAAAACACCATGGCTGAGACCTTGGGAGGAGCCAAACTTTTCAATTCTGCCTTGTTGAGTTGTCCCAGCCCAATTGAACACCATGGCTGTTCTTCTGTTGATCTAGGCAGCTGATCCCAAGCCTTAAACCCCCCTGTGAGGCCCTCCACCCTCTCCTATTTAAACACCACCTGCTCTCGGCCATGAGAGGTGCTGAACCAAAACTTATCGAAACCCTGCCAAAATCATCCCAGATCACTCTCTACACATAGAGAACTTGATCCCCACTGAAATCCCCCTTCCATTTCCTCTCTGTGAGCTCAATTTTAGAGTTGAAATTCAAGCCCAAAACCAGGACACTTCACCACAGTGAGCCAGTCTCCAAATTGATTGGTCCTACACCTTCACCAGACCAAGAGGAGAAGTTTTCCAGCAAAAGCCCCCTCACCAGGCCAGCCATTGCTTCCAGCCACCAAGCTTTGTGATTGCGCTTGGTCAAAATCATACCTAGACAATTCACCAGGCCAAGGGACTTCATATGGTGCTTGCTTGGACCCAATCAAACGCGACACAACTCTCAGATCGAAGCTTCACTTCTCTGAGCAAAGGTATGGACTCACTCTTCCTCCCGAGCTTCCAGAGATTCTCAATTTAGTTTGGGTCAATTTCAATGCATGTTTACCTTATGGATGTGTTCATCTCTTCAAGACGAATCCATAGAGCATATGAACTCAAAAATCCGTTGAGAATCGAGTAAAAAATTAGGGTTAGAAGGTTGATGGTCACGGGTTCACACCAGTCGTAGACGATGACTGGGAACCGTTGGATCGCACGTGTATCGAGTGGACAGCCAGGATCGCTCCGGACGGAGCAATGAGACATGAACCGCGGGCCCCTGGAGCGCTGAGTCTGATGAAGGTGCCGAATCAGAGCACGTCGTGTGGCCTTTCGGAGCTGCCGAGGATGGCGTGGCGCCGCGTGGATAAGTAGGAAAATAGGGATTTTTCTTATTTATTAAATACCCAGAACTTCAAAAATCCATAACTTTATGTAGAAAACTCCTAAAAATAAAATAAAAATACCCTCTTGCTCAGTGAACAGAGGAGAATAATGTAAAAGAAATCAAGCAATTTCATTAAGTATTTTATTTTTAATGATTTATTTACTCTCTGCACTATTTCAATTCTCCATGCATATAGGAAATTCACCATGGCATGAGACCATAGGGCTTTTGAAGCTTCTGAACTTGGGAACATTCCCTAAATTTTCCAAAGTCAGAGGCCATCCCTATGAGAAGTTATTGATTTTTCAAGTTCATGTTACTATTTTGAGTATTTTAATTCCAATAATTAGCATGTTGAGAAATAAATTCTAGGAAAATTTGGTAATGTTTCTTGTGACCAGAGGGACCTAGGAAAAATAAGTTTTGACTTAATTCACTTTGATCAACCCTAATTGGCCTAAATACCCAAAATTGAACTTTAATTAAGTAGGGTTAACCATTCATCAAATTAACTTAAAAATAATTCTCCACTGTCCTCTAGGGATAGGAGAACACCACATAAAAATTTGAGATCAATTGGACTTGGTTAGCCCCACCAAATGGGTTAATTAAGCCCCATGAATGAAATCAAACTTTAAAAATTCATAACTCACAAAATACTTTTCAAAAATTCACAAAATTGGTTTTGGAGCGTCTCGATATCAGAGGAACTTAGGAAAATTAAAATTATAATTTTCTAAAAAAGTTGATTTTTATCATTATTTTAATATTTTTAATAATTAAAAAATAATAAAAATCACAAAAATATTAAAAACCACCAAAATGTCTTATTTTGAATTTTAAACATTTAGGAACAAACAAATATTTTTCTTAAGTCCCTAGGATAAGATGTTGAATTTTAAAGGTTTAATGTAATTTTATAATATTAAAAATGTATTTTTCAACCTTTTCACTAAAATAATTCTAATTAAACAAAAAAAAATCAGAAAATTATAAAAATTGGTTTTCTGGTTTCTCTGATATCAGAGAGATTTTTGAAAAATATAAAATTCATTTTTCAACCTTTATTTTATTTTTAAATTAATTAATGCTCCAAAATTTAAAATAATTATAATAAATAAAATAAAATTCAAAAAATCACCAAAATTAGTCCAAATGGTCTACTAGTCATTAAGAATGCCCCATAATTTTCTTAAGGATAGAAAATTTTCCTTGGTCACCTTATTGAATTTTCCTTGAAAATCACTATTTTCAACAAAAAATAATTATATAAATAAATTAAATACAGAAAAATCACATTTTCTCCTCTAATGTCTTAATTGACATGTGAATGAAACCACATAAAAATTTCAAATTCATTTAAGCTCAATTTAGTGAGTTATGGAATTATTAAACTTGAAGGGCAAAATGATAATTAAAATTTTAACCTTTAATTAAAACTTTAGGCTTAATAAAATAAAAGAGTAAAACATTTGATCCTAAACTGATTTGGATGATTAAAATTTAAATAATTAAAGGATAGATACCCATCAATCATTTTTAAGAATAAACCTTAATCAATTAATTAATTAAATTTGGAAGATTAGTAAAAATTGAAATTATTAAAATAGGGATATTATTTAGAAGACATTTGTTCTTTAATTTAAGAATCCCTAAATTAATCATCTCAATAATATTTAATTCCCAATTAAAATGATAATCCAAACTCAATATTTAAAATACTAAAAGACTTAATCATTAAATTAAAATTAAAATTAAAATATTCAAACTAAATTAAATCAAAATTTCAATTAAATTAATACTTTAACAATTAAATTAAATCACCTTTAAAACATGAAAAATATTGAATTAAAATTAAAATAAAATAAAATTTAAATTTAAATTAAATTAAAGTTAAAATTAAATTAAATTAAATTAAATTAAATTAAATTAAATTGAAACATATTAAATTAAATTAAATTAAATAAAAAATAAAATCAAATTAAAATAAAATTAAAATTAAATTAAAAATTAAAATAAAATTAAAATTAAAACTAAACCAAATTAAAATTAAATTAAATTAAATTGAATTAAATTGAATTAAATATAACATCACTTAAGATATAAAGAATTCGAAATAAATCTAAAACAACTTGAACACTATTCCAAACTTAAACTCATTAACTAAAATTAAATTAAATCATAAATCACTTAAACATCAATTTTCCCTTAAAAGCTCTTGTTGTCATAACTCCTAAATGGAGTATTAGGTGAAATGTCACTTCATTCATAGGATATTCAAACATCCTAGTTCACTGAGCAAAAAAACAAAACTTAATTAAACCTCGGATGATTACTTCACCTGATTAATTAAATCCATTTGGACTTAGAACAATTCTAGAGATATTGAAAAGATGTTTAAGACTCGTCTTAAGAACTTCCTCAATATGATAGAATATTTATAAGAACAATAGAACTTAATTGTTCTTTGATGAAGAAAATCGTCCTTAAACAAAAATACAAGAACCTAGACGTCATAGGATATGACTAGCTATAGGATTAGGATCTTGGTAGAAAACCAGAAACCTTGCCCTTACCTTTACCTAGGTAATTGCTACAAATACTTAAAATGCTCTAACATGTGTTTCAAGTGCAGCTTGGGATAATGGGAAGACCCTCCAGGTACGCTTTTATTTTACTGCAGTTTACTTTATTGCAAATGCACTTTACTTTTTTTGCATGATAAACAAATGTTGCATGAAAACCAAAACCTTTAGGATAGTCCCTCAACTGAAACCAAAACTAAATTAAAAGTCATTACAAGATAAAAAATCACCGCTACAACATTTAAAAATATAAAACAACTCAAAATTTAATCACAAACAGAACATAAAACTACAATTGCAACTAAATTAAAACGTCTCGTTGAATGATCGGGAATACCTCGGATGATGTAACCCACGTGTTGCTAACGGAATTTCCCACGGTCTAAATGAAAGTGTGGAACTCACTCAGTTGAGTTTTGCAAATTCATCTGGACTAAGTGAATTCAATGAAAATAACGGTGCCGGGATGACGGAACCGTGGGATCTTAATTAAAATATTAAAAATTCAATTAAAATAACGGTGCCGGGATAACGGTGCCGGGATGACGGAACCGTCGGTTCTGTTATAATCAACTTTGAGATTTGTTTTAATTAAAATATTAAAAACACTTGGATTTTAAGATTTCTTAACCAAAACACTTCTCTCATCTCCTGATTTATGACTTCTAAAAATAAACCTCTGCAACAACAAGGAGCTCGGAGCATGGTGGGCAGCACGGCCATCGTCATCAGTAAAACTCGGGTCTACTTCAACAAAACCATTCTTAGAATTAAATAACTAAGCCATAGGGTTTCGAGGTAGTTTGCTTAGTGCAACATAAATCCTCAACTGTTCGTTAGGCGTTTGTATAATCATGTTATGCAAATTAAGCCCTAACCAGTCTTAGGACTCCGAGGTAGTCGTTCTGTACGACATAAACCCTCACATCTTCGAGGCTATTTGTATGATTATATCATACGAATATAAGTCCTAATTAACTAAAATTTGCAAGATTGAAATATCAGATAATATTAGGATTTTCTTAAATTCGAGCCAAACAATAGGATAGTTTGGGAAGTTGCCAAGATTCTTCTTGGATCCCCAGCTTCTCCTACTTTTCTTCCATTGGACTCCTGAAAATAAATGTTCCAAATTTGTGCTAATCCCTTTTGAAATTTCCAAAAATCCAATTATTTGAAAATCTTAAAATTTGAAATTCTTGAGAGAAAAACCACTGATCATTATCGAGAGTTTTCTTAAATGATTCCCGTCATTTAAGATGTAATTAACTATAGGGGCTTGCCCTTATAGGGAACTTTAAGAACCCGAGTAATATAAACCCCGCTTAATTCATTTATATTAAGCGGGGGAATTTGTCGGCTTATAAAATTGGTTCGCAGACCAAACGGATGTCACAAATCTTCTAGTTTATTTAACCGAGCCCCATCATTAAGCAGTGTGTCTACTCTCCGGGATAGATATACAGTTTGTGGTGCGGTGTTCGTTTATATAAACTATTCGGGATGTGAGATCAGTTTGATTTCACATCATAAAATTTTCAAATTTAAAATTATTTTTAAAATCAAATACTACTTTCTAAACCATATATACATATTTAAATTAAAATCTAAAATTCGCCGACAATTTCTTTTATGCGACCCCTTTTCAAAATAAAACACATAACCTAAAAATAAGCCGTACACTCCACATTCCTTAAACTAGCCAAATTGCCCAAAATTCTCCAAAACCATCAAAATAACTCAATTTTCACAAAAATTCTTCGAAATTACCAAAATGCCCTTAAAACTCTAAAAATCCCAAAAATCTCCAAATTCCTAAGAGTTCACCAAAAATCATTCTAAAACACTCCAAATTATTGAAATTTCTTAAATTCGCCCCAAATCTCCAAAATTTAGCCAAAATCCCAAAAATTCTGAAAAATGCCCCTATGGCCCAAAAATTCTCATTTGTTCGCCAGAATAATTTCAAACCACTCCAAATTACCCAATTGATCTAAAATACTCCATATTCTTTAATAATAGCCAAATAGCCTTAAATGCTCCAAAACAATCAAAATAACCCAATTTTCACAAAAATGTCCCAAATTTCCAAAATTCTCTTTAAACCCTAAAAACCCAAAAAATATCCAAGTTTCTAACATTTCACCTAAAATCATTCTAAACCACTCCAAATTATTGAAATTTCTCAAATTTGACCCAAATTTCAAAAAATAGCAAAAATCCAAAAAATTCTGAAAATGCCTCTATGGCCCAAAAATCCCCATTCTTCACCAAAATCATTTCAAACCACTCTAAATTACCCAATTGATCTAAAATACTCCACACTCTTTAATACAAGCTAAATAACCCTGAGTTCTCCAAAACTACCAAAATAACCCACTTTTCACAAAAATTGTCCAAAATTACAAATTCCCTTAAAACTCTAAAAATCACGAAAATCTACAAATTTTTAAGATTTCACCAAAAATCATCTTAAACTACTTCAAATTATTCAAATTGATAAATTCTCCCTAAATTAGCAAAAATCCTAAAAAATTGCCAAATTACCCCTATAATCCAAATCAATCTCATTTCTTTACGAAAATCATTTTAAACCTCTCTAAATTAGAAAATTATTTTAAATACTCCACAATCCTTAAAACTAGCCAAATTAATCTAAATTCTCCAAAATAACCAAAATAACCTATTTTTCACCAAAATTACTAAAATGCCCTAAATACCTTAAAACCCTAAAAATCTCCAAATTCCTAAGATTTCACTAAAAAACATTGTAAGTCACTTCAAGTTATTCAAATTGCTCAAATTAACCCAGATCGCCTAAAATTAACCAAAATATTAATGATTCTCAAAATGCCCCTATGGCCCAAAAACTTTCATTTCCTCCCCAAAAAATTTTTTAAACAACCTAAAATTATTTAAATGGCCCAAATTCACCCCAAATCTCTCAAAATTATCCGAAATCCCAAAAATTTTTAAAAGCCCCTATGACCTAGAAAATTCTCATTTCTTCACCAAAATCATTTTCAATCTCTCCAAATTACACAATTGATCTAAAAAGTACCACTTTCGTTAAAATAAGACATTTAGCACTAAATTCTCCAAAACTACCCAAATAACCAAATTTTTACCAATATTCTCCAAAATTACCAAAATAACCTTAAAACCTCAAAATCACCAAAATCATATGATATCACAAAAAATCATTCTATACTACTTCAAATTATTCAAATTGCCCAAATTCACCACAAATCTCAAAAAATTAATCAAAATTACAAAGATTCCAAAAATGCTAGCATGGCCCAAAGATTCTCAACTATACACCAAAATTATTTTAAACCTCTCCAAATTACCCAATTGATCTAAAATGCTCCATATTGCTTAAAACTAGCCAAGTTGCCCTAATTCTCCAAAACTAGCAAAATATCTCAATTTTCACGAAAATTCTCCAAAATTACCAAAACAACCTTAAAACCCTGAAAATCCAAAATATCTCACATTCTTAAAATTTCACCAAAAATCTTTCTAAACCACTTCAAATTATTTAAATTTCCTAAATTCATGCAAAATCTATCAAAATGAGTGAAAATCCTAAATATTAGCAAAATAACCCTTTGGCCCAAAAATTCTTATTGCCTCACTAATATAATTTTAAACTTCTCTGAATTACCGAATTGATCTAAAATACTACACATTTCTTCAGAACTACCAAAATAGCCTAATTTTCACCAAAATTCTCCAAAATTACCAAATCGCCTTTAAAATTATAAAAATCATAAAAATCTAGGGATTTCTAAGACTTCGTGAAAACCATTCAAAACCTCTCGAAATAATATAAATTTCCCAAATTTACCCCAAATCTTCTAAAATTAGCAGAAATCCAAGAAATTCCTAAAATGTCTTTATGGCAAAAAAACTCTCATTTTTGCACCAAAATCACTTTAGACCTCTCCAACATACCCAATTGAACTAAAATACACCACATTCTTTAAAACTAGCCAAATTGCTCTAAATTCTCAAAAACTACCAAAACAAACCAATTTTTACCAAAATTCTCCAAAATTACCAAAATGCTATTAATAGCCAAAAAATCCCAAAAATCTCCAAATTTTAAAGATTTTACCGTAAATCATTCTAAACAGTATCGCAAAATAATCAAATTGCTCGAATTCACCCAAAATCTTATAAAATTAGCCAAAATCCAAAAAATTCCCAAAATACCCCTTTGTCTCAAAAATTTTCTTTTCTTCACTAATGTCATTTTAAACCACTCCAAATTACCTAATTGATCTAAAATACTGCACATTCCTTAAAACTTCTAAAACTGTCCTAAATACTCCAAAACTACCAAGAAAACCCAACATTCACCGAAATTCTCAAAAATTACTAAAATGCTTTTAAAACCCTAAAAATCCAAAAATCCCTAAATTGCAAAAATTTCATTTAAAATCATTCTAAACCACTCCAAATAATTTAAATTATCCAAATTCACCAAAAATTAGCAAAATTACCAAAAAATTCATAAAATGCCCCTGTGGCCAAAAAATTCTCATTGCTTCACCAAAAACATTTTAAACATCTCCAATCTAACCGATGGTCTAAAATACACCACATTCTTTAAAACTACCCATATTACCCTAAATTGTCAAAAACAACCAAAATAAGTCAATTTTCATCAAAGTTCTCCAAAATTATCAAAACGCCCTTAAAAGCCTTAACATCACAAAATTCTCCAAATTTCTAAGATTTCACCAAAATTTTTTCTAAACCACTCCAAATTATTCAAATTGTCAAAATTGGCCCAAAAACTCTAAAAATTAGCAAAAATCCCAAAAATTCTAAAAACTCCTATGGCCCAAAAGTTTTCATCTCTTCACCAAAATCATTTCAAACCTCTCCAAATTACCTAATTGATCTAGAATAGTCCACATTCCTTAATTCTAGCTAAATTTCCCAAAATTTTCCAACTACAGAAATAACCTAATTTTCACCAAAATTCTCCAAAGTTATGAAAATACCTTTAGAACACTAAAAATTCCAAATTTTCCAAATTCCTAACAATTCAAAAAAAGTCATTCTAAACCACCTCAAATTATTCCAATTGACCAAATTCCAATAAAATGTCACAAAAATTGCTAAAATACCACTATGGACCAACAAATTTTCATTTCTTCATGAAAATCATTTAAACCTCTCAAAGATATACAATTAATCTAAAATACTCCTGTTTCATTAAACTAGCCCAATTGCCCTGAGTTCTCCAAAACTAACAAAACAACAAAATTTTCACAAATTTATCCATAATTACCAAAATGCCCTAAAAACCCAAAAAATCTCAAAAACGTCCAAAATTCGTTGATTTCAGCAAAAATCATTTAAAACTCTTCAAGTTAATAAAATTGCCCAAACTCACGCAAAATCTCCCAAAATTAGCCAAATCCCAAAAATCACCAAAATGTCCTTTTGTCAAAAAAATTCTTATTAATCCACCAAAATCAATTTAATTCTCTCCAAATTATCCAAATAATCTAAAATACTCTGCATTCCTTAAAACTAGCTAAATTGCTGTAATTTCTCCAAACCTACCAAAATAACCTAATTTTCACCAAAATTCTTCCAAATTAGTAAAATGCCTGTAAAACCCTAAAAATCTCAAAAAAATGTCTGAGTTTCTAATATTTGACCAAAAATCATTCTAAACCACTCAAAGTTATTCAATTGCTCATATTAATCATAAATCACCCAAATTTAACCAAAATCCAAAAAATTGCCAAAATTCCCGTGGCCTAAAAATTCTCATTTCTTCACCAAAATTATTTTAAACGTCTCCAAATTATTCCATTGATCTAAAATACTCGAAATTCCTTAAAACTGGCCAAATTGTCTAAAATTCTCCAAAACTACCAAAATAACTCTATTTTCACAAAAATTCTCCAAAATTACTAAAATGCCTTTAAAACCCAAAAAATCCAAAAAAACTTGAAATTCTTAAGATTTGACCTAAATTCATCCTATACTCCTAATTATTGAAATTGCACAAATTTGCCCCAAATCTCCAAAAATTAGCAAATATCCAAAAATTATATCAGTGCCCTATGGTCTAAAAATTCTCACTTCTTCACCAAAATCATTTAAAACCTCTCCAAATCACTTAATTGATCTTATATACTCCACATTCCATAATACTAGCCAAATTGCCCTAAATACTCCAAAACTACCAAAATAACACAATTTACACAAAAAATTGTCCAAAATTACCAAAATACCCTTAAAACCCTAAAAATCCCAAAAATCTCCAATTCCGTAAAATTTCACTAAAAAACATTCTAAACCCCTTTAAATTATTCAAATTGCCTAAATTTACCCAAAATTAGCCAAATCCCAAAAAGTGCCAAATAGCCTCTTTGGCCCAAAACAATCTCATTTCTTCACGAAAATCTTTTTAAATCTCTCCAATTTACACAATTAATTTAAAATACTCCACATTCCATAAAACTAGTAAAATTGCCCTAAATTTTACAAAATTACCAAAATTATCAAAATTATCAAAATTACCAAAATGCCCTTAAAACCTTAAACATCCAAAAGATATCCAAAATTTTAAGATTTGATTAAAAATCATTATAAAGCACTCCAAGTTACTCAAATTGCCAAAATTCACCCCAGATCTCCAAAAATTAGCCAAAATTTCAAAATTTCCCAAAATGCCTCTATGGCCCAAAAATTCTCATGTCTTCACAATAAAAATTTTAAACTACTTAATTTCAAAAATTTCAAAGAGCCCCTAAGGCCCAAGTAAGTCAAACTACTTAAAATTATTCAAAATGCGCAAATTCACCATAAATCTCCAAAAAATTGGCCAAAATCGCAAAAATTCTCAGAAGCCCCTATGGCCTAAAATATCTCATTTCTTCTCCAAAATCATCTTCAATTTCTCCAAATTACACAATTGATCTAAAAGGCTCCACATTTCTTAAAAGTAGGCAAATTGTCCTAAATTCTTCAAAACTACCAAAATAACTCAATTTTCACCAAAATTCTTCCAAATTAGCAAAATGCACTTAAAACCCTAAAAATCTCAAAAATATCAAAATTCCTAAGATTTCACCAAAAATAATTCTAAACCACTACAAATTATTCAATTGCCCATATTCACCCCAAATATACCAAAATTAGCCAAAATCCCAAAGTTCCTAAAAGCCACTATGGCCCAAATAATTCTCATTTCTTCATCAAAATCATCTTCAATCTCTCCAAATTACACAATTGATCTAAAATACTCCACATTCAAAACTACCCAAATAACCCAATATTTACCAAAATTCTCCAAAATTACCAAAATGCCCATAAAATCCTTAAAACCCCAAAAATCTCGAAACAACTAAGATTTAACCAATAATTATTCTAAACTACTTCAAATTATTCATATTGCCCAAATTCACCAAAAATCTCCAAAATTAGCCAAAATCACAAAATTTCCCAAAATGCCTCTATAGCCCAAAAAATCTAATTTCTTCACTAAAATCATTTTAAATCACTCCAAATTACCTAATTGATCTAAAATACTCCACAATCTTTAATACTTGCCAAATAGCCCAAAATTCTCCAAAACTTCCAAAATATCCCAATTTTTACAAAATTGGCAAAATTATCAAAATTCCCTTAAAACCCTAATAATCCAAAAAATCTCCAAATTTCAAAGAATTCACCAAAAATCATTCTAAACCACTTCAAATTTTTAAAAATGCTAAATTCACCCAAAATTAGCCAAAATCCCAAAAAGTGCCAAATTGCCCTTATGGCCTAAAGCAATTCATTTCTTCACGAAAATCATTTTAAACCTCTCTAAATTACAAATCTAACTTAAAATACACCAGAATCCTTAAAACTAGCAAATTAATCTAAATTTTCAAAACTATCAAAATAACCTATTTTTCACCAAAATTACCAAAATGCCCTTAAAACCTTAAAAATCTAAAAAATCTCAAAATTCCTAAGATTTCACCAAAAAACATTCTAAATCACTCCATGTTACTCAAATTGCCCAAATTCACCTCAGATCTCCCAAAATTAGCCAAAATTCGAAAACTCTCAAAATGTCCCTATGGCCCAAAAATTCTCATCTCTTCAACAAAATCATTTTAAACAATTTAAAAAGTTCAAATTGCCTAAATTCACCCAAAATCTCACAAAATTAGCCAAAATTCCAAAAATTTCTGAATGCCCCTATAACCCAAAAAATTCTCATTTATTCGCCAAAATCATCTTCAATCTCTCAAAATTAGACAATTGATCTAAAAGACTCTGCTTTCGTTAAAACTAGCCATTTTGCACTAAATTCTCTAAAATTACCCAAATAACCGAACTTTTACCAAAATTCTCCAAAATTACCAAACTGCCCTTAAAACCCTTAAAACCGTAAAAATCACCAAAATTCCTAAGATATCAGAAAAAATCATTCTATACTACTTCAAATTATTCAAATTGCTCAAATTCACCACAAATCTCTAAAAATTAGCCAAAATAAAAAAAATTCACAGAATGCTGCTATGGCCCAAAGATTCTGAACTATACACCAAAATCATTTTAAACCTCTCCAAATTACCCAATTGATTTAAAATGTGCCATATTGCTTAAAACTATCCAGATTGCCCTAATTCCCGAAAACTACTAAAATATGACAATTTTCACAAAAATTCTCCAAATTTACCAAATAAACCTTAATACCTTAAAAATTAAAAAAATCTCAAATTCCTAAGATTGCACCAAAAATCATTCTAAAACACTTCAAATTATTCAAATTACCCAAATTCACCCCAAATCTATCAAAACATGTGAAAACCCCAAAACTAACAACATAACAAAATTTTTACAAATTTCTCCATAATTATCAAAATGCCCTAAAAACCCTAAAAATCTAAAAAAACCACCAATTTTCGTTGATTTCACGAAAAATCATTCTAAAACTCTTCAAATTATTCAAATTGCCCAAATTCACCATAAATCTCCCAAAATTAACCAAATCCGAAAAATTATCAAAAAGCCCCTATGGACCCAAAATTTTCATTAGTTCTCCAAAATTAATGTTAACCTCTCCAAATTACCTAATTGATCTAAAATTCTCCACATTCCTGAAGACTAGACAAATTGCTGTAAATTCTCCAAAACTATGAAAATAACCTAATTTTAACCAAAATTTTTCCAAATTAGTAAAATGCCCTTAAAAACGTAAAAATCCTAAAAAATCTCTGAGTTCCTAATGAATCACCAAAAATCATTCTAAACCAATCCAAATTATTCAATTGCCCAAATTCACAAAAAAAATCTCCCAAAATTAACCAAAATCCCAAAAATGCCTATGCCCCAAAATTTCTCATTTCTGCACCAAAATCATTTTAAACATCTCCAAATTACCCAATTAATCTAAAATACTCCATATTCTTTAAAACTAGACAAATTGCCCAAAATTCTCCAAGATCACCAAAGTTACCTTATTTTCACAAAAAATCTCCAAAATTACCAAAATGCCCTTAAAACCCAAAAAAATCTATAAATTCTTATGATTCGACCAAAAGTCATTCTAAACTATTCCTATATATTGAAACTGCACAAATTCAACCCAAATATCTCAAAATTAGCCAAAATCCTAAAATTTCCTTAAATGCCTCTGTGGCCCAAAATTTCTTTCTTCGCCAAAATTATTTCAAACCACTCCAAATTACCCAATTAATCTTAAGTATTCCACATTCCTTACCAGCCAAATTGTTTTAAATGATCCAAAATTACCAAAATAACACAATTTTGACAAAAATTTTCCAAAATTACCAAATACCCTTAAAACCCTAAAAATCCCAAAAATCTCCAATTTCCTAAAATCTCACCCAAAATCATTCTAAACCCCTTCAAAATATTCAACTTGCATAAATTCACCTATGATTAACCAAAATCCTAAAATGTGCAAAATTGCCTTTTTGAACCAAAACAATTCCATTTCTTCACGAAAATCATTTTAAATCTCTCCGAATTACACAATTAATTTAAAATACTCAACATTCCTTAAAACTAGCAAAATTTCCCTAAATTTTCCAAAACTTCCAAAATAACCTATTTTTTACCAAAATTACCATAATGCGCTTGAAATCTTAAAAATCCCAAACATATCCAAAATTTTAAGATTTCATCAAAAATCATTGTAAAGAACTCCAAATTACTCAAATTGCCCAAATTCAATTCGGATCTACAAAATTAGCCAAACTTTCAAAAAATTCCTAATATAACCCTATGGCCCAAAATTTCTCATTTCTTCACGATGAAAATTTTAAATTACTTAAAATTATTCAAATTCCACAAATTCACCTAAATTCTCTAAAAATTAGCCAAAATCTCAAAAATTCCCAAAAGCCCCTATGCCTCAAAATATCTCATTTCTTCACCAAAAACATCTTCCATCTCTCTAAATTACAAAAAAAAATCTAAAAGGCTCTCATTCCAAACTAATCGAATAACCCAATTTTTACCAGTATTCTCCAAAATTACCAAAATGACCTAAAAACCCTTCAAACCAAAAAAACATCCAAATTCCTAAGATTTCACCAAAAAAAAGATTCTAAGCTACTTCAAATAATTCAAATTGCCTAAATTCATCACAAATCTCCCAAAATTAGCTAAAATCACAAGAATTCTCGAAATGCCCCTATGACCTAAAGATTCTCAATCTACACCAATATTATTTTAAACATTTCCAAATTACCCAATTGAACTAAAATACTCCACATTGCTCAAAACTAGACAAATTGCCCTAGTTCTCCAAAACTACCAAAATATCTCAATTTTCAAAAAAATTCTCCAAAACTATCAAAACAACCTCAAAACCCTAAAAATCCCAAAAATCAACAAAATCCTACGATTTCACAAGAAATCATTCTAAACTATTTCAACTAATTCAAATTGCCCAAATTCACCCAAATCTCCCATACTTTGTCAAAATCCCAAAAATTCCCATGAAGACCATTTGGCCCAAAATTCTTATTTCTTCACCCAATTCATTTTAAACCTCTCTGAATTTCCCAATTAATCTAAAATACTCCACATTTCTTAAAATTAGGCAACTTGCCCTAAATTCTCCAATTCTACCAAAATAAACCAATTTTCACAAAAAATCTCTAAAATTTCCAAAATGTTCTTAAAACTCTAAAAAACTTAAAAATCTCCAAATTCCTAAGACTTCACCAAAATCATTTCAAACCACTCCAAATAATTTAACATGCCCAAATTCATCCAAAATCTTCCAAAATTAGCAAAAATGTAAAAAATTCTCAAAATGTTCCTTTGGCCTTAAAATTCCCATTTTTACACCAAAATCACTTTAAACCTCTCCAAATTACCCATTTGATCTAAAACAGTCCACATTCCTTAAAATCAGGCAAGCTGCTTTAAATTCTCTAAAAGTACCAAAATAAACAAATTTTCCCAAAATTACCAAAATGCCCTTAAAACCTTAAAAATTCTAATAATATCCATATTCCTAATATTTCACAAAAAATGGTTCTAAACCACTGCAAATTATTCAAATTGCTCAAATTCAACCAAAATATTCCAAAATTAGCCATATTCCAAAAATTCCCAAAATGCCCTTATGGCCCAAAAATTTACATTTCTTCACCAAAATCATTTCAAACCTCTCCAAACTACCAATTAATCTAAAATAATGCACATTCTTTAAAACTTGCCAAATTACCGTAAATTCTCGAAAAATAACAAAATAACTCAATTTTCGCAGGAATTCTAAAAAATTAACAAAATAATTTTAAAACCCTAAAATTCTAAAGATCTCTAAATTCTTAAGATTTCATTAAAAATCATTCTAAACGACTCCAAATTATTCAAATTGCCCAAATTCATCCAAAATTAGCCAAATTCCAAAAAATTCTTAAAACGCCCTTATGGCCTAAAAATTCTCATTTCACCAAAATCATTTTTAACATCTCAATTTATGTAAAATACTCCATATTCCTTAAAACAATTCATATTATCCTAAATTCTCCAAAACTACCAAAATTACCAAATTTTCACCAAAATTCTCCACAACTACTAAAACAACCTTAAAACCTTAAAAATCCCAAAAATCTCCAAAATCCTAAGATTTTACCAAAAATCATTCTAAACCACTTTAAAATTTTCAAATTTCCCAAAGTCACCTCAAATCTCCCAAAATTTGTCAAAATCCCAAAAATTCCATAAAGAACATTTGGCCAAAAAATTCTCATTTCTTCACCCAAATCATTTTAAACCTCTCTGAATTTCCCAACTGATCTAAAATACTCCACATCTTTAAAACTAGCCAACTTTTCTTAAACTCTCAAATTCTACCAAAGTAAACCAATTTTCAAAATAACCCAAAATGCCCGTGGACCAAAAATTCTCATTTCTTCATTAAAATCATTTTAAACATCTTCAAATTACGCAATTGATCTAAAATACTCCACATTCCTTAAAACTAGCCAAATTGCCCGAAATTCTCTTATACCAACAAAGTAACCCAATTTTCACAAAAATTCTTCAAAATTGCCAAAATGCCCTTAAAACCCTAAAAATACTAAAAATATCCTAATTCCTAAGATTTCACCAAAAATCATTCTAAACCACTACAAATTATTGAAATTGCACAAATTCACCCCAAATCTTCAAAAATTAGCCGAAATCCCAAAAATCCTGAAAATGCCCCTATGACCCAAAAATTCTCGTTTCTTCACCAAAATCATTTCAAACTACTACAAATTACCCAATTGATCTAAAATACTCCACATTCTTTAATACTAACCAAATAGCCCTAAATTCTCTAATGCTACCAAAATAACCCAATATTCACAAAAATTATCCAAAATTACCAAAATTCCCATAAAACCCTAAAATTCCAAAAATCTCCAAATTTCTAAGTTTTCACCAAAAATCATTCTAAATCACTACAAATTATTCAAATTACTAAAATCACCCAAAATTAACCAAAATCCCAAAAGCGCTAAATCCCATTTCTTCACGAAAGTCATTTTAAACCTCTCTAAATTACAAAAATAATTTAAAATACCACACAATCCTTAAAAATAGCCAAATTAATCTAAATTTTTAAAAACTACCAAAATAACCTATTTTTCACCAAAATTACTAAAATGCCCTTAAAACCTTAAAAGTCCAAAAAATCTCCAAATTCTTAAGATTTTACCAAAACTTATTCTAAATCACTCCAAGTTACTCAAATTTCTCAAATTCACATCAGATCTCCCAAAATTAGCCAAAATTTCAAAAATTTTTAAAATACCCCTATGGCCTAAAAGTTTTCATCTCTTTACTAAAAAATTTTTAAACAACTTAAAATTATTCAATTTGCCCAATTTCACCAAAATTTTCCCAAAATTAGCCGAAATCCCAACAATTTTTGAAAGCCCCTATGACCTAAAAAATTCTAATTTCTTCACCAAAATCATGTTCAATCTCTCCAAATTACACAAATGATCTAAAGGACTCCACTTTTGTTAAAACTAGCCATTTTGCACTAAATTCTCCAAAACTACCCAAATAACCTAACTTTTACCAAAATTCTCCAAAAATACCAAAATGCTCTTACAACCCTTAAAACCCAAAAAATCACCAAATTCCTAAGATATCATAAAAAATCATTATGTACTACTTCAAGTTATTCAAATAGCCCAAATTCACCCAAAATCTCCAAAAATTAACCAAAATCACAGAAATTCACAAAAAGCCCCTATGGCCCAAAGATTATCAATTATACACCAAAATCATTTTAAACCTTTCGAAATTACTCAATTGATCTAAAATACTCCATATTGCATAAAACTAGCCAAATTTCCCAACTTCTCCAACACGACCAAAATATCCCAATTTACACCAAAATTCTCTAAAATTACCAAAACAACCTTAAAACCCTAAAATTCTAAAAAATCTCAAATTCTTAAGATTTCACCAAAACAACCTTAAAACCCTAAACCCTAAAAAATCCCAATTCCTAAGATTTCACCTAAAAATCTAAAAAATCTCAAAATCATTTTGTACTACTTAAAATTATTCAAATTTCTCAAATTCACCACAAATCTATCAAAAATAGAGAAAATTCCAAATATTGTCAAAATAACCCTTTGGCCCAAATTTTCTCATTTGTTCACCAAAATTATTTTAAACCTCTCTGAATTACCAAATTGATCTAAAATACTCCACATTTCTTCAGAACTACCAAAATAATCTAACTTTCAATAAAATTCTCCAAAATTACCAAAATTCTCTTAAAACTCTAAAAATCCTAAAAGTCTCTGAATTTCTAAGACTTTACCAAAGTCGTTCAAAACCACTCCAAATAATATAAATTGCCTAAATTCACCCCAAATCTTCTAAAATTAGCCAAAATCCTAAAAATACCCAAAATGCCCCATATGGCCCAAAAACTCCCATTTCTGCACTAAAATCACTTCAAACCTCTCCAACTTACCCAATTGACCTAAAATACTCCACATTCTTTAAAACTAGCCAAATTGCCCTAAATTCTAAAAAAATAATAAAATAAATCAAACTTTACCTAAATTACCAAATTGCCCTTAAAACCCTTAAAATTCCAAAAATCTCAAAATTCCTAAGTTTTCTAACATAAATCATTATAAACCACTGCAAATTATTCAATTTACTAAAATTCACCCAAAATCTAAAAAAATTAGCTAAATTCCCAAAATGTCGTTGTGGCACAAAAATTTTCATTTCTTCATCAATGTCATTTTTGAACCTCTCCAAACTACCTAATTAATCTAAAGTACTCCACATTCCTTAAAACTTCCCAAACTGCCCTAAATTCTCCAAAACTAAAAAAAAACTCGATTTTCACCAAATTTTTCAAAAATTACCAATATGCTTTTAAAACCCTAAAAATCCAAAAAAAAACAACTCAATTCCTAAGATTTCATTAAAAATCATTATAAACCACTCCAAATTATTCAAATTGCCCAAATTCACCCAAAATTAGCCAAATTCCCAAAAAATTCTTAAAATTTCTCTATGGCTCAAAAATTCTCATTTCTTTACCTAAATATTTTAAACATCTCCAAACTACCCAATTGATCTAAAATACTCCACATTCTTTAAAGTTACCCATATTACCCTAAATTCTCCAAAAAAAACCAAAATAACCCAATTTTCATCAAAATTCTCCAAAATTATCAAAATGCCCTTAAAGCCCTAAACATCCCAAAATTCTCCAAATTTCTAAGATTTCACCAAAATTCTTTTAAAACCACTCCAAATTATTCAAATTGCCTAAATTGGCCACAAATCTTTGAAAATTAGCCAAAATACAAAATATCCTAAAAATGCCAATGGCCCAAAAATTTCCATTTCTTCACCAAAATCATTTCAAACCACCCCCCCCCCCCAAATTACCCAATTGATCTAGAATAATCCACATTCCTTAATACTAGCCAAATTGCCCTAAATTCTCCAACTACAAAAATAACCTAATTTTCACCAAAATTCTCCAAATATATGAAAATGCCGTTAAAACACTAAAATTCACAAAATCTTCAAATTCCTAATATTTCACCAAAAATCATTCTAAACCACTTCAAATTTTTAAATTGACCAAATTCACCCAAAATCTCCCATAAAATGCTAAAATACCCCTATGGCCAAAAAAAATTCCCATTTCTTGACGAAAATCATTTTAAACCTCTCCAAAAATATACAATTAATTAAAAATACTCTACATTCATTAAAACTAGCCAAATTGCCCTAAATTCACCAAAAATAACAAAATATTACAATTTTCACAAAATGCCCTAAAAACCCTAAAAATCTTAAGAACCTCCAAATTTCATTGATTTCACCAAAAATCATTCTACAACTCCTAAAATTATTCAAATTGCCCAAATTCAACCAAAATCTCCCAAAATCAGCCAAATCCCAAAAATTACCAAAATGCCCCTATGACCCAAACACTTCTCATTAATTCATCAAAATCAATTTAAATACTCTCCAAATTATCCAATTAATCTAAACTACTCCACATTCCTTAAAACTAGCCAAATTGCTGTAAATTCTCCAATCTACCAAAATAACCAAATTTTTACCAAAATTCTTCCAAATTAGTAAAATGCCCTTAAAACCCTAAAAACCTAAAAAAATCTCCGAGTTCCAATATTTCACCACAAATCTTCCAAAATTAACCAAAATCCCAAAAATTCCCAAAATGCGTGTGGCCCAAAAATTCTCATTTCTTCACCAAAATCATTTTAAACAAGCGCAAATTATTCAATTGATCTAAAATACCCCACATTCTTTAAAACTAGCCAAATTACCAAAAATTCTTTAATACTTCCAAAATAACTCTATTTTCACAAAAATTCTCTAAAATTACTAAAATGCCTTTAAACCCCTAAAATTCCAAAAAACAAATCTCCAAATTCTTAAGATTTGACTGAAAGTCATTTAAAGCTACTCGTAATTATTAGAATTGCACAAATTCACCCCAAATCTCCCAAAATTAGCCAAAATCCCAAAAATTTTGTAAATATCCCTATGGCCCAAAATTCTCACTTCTTCACTAAAATCATTTCAAATCTGTCAAAATTACCCAATTCAACTTAAGTACTCCACATTCCTTAATACTAGCAAAATTGCCTTAAATGCACCAAGACAACCAAAAATAACACAATTTTAACAAAAATTGTTCAAAATTACCAAAACAACCTTAAAACCTAAAAAATCCCAAAAATATCTAATTTCCTAAGATTTCACCAAAAATCAATCTAAACCCCTTCAAATTATTTAACTTGCCTAATCTCATCCAAAATTAGCCAATATCCCAAAAGTGTTAAATTGTCCCTTTGGCCCAAAATAATCCCATTTCTTCACAAAAATCATGTTGAACCTCTCCAAATTACACAATTAATTTAAATTACTCCACATTCCTTAGAACTAGTAAAATTTCCTTAAATTTTCTTAAACTACCAAAATAACCTATTTTTTACCAAAATTAGCAAAATGCCCTTAAAATAGTAAAAAACCCCAAAATATCCAAATTTTTAAGATTTCACCAAAAATCATTCTAAAGCACTCCAAGTTGCTTAAATTGCCCAATTTCACCCCATATCTCTATAAATTAGCCAAAATTTCAAAAATTTCTAAAATACCCCTATGGCCCAAAAAATCTCATTTCTTCATGATAAAAATTTTAAACTACTTAAAATTATTCAAATTGCACAAATTCACCCAAAATCTTCCAAAATTAGCCAAAATCCCAAAAATTCCTAAAAGCCACTAAGGCCTAAAATATCTAATTTCTTCACCAAAATCATCTTTGATCTCTCCAAATTACACAATTGATCTAAAAGACTCCCATTCAAAACTACCTGAATAACTTAATTTTTACCAATTTCTCCAAAATTACCAAAATGCCCTTAAAACACTTAAAAACCAAAAAATCTCCAAATTCCTAAGATTTCACCAAAAAAAACATTTTAAACTACTTTAAATTATTCAAATTGCCCAAATTCACAACAAATCTCCCAAAATTAGCTAAAATCACAAGAATTCCCAAAATGCCCCTATGACACAAAGATTCTCAATTTTACACCAAAATCATTTTAAACCTCTCCAAATTACTCAATTGATCTAAAATACTTCACATTGCTTAAAACTAGAGAAATTTCCCTAATTATCCAAAAGTACCAAAATATCCCAATTTTCACCAAAATTCTCCAAAACTACCAAAACAACCTTAAAACCCTAATAATCTCAAAAATCTCCAAAATCCTAAGATTTCACCAAAAAATTATTTTAAACCACTTCAAATTATTCAAATTTCCCAAATTCACCGTATATCTCCCAAAATTTATCAAAATATCAAAAACTCCCATGAAGATCATTTGGCCTAAAAATTCTTATTTCTTCACCCAAATCATTTTAAACCTCTTTGAATTTCCCAATTAATCTAAAATACTCCACATTTCTTAAAACTAGCCAACTTGGCCTAAATTCTTTAATTATACCAAAATAAACCAATTTTGACCAAAAATCTCCAAAATTTCCAAAATGTCCTTAAAACTATATAAAAACCTAAAATCTTCAAATTCCTAAGACTTTACCAAAATCATTTTAAACCGCTCCAAATAATTTAACATGCCCAAATTCAGCCCAAACTTATTCACCAAAATCATTTTAAACCTATATAGATTACTCAATTGATCTGAAATACTGCACGTTCCTAAGAACTTATCAAATTACACTAAATTCTCCAAAACAACCAAAATAACCAAATTTTCACCAAAATTCTCAAAAATTACCAAAATGCTTTTAAAACACTAAAAATCCCAAAATCTCCAAATTCCTAAGATTTCATTAAAAATCATTCTAAACCACTCCAAATTTTTCAAATGCCCAAATCCACCGAAAATTAACCAAATTGTAAAAACTCTTAAAATGCCATAATGGCCCGATAATTCTCATTTTTTCACCAAAATCAATTTAATCATCTCCAAACTATCCAATTGATCTAAAATACTCCACATTCCTTAAAATTAGCCATATTTCCTAAAATTATCCAAAACTACCAAAATAACCAAAATTTCACTAAAATTCTCCATAATTATCAAAATTCCCTTAAAATCGAAAAAATCCAAAAAATCTCCAAATTTCTAAGATTGCACCAAAAATCATTCAAAACTATTCTAAATTCTTCAAATTGCCCAAATTCTCCCCAAATCTACAAAAATTAGCCAAAGTACCAAAAATTTCTCAAAATACCCCAATGACCCAAAAAATCTCATTTCTCCACTAAAATCATTTTAAACGTTTCTGAATTTTCCAATTTATCTAAAATAGTCCACATTCCTTAAAACTAGCAAAATTACCCTAAATTCTACAAAACTACCAAAATAACCCAATTTTTACCAAAATTATCCAAAATTACCATAATGCTCTTAAGACCCTAAAAATCGTAAAAATCTCCAAATTCCTAAGAATTTACCAAAATCATTCTAACTTACTCTAAATAATTTAACTTTCCCAAAATCACCCCAAATCTTCCAAAATTAGTCAAAATCTAAAAAATACCCAAAATGCCGTAATGGCTTAAAAATTCTCATTTCTACACCAAAATCCCTTTAAACCTCTCTAAATTACCCAATTGATAAAAAAAACTCAACATTCCTTAAAACTAGCAGAACTGCCTTAAATATTCCAAAACTGCCAGAATAAACCAATTTTTACCAAAATTCTTCAAAATTACCAAAATGTACATAAACCCTAAAAATCCCAAAAATCTCAAGATTCCTAAGATTTCACTAAGAATCGTTCTAAACCATTGTAAATTATTTTAATTGCTTAAATTCACCCAAAATCTTCAAAAAATTAGCTAAAATCCCAAAAAATTCCAAAATGTCCCTATGGCCAAAAAATTTTCATTTCTTCACCAAAATCATTTTAAACCTCTCCAAATTATCCAATTGATCTAAAATAATGCACATTCCGTAAAAATGACAAAATTGCCCTAAATTCTCCAAAACTACTAAAATAACCTAATTTTTACCAAAATTTTCAAAAATTATCAAATTGCTTTTAAAACCCTAAAAATTCAAAAAATTAACCAAATTTCTAAGATTTAATTAAAAATCATTCTAAACCACTCCAAAATATTCAAATTGCCCAAATTAATCATTATTATCTTTTTGTAGGGTATTCATTGATTAAGAAATATTAAATGTAACTTTATTATCATTGACACGCAAAGTTAATTCCTTTATTGTACATCTCTCATTGCTTTTCTTGTAGCTAGGAAAGGTCTCCCCAAGATGATAGGTATCTCTTTATCTTCCTCCGTATATAGCACAATGAAATCAGCAGAAAAGTTAAATTGATCCACTTTTACCAACTCATCTTCTACAACTCTCTTAGAATATGTTATAAAATGATCAGCTAACTGCAAAGTTACAGTTGCATGAGATATTTCAAATCCTATTTTTTTAAATATAGATAATGACATTAGGTTAATGCTTGCACCAAAATTACATAAAGCTATTCAAAAAACTGTCTCCAATTACACATGGAATTGCGGAGCTTCCAGGATCTTTAAGCTTTTCAAGAAGCTTTTTTGAATTATAGCAATGAACTTCTGACTAAGTGCAACTATCTCATTATCTTCAAACTTGCTTTTTCTTTTAAGAATATTTTTAATAAACTTCACATAGCTTGACATTTGTTCTAAGGCTTGAGCAAATGGAATATTAATTGTAAGCTTTTAAAGATTTCAAGAAATTTTTAAAATTGTTTATCCAACTTTTGTCAACAAAGTCTCTGAGGAAATGGAGCTGGCAGCGGCTTTTCCAAATCAATTTTAAGTGGAGAAGCAGGTTTCTCAAAACTTGGTGGAGCATCCTCTATAGGTTCTTCATTTTCTTCTCTCTATGCTTCAATCTCTTTTTAGACACTACCTTCCAACTCTCTTCCACTTTTAAGTTGAACAGCCTTTACTAGCTCTTTATTCTGGTCTTTTGGATTTACTTTAGTGTTAATAGGAAGTGTCCCTTGGGTTATATTACTTAATGAATTTGCAATTTGTCCCAACTAATTTTCAATATTTCAAATTGCAGCTCCTTGTATTTATAACTGATTTCCCATTTGCAATACCACTTCTTCTATAGATAACTTCTTATCTTTAAATTATGGCTTATTGTTAAAACCTGGAGGATAAGTAGGTCTATAAATACTATTAACATGGTTGTTCCAATTCCCTATCGGATTTACTTAGTAATTCCTCCATTGCAGATTAGTACAACCCAAATTGTTATTCCAATTAAAACTTGGATGGTTTTTCTAACTTGGGTTATAATAGTTTGAATATGGGTTATTTGACTTATTTTTTTAGCATTCAATGTATTTTTTTATTTTTGATAATCTACCAATTGGCCTAATGAATTCTCTTCAATTATTAGAATTGGTTGAGAAAAATTCATTCTAAATTAGTCTTTCTTTGAAATTGTAGCAACTTGATTTGCTAATAATGTAAAAACTTCATATTCATGAATATTGGCTACCTTTATAGGAAGTACCCTTTCAGAAGCCCATTGAAAATTATTAGTAGCCATTTCTTCAATTAAAGAATAAGCTTCATGAAATGGTTTTGATATCAATGAATCACCAGCAGCGGCATCGATTATAGATAAAAAAGATCCAACTAATCCATTATAAAAAGTTTAAATAATTAACCAATCTAGCACAGTATGGTGTGGAAACTTTCTAAGGAGTTCTTTAAATCGTTCCAAATCTTCATAAATAGATTCCCCTTCAAACTGACAAAAAGATGTAATATCATTTCTAAGCTTCGAAGTTTTTGAAGATGGAAAATATTTAGCAGCGAATTTCTATGCTAAATCACCCCAAGATTTGATGGATCCTAGTGCTAATGAATTCAACCATATCTTAGCCTTCTTCTTAAGTGAGAATGGAAAAATCCTAAGTCTATTAACATCATCAGAAACACCATCATATTTAAATGTAGCACACAATTCTAGAAAATTGACAAGATGTAAATTTGGATGTTGAGTTGGTGCTCCCCCTAACTAATTATTTGATACCATTTGAATAATAGCAGTTTTAAGTTCAAACGCATTAGCAGCTCAGAAGAATTTTGAATACTACCACGAAGTTCATCCATTGTATGGTTTGCATAATCTCTTAAAGTTCTAAACTCTTAATGAATTTCAACATTTTGAATATTTTGATTTACTTTTCTAGAAATTTTTCAATTTTTTTATGTATTTTTAATTTTCGTTAATTTTTTTTAATAGTTCGTTCAAATTCAGAATCGTAGGGCACTAGTTCTTCAGAACCTGATCTACACATAAACTAATACAACACAACAATGAAAATAAAATAAAACTCACATACGCAAATAAAGTTTAGATAAGACATTCTACAAAAAGAAATTTTGTTTTTCTAAAAATTCTTTTAAATTTTTCTTTTCAATTTAAATCCAATTTGAAAGAAAACTTCCCCGACAACATCGCCAGAAACTTGTTGTAGATATTTTTTATATGAAACTATTTTTGAAGTTGACACTACTACTTGAATATTTTAATCACCGATAACAGCACCAGAAACTTGAGCCCGATTGCTTATATTTTACTTGTGATAATATGATTTATAATTATATTTATGATATAATATTCTACATAAATTTTTTTAAAAAAAATACTTTCTTTACAATGGCACCAAAAACTTGATCCAATTTAAATAAGAATTCAACACTTATATGTAAATTTAGGGATTCTATGCAAGCATACATATCGTTATCAAGTAATATATGACTTCCTGATTAAGCCCCGAAATATCAATCCCACAGGGAAATTTTTTGATATTTTTGGAACAAATAAAAAAGATTTAGCTCACAAAATCTATTTAGAAAAAGACACTTACTTAAAAAGATTCAGATAACAAAAAACTTGAAAATGTGATTCTTTTTTGTATTTTCTGATATTATGAAACAAAGTAAACAATTAACTAACTATAATGAGATTTTTGTAAGATTAAAAAATTTTAAATAAAAATATCTTTTTCCTTCTCATGAATAAGTAATAAGTACACGAGTTCTGTTGTGGAAGTATGAAAAATGTGTTGTGTCAAATATGAGCAATATTATTCTTTACCCTTACTATAGATGTTATAAAGAAGATTGGCTAGTTTAAAGTTTGAGTAGTTTTGAAGATGGGTTAGGTAGGGAAGATACTAACACTCACTCTAGAGTTCCCTCCTTTCCCTCCACCTGGGGGTTGACATCTCGCAGCAAAACCTAAAACAATAAACCAAATTGAGCGCTTTAGTCTGTCACTCTAAAGTCATCTAATTCTACACCCATCAAAGTATATTTACCTATTTATTTGCACAAAATTTTATGAATTACTTTCTCATTCATACAATCTCAAGTGATTTCTTTTAATAGTTCACTGAGACAATACCTACAAGGATCTTACAAGTTATCACAACAAAAGTTAACATCTTAATTGGCCAAATCACGAAGAAATGAAGTCCAAGGATTAAATCAACACAACTTATTCCAACATTTAAGATCAATACTTCCATAACTTCCATCCACCACTTAATTACTTTTCATTTTAAGGAATAAGATAAATAAAACTACACAAAATCTATAGATAAAACGCAACAACAAGTAATTTTAAAAGTAGAAATCATGTATAAAACGCATGAAGTCTCAATTAAAACCAAATGAAGTACAAAGATAAAAACTTATCTCAAGTTCCTCTCCACCAAAATAATAAAGATCTTTTGAATCTCTTCTTTTTTATTACAAAACTCCCTAGGACTGGTCGCCCAACCCTAAAGGCTTAAATTCTTTCTAAAATAATGGATTTTTACTTAGAAATCTCTACCTACCTTTTCTCTCACTAGGAATGAGATCAGTGTGAAGAAAACCTAAGTAATAATCCTACAACTTCTTACTACAAATACTCTCTCTACACACACTAATTCAACTTTGTTCTCCTCTTTTTCTCCTCTCTTTCTCTTATTCACAGCCTCTTCAAGTCCTTTCTTTTATATTTTCAAAAAATATTCCTTGGGGTCTCCACAAAATGTGTCCATATTCAATGAATCTTCCCAAAAGATGTATCCTTTTAAGTGAAATTTGAATGTTTTTTGGTATCCTTGATCTGTTACCCATGTTTATACCAAGTGTTCACTCAAACACCCCTTCAAAATTCACCAAAAAATTCCTTCAAATTACAAGTAACTACCCTGCGCTTAAGTGCGGGGTTTCTGGCGCTGAGTCGCGGCCTTCACTGTCTGCTGGCGCTTATGCGCTAGTTCTTAGTGCTTAGGCGCCTCAGTTCGACTTAACACCTTCTTCATTTTTGCTCCAAATTTGATCCTTTTTCACTCCTTTTGACACGATTAATCTATTTAATTGTACCTAAAAGAATAACACACAAATACCTTCTATTAAAGTGAAATATTATCAAAAGTAGGTGGTATAGAAATGTGTACATAAATGTAATATGTTATAGGTATATCACAATACCACAAATGCTATAAAACTCCCTAAATTATCGCTTCCTTTCTGAGAAATTTTCCACTCTTCATAAAATTCTAGGGTAGAGCATGGTTGTCCGATTCCTTCAAATTCCCTAAATTTCTACTTCCTTTTGGAGAAATTTTCTGCCATCCATGAAATTCTAGGGTCGGCACAAGGTCGTCTGATTCCTTTAAATTCCATAATTTTTGCTCCATTTATAAGAAATTTTCCACCAATCCATATAATTCGAGCGTCAGAGCATGGTCATTTGATTCATTCAAGTTCTCTAAATTTTCTCTTCCTTTTCATGAAAATCTCCATA
Organism: Papilionanthe hookeriana x Papilionanthe teres; assembly: GCA_022702705.1. Taxonomy (NCBI): domain Eukaryota; kingdom Viridiplantae; phylum Streptophyta; class Magnoliopsida; order Asparagales; family Orchidaceae; genus Papilionanthe; species Papilionanthe hookeriana x Papilionanthe teres. The sequence continues at coordinate 15,758,796 of CM040426.1, read as the reverse complement.
AATCCATGAAATTTAAGGGTTGGAGCATGGTCCTCCAATTCCTTCAAAATCCCTAGATTTCTGCTTCCTATCCGAGAAATTATTCACCATCTATGAAATTTCAGGGTCGGTGCAAGGTCTTCTAATTTCTACAAATTCCTTAAATTTCCCACACATTATTCGAGAAATTTTCCAAATCCACAAAATTTGGAGATTGCTATCAAAATTCTGATACTCATTCCTGAGGCTGGTACAGAAATTCATGTTCTCATCGTTCAGGATCAGTAGCTAAATTCTAATTCCCATTTTCTGAGATCGGTACCGAAATTTCAATTCTCATTTTCATGGTTGGTACCAAAATTCTAGTTCTCATCCTTAGAGATCAGTGCCAAAATTTGACTCCTAATTGTCGAGGTCGGTACCAAAATTGAACTCTCCCAATTGCACTTACTTAAACTCACAGATTACCACGAAAATAAAATTCTTAAATCAAAGTAAAGTTTCCACAAATTCAAACTTCCATAAACTCACAAATTCCCACAAATCTATAATTAAAATTTCATATAGATGTTCAAAATCAAATTTCAATTCAAAACTCAAATCAAAATTCAAATTAAAATCCAAAATCCATATTTGAAATCAAATTCATAATAAAAAATTTAAATTTCAAATCAAATCGGATCGTATCACCTTCAAAATGTGGAAGCTTGAAATTCATAGCTTTAATTTTAAGGATTCCACTTGCTTTCCTCATCGATAGTTCCCAGGATTTAAAGGTTTATACCAAATAATCCCCAGCAGATACTTTCTCGTTGAATTCATTGTCTTATATTCAGTGTTCTGACTCTGAAAGTTGTGCTAGTTTTTGTTGATCTTATTAGTCAACAACAATACGTATGGTGTGCTTGTCCGACACACCTCACCTATTGGGAGTCCTTTTGTTGACCTCACATTTGTTAAGCTTGTCTTTCTTTTGGCAGCCTAGGATCTAGCCATAAGACTTTCCTGGTGATTATCTTAGTAGAATAGCAATGGTATCCTTACCCCAAAGAAATTCAAAAATCTTCTTTGCTTCACTTGGAGTTTCAAATTTTTAAGGTCTAACCTCTAAACACTTAGAAGGATAATTCCAAGCATAGAGAAGCTCAAAGGGAGTTCCCTACAGGATGTTCAGGCCTTAGGAATCATCCTGGGTGGTCTGGTCTGGGTCAGGCTCACACACACACTCACACCAACACTACAATTACACTCACTGCCCTAAACTAAACATGCTTATAGTTGATCCCCTACTCTTTTGGAAACTCATGTGGGTGGTTCCCCAAGCTCTTGGCCTAAGGCTAGGGTTTAGCTAAAACCAACACATGGAGGATCCAAAGTGGGATTTCTCTTGGTCCATGAGTCAGGGAGGTTGAAATACTCAATTAACCCCAATCTTACCAAAAAAACCAAACTCTGATTTTGACCAAAATTCCCAAAATTTCCCAAATTACCCAATTCTCTCCAAAAATCATTCCAAAATTTTTTCTACAATCAAAATTGACCTAAATACTAAGAATTTTCCAAGATTCCCAAAATACCCCTAAAATAAACAAAATAACCAAAATGCCCATCAAAAACCAAAAATTCCAAAAATTCCCAAAAATTCCAAAATCATCCCAAATTATCCCAAAATCAATTTAAAACACTTCATTGAGCCCAATTCGACCAAATTAATCCATTTTGACCAAAATCCCTAAATTGACTCTTGAGACCCAAAATGCCTAAATCACCTCCAATGTCCAAGCAATCGACCCCAATCTTCCTCAATTTCAATCCTAAACTCAAATTCACCCAATTCAAACCAAATCCAACCACAATTTGAGTCAATTTTAAGCTCAATTTCAACCCAAATAAAAAATTTCTAATTTTGACCATGTACTCAAAATAAATTGAAACCCCAAGACAAGTCCATTTCCCCAAAATAAAATTAGAAACTCTTCTTAAAATTCTTACACACCAAATTAAGCCACAAATCTACCTTAATTTGAACCCAAATGTCACCCAAACCGAACCCAACCTATCTAATTATAAGAGTGATGATTTTGGCTACTTTCTTACTGTCTCTAGTGATGATGTAACTAATCACAACCTATCTAAACTTAAACTTAATTCTCAAAATGATCCTCAAATCATATTAATTGCCAATTAAAATGTTGACAGAAATAAAAAAGATACCGACGAATTCAGTTACGACAGTTGCCAAGTGAGGAGCCAATCCTCAAGTACAAAGGAATTCCACTTTTAGAATTCTAAGTTGATTTTAAGTGGAAATAGTACCAGAAGAATCAACTACAACCTCATGAGAACCTCTGGTTCCAAAGGAGGAAGAAATAATCGAAATATATTTAAGAAGTGGAAAAATGCTACCTCCAAGAACAGCTCTAGTGCAGAAAAGATAATAGATAATTACTCAAGAAGAACTGCCTCCAACAACGGATGAAGTACATATTCGAAAAGATATTGGAAATTCAAATAAAGTTGATTACAATGTACTAGCTCATCTGAGGAAGTTGCCAACCAAATTAAGCATTTACGATGCTTTGATCCTGTCATGGCTATGAGAGAAAATCTAGTCAAGGCTCTACTAATCCAGAAATTTTCTTAACTCAATTGGCTAGCTCATCCTCGCATGGAGTTTGTACTTTGAAGAAACAGGCTAGCGCAACCTTCACCGATGAAGATTTGCTACTGGGTACTACCGACCACAACCGCCAGCTCTACATTTCTGTCAACATCGACAGGTTCGTGCTTTCCAGAATGTTAGTAGATTCAGGAGCGTCGCTTAACATAATGAGTCAACGTACATCAGCTTACTTGGACATCAACGTGCGAGAGCTCTCCAAGGATAAGATTATGCTAAGAGGATTCAATTAGAAAGAAGAAAGAGCCCTCAGATCTATAACACTACGAATGAAACTTAGCGATCTAGTAATAGCCGCAAAATTCCATGTCATCGATGCAGATACTTTGTTCAAAACCCTGCCTAGTCGACCATGGCTTCACGAGTACATTATGATCCCATCATCTCTTCACCAATGCATCAAGTACTACAAAGATGGACAAGAACATGACATGGAGGGAGGTTCACAATCGTTCTTAATACATGAAGTGAGCATTCACAAAGATGCTGCCTAATATGCTCCCCCAAAGAAGACAATCTTTTCAAAAAAAGTTGTGACAAATAAAGTTAAAAATTAAAAATAATACAAGGATAGGACCATTTAACTCCACTTAAATGATCTCCCACCACTCCTTTGCAACGAGTTGGTGGAGGTTCTCATAGCCCATGCATTTGAGGTCGACGTTGGGGATGAGGGCGAGGGAGAACTCACCAGATGGTTGAACAGATGGAGCCAGAGATCAGCATTGACATAGAAGGAAGCTTTGAGGAGGACAAATTCAGAAGAGAAACAATGATGATAAGTCAGAAGAAGCCTCAGTTTGAAATCTCTTTAGATGACACAGAAAAGAATGAATATGAGTCCGTTTAGATTGGATTAACCATTATGCGCAAGTCATGACCCTAACTCCAAACCATCCTCAAAAGATCGAGAGTATGGAGGTCAAGGAAGTCCATAATGGTGGTTTTAAATTGATCTAGTTTTATCGGGCTTCTGCATCTACTTCTGAACCATGTGTAATTCTTGAAGAAAAAAATTATAATAAGTTCATGGAATTACCTTTTTGTTAATTTTTGCCATGTATACAAAAATTAATCAAAGAAGGATATGTGCCAAAGAAAATTCCAAAAGATAAGTTACAATTGTATAAAAAATTATGGAATCTAAAAAGACCGAATCTCAATTCAAAAGGTCTCGGGTTTGCTATGATAGGACCCATTGATAATTCAAAATTTTGCGTGGTTGTTACTATCTAGTCAGATGAACATTGTCTTGACATTCAAGATGAATTTGAAGATGTTGCGATAGATGATGCTCCCATAGAGTTCAAAGAAGAAATCAAATCAACAGTCGATCAATTAAAGGGAATCAACCTCGGGACTAAGGAGCAGCCCAGAACAACTTTTATAAGTTCTCTACTCAATGAAGAAGAATTTATGGACTTGATTAAACTATTATCAAAATTCAGAGATTGCTTCACCTAGAGCTACAATGAAATTCCAGGATTATCTCCAGAGGTTGAAGTTCACCGACTCGGAGTATATCAAAGTACAATGCCAGCGAAACAAGCTCACCAAATAATGCATCTTGATATAAAACAATAAGTCACAGCCGAGATAATGAAGACAAATTCTAAATTTGATCGTGAAGAACAGTACCCGCCATGGTTAGCTAATGTCGTACTGTTGAAGAAGAAAAAAGGGCAGATTTGAGTGTTTGTCGACTTCAGGGATTTAAATAAAGCATCTCCAAAGGATGAATTCTCTTTACCGATACTGAAATTATTGGTGGATATCACATCATCACACTAGATCTTCTCCTTCATGGATGCATCTTCTGGTTACAGACAAATCAGAATGGCTCCTGAAGATGCAATGCTTATAACCTTCAGAACGCCGATTGGGATCTACTGCTACATCGTGATGCAAAACTGGAGCTACTTACCAGTGAGCAATGACAAAGATCTTTGATGACCTCATTCACAATCAAGTGGAACGCTACATGGAGACTTGATCATCAAGAGAAAAGTAAAGGAAAACCACCCGTATGATTTGAGGATCGTATTTGAACGATTATGGAAATATAATGTCAAGATGAATCCCTTACAGTGTGCCTTCAACGTTACCTCTGAGGAATTTCTGAATTCGTTTTCCATCATCAGAGAATCAAAATCAACCCAGAGAAGATTAAAGTTATCTTTGAAATGCCTCCTCCCATAACCATGAAAAAATTACGTTCTTTTCAAAGGAAATCGACATACTTAAGTGGCTTTATATACAATATGTCAGGAAGGATTCTACCCTATTCAAATTCACTCGAATGGATGCCAAATTCGTCTGGGGAGAGTCGTGCCAACAGGCTTTCGAAAATATTAAATGATATTTGATGAAACCTCTTGTATTAGCAGCCACTATCCTGAATAGACCATTGATATATTATACTGCGACTTTAAACGAATACCTCGGAGCCTTACTCTCTCAAGTCATTGATGAGGTTAAGAAAAATTTACTCTACCATTTGAGTCAAAGTCTAATACCAGCAGAGGTAAAGTATCCTCCTATTGTGAAACATTGTCTAGCTTTGGTTTTTACTGCTCTAAAGCTTCGACATTACATGTAGTCTTATAAGGTCAAACTGATTTCAATAGTTAATCCATTGCATTATTTGATGACCTGACCAGCACTTTCCAGATGTCTAGTCAGGCGGTCAATGATTTTATTGCAATTTGATATAACTTTTGTGCCCCTTAGCGCTATCAAAAGAAAGATTTTCATAGAATTCCTTACCACAAACCCACTTACTAGTTGGGTCCCCTCTCAACGACAACCTACTAGATAAGAAGATAAAGCAAGTGGAATAGTCCAGTGCCAGATGTTGGAAATTTTACTTTTAAGGAGCTTTGCCTACCCAAAGAGAAAAAGGACAACATACAGTAATACCAGTCAAAGTAAGAATCATTCTGATCTTCGTTACACCAGATCAGGGAATGTTAAGATTCTCCTATAACTTGACAGATCCGTATACCAACAATGAAGCGGAGTTTGAAGCACTATTAACAAAATTAGAATTGACAATAGTAATGAAGATAATAGACATTGCCATTTATGACAACTCACAACTCATCAATAAGCAAGTGGCAGGGCAGTATAAAATTTTGAAACCAATATTAGAAGACTATCAAAGATATACAATGAAGTTACTAGAATAGACTCCAAGTGTAACATTCTACAGGATACCTTGAGCAAACAATGCCCAAGCAGATGCTTTTAGTCAAGCTTACTAAAAAATTGGCTTGTTCACTAGAAGTTTTATAGACATTACAGTATTAGTACGTCAAGTTTTATGGCAGATCGACCTAGATAGTTTACATAGGCTAGAAAAAACATAGCGGCTACAGTGGCAGAAGTTATAGAAGATTGTCGTCAATGATTAATATAATATTTGCAAACAGGAAAACTGCTAGAAGACAAGTCAGCAACGCATCAGATTCAGAAAATGGCAATGTTGCATGCCTTAATTGACAACATCTTGTACATAAGATCGTTCGATCATATGTGGTTGAGATGTCTGACCAAAGCAAATGCGCAGAACACCATCAAAGAGGTACATGTCGGATTGTGTGGAACTCACCAGTCAGGGCCAAAAATGAAAATGAAAATCAAGAGACTTGGATATTTATTGTGCATCAGTGATGACAGATTGTATGGATATAGCTAAGAAATGTCATTAATGCCAAATGCATGGAGTGGTCTTGCACCAACCTCCGAATGTTCTACACCCCATGATTTCGAGTGTTGGGGCACAGAAATAGTGGTTTAATTGACCCTCCATTTTCAAATGGGCACAGGTTTATACTCGTAGCTATGGACAATTTCTCCAAAAGGACAGAGGCAGTGCTATTACGAGAAGTTACAACGCAGCAAGTGCTACAGTTTTTCAAAAGCCAGATCGTCTACTACCTCAGTGTACCACATAGAATTATTTCAAAAATGGGTCCGGCTTCAAGTGTACTAAGATCAACAATTTCATCAGACGACGTGGGATAGATTGGCAATAATCTACTATATACTTCCCCAAAGCAAATCGCTTGGCAGAATTCTCAGAAATAGAAATAGTACCAGAAGAATCAACTACAACCTCATGAGAACCAGGAGCCAATCCCAATTTGACCAAATTAACCCAAAATTAACTTAGAATTCTCAGAAATGGAAGTACTACCATATGAATCAACTACAACATCATGAGAACCTCTGGTTCCAAAGGAGGAAGAAATAATCGAAATATATTTAAGAAGTGGAAAAATGCTACCTCTAAGAACAGCTCTAGTGCAGAAAAGATAATAGATAATTACTCAAGAAGAACTGCCTCCAACAACGGATGAAGTACATATTCGAAAAGATATTGGAAATTCAAATAAAGTTGATTACAATGTACTAGCTCATTTGAGGAAGTTGCCAGGAGCCAATCCCAATTTGACCAAATTAACCCAAAATCAACTTAGAATTCTCAGAAATGGAAATAGTATCAGAAGAATCAACAACAACCTCATGAGAACCTCTGGTTCCAAAGGAGGAATAAATAATCGAAATATATTTAAGAAGTGGAAAAATGCTACCTCCAAGAACAGCTCTAGTGCAGAAAAGATAACAGATAATTACTCAAGAAGAACTGCCTCCAACAACGGATGAAGTACATATTCGAAAAGATATTGGAAATTCAAATAAAGTTGATTACAATGTACTAGCTCATCTGAGGAAGTTGCCAGCCAAATTAAGCATTTACGATGCTTTGATCCTGTCATGGCTATGAGAGAAAATCTAGTCAAGGCTCTACTAATCCAGAAATTTGCTTAACTCAATTGGCTAGCTCATCCACGCATGGAGTTTATAATTTGAAGAAACAGGCTAGCGCAACCTTCACCGATGAAGATTTGCTACTGGGTACTACCGACCACAACCGCTAGCTCTACATTTCTGTCAACATCGACAGGTTCGTGCTTTCCAGAATGTTAGTAGATTCAGGAGCGTCGCTTAACATAATGAGTCAACGTACATCATCTTACTTGGACATCAACGTGCGAGAGCTCTCCAAGGATAAGATTATGCTAAGAGGATTCAATTAGAAAGAAGAAAGAGCCCTCAGATCTATAACACTACGAATGAAACTTAGCAATCTAGTAACAGCCGCAAAATTCCATGTCATCGATGCAGATACTTTGTTCAAAACCCTGCCTGGTCGACCATGGCTTCACGAGTACATTATGATCCCATCATCTCTTCACCAATGCATCAAGTACTACAAAGATGGACAAGAACATGACATGAAGGGAGGTTCACAATCGTTCTTAATACATGAAGTGAGCATTCACAAAGATGTTGCCTAATATGCTCCCCCAAAGAAGACAATCTTTTCAAAAAAAGTTGTGACAAATAAAGTTAAAAATTAAAAATAATACAAGGATAGGACCATTTAACTCCACTTAAATGATCTCCCTCCACTCCTTTGCAACGAGTTGGTGGAGGTTCTCAAAGCCCATGCATCTGAGGTCGACGTTGGGGATGAGGGCGAGGGAGAACTCACCAGATGGTTGAACAGATGGAGCCAGAGATCAGCATTGACATAGAAGGAAGCTTTGAGGAGGACAAATTCAGAAGAGAAAAAATGATGATAAGTCAGAAGAAGCCTCAGTTTGAAATCTCTTTAGATGACACAGAAAAGAATAAATATGAGTCCGTTTAGATTGGATTAACCATTATGCGCAAGTCATGACCCTTACTCCAAACCATCCTCAAAAGATCGAGAGTATGGAGGTCAAGGAAGTCCATAATGGTGGTTTTAAATTGATCAAGTTTTATCGGGCTTCTGCATCTACTTCTGAACCATGTGTAATTCTTGAAGAAAACAATTATAATAAGTTCATGGAATTACCTTTTTGTTAATTTTTTCCATGTATACAAAAATTAATCAAAGAAGGATATGTGCCAAAGCAAATTCCAAAAGATAAGTTACAATTGTATAAAAAATTATGGAATCTAAAAAGACCGAATCTCAATTCAAAAGGTCTCGGGTTTGCTATGATAGGACCCATTGATAAATCGAAATTTTGCGTGGTTGTTACTATCTAGTCAGATGAACATTGTCTTGACATTCAAGATGAATTTGAAGATGCTGCGATAGATGATGCTCCCATAGAGTTCAAAGAAGAAATCAAATCAGCTAGCCGATCAATTAAAGGGAATCAACCTCGGGACTAAGGAGCAGCCCAGAACAACTTTTATAAGTTCTCTACTCAATGAAGAAGAATTTATGGACTTGATTAAACTATTATCAAAATTCAGAGATTGCTTCACCTAGAGCTACGATGAATTGCCAGGATTATCTCCAGAGGTTGAAGTTCACCGACTCAGAGTATATCAAAGTACAATGCCAGTGAAACAAGCTCACCAAATAATGCATCTTGATATAAAACAATAAGTCACAGCCGAGATAATGAAGACAAATTCTAAATTTGATCGTGAAGAACAGTACCCGCCGTGGTTAGCTAATGTCGTACTGTTGAAGAAGAAAAAAGGGCAAATTTGAGTGTTTATCGACTTCAGGGATTTAAATAAAGCATCTCCAAAGGATGAATTCTCTTTACCGATACTGAAATTATTGGTGGATATCACATCATCACACGAGATCTTCTCCTTCATGGATGGATCTTCTGGTTACAGACAAATCAGAATGGCTCCTGAAGATGCAATGCTTATAACCTTCAGAACGCCGATTGGGATCTACTACTACATCGTGATGCTGTTTCGTTCAAAGAACACTGGAGCTACTTACCAGAGAGCAATGACAAAGATCTTTGATGACCTCATTCACAATCAAGTGGAAAGCTACATGGAAACTTGATCATCAAGAGAAAAGTAAAGGAAAACCACCCGTATGATTTAAGGATCGTATTTGAACGCTACATGGAGACTTGACAAAGGTTATGGTAATATAATGTCAAGATGAATCCCTTACAGTGTGCCTTCAACGTTACCTCTGAGGAATTTCTGCATTCATTTTCCATCATCAGAGAATCAAAATCAACCCAGAGAAGATTAAAGTTATCTTTGAAATGCCTCCTCCCATAACCTTGAAAAAATTACGCTCTTTTTAAAGGAAATCGGCATACTTAAGAGGCTTTATATACAATATGTCAGGAAGGATTCTACCCTATTCAAATTCACTTGAATGGATGCCAAATTCGTCTGGGGAGAGTCGTGCCAACAGGCTTTCGAAAATATTAAATGATATTTGATGAAACCTCTTGTATTAGCAGCCGCTATCCTGAATAGACCAATGTTATATTATACTGCGCCTTTAAACGAATACCTCAGAGCCTTACTCTCTCAAGTCATTGATGAGGTTAAGAAAAATTTACTCTACCACTTGAGTCAAAGTCTAATACCAGCAGAGGTAAAGTATCCTCCTATTGAGAAACATTGTCTAGCTTTGGTTTTTACTGCTCTAAAGCTTAGACATTACATGTAGTCTTATAAGGTCAAACTGATTTCAAAAGTTAATCCATTGCATTATTTGATGACCTGACCAGCACTTTCCAGATGTCTAGTCAGGCGGTCAATGATTTTATTGCAATTTGATATAACTTTTGTGCCCCTTAGCGCTATCAAAAGAAAGATTCTCATAGAATTCCTTACCACAAACCCACTTACTAGCTGGGTCCCCTCTCAACGACAACCTACTAGATGAGAAGATAAAGCAAGTGGAACGTATCCAGTGCCAGATGTTGGAAATTTTACTTTTAAGGAGCTTCGCCTACCCAAAGAGAAAAAGGACAACATACAGTAATACCAGGCAAAGTAGGAATCATTCTGATCTTCGTTACACCAGATCAGGGAATGTTAAGATTCTCCTACAACTTGACAGATCCGTATACCAACAATGAAGCAGAGTCTGAAGCACTATTAACAAAATTAGAATTGACAATAGTAATGAAGATAATAGACATTGCCATTTATGACAACTCACAACTCATCAATAAGCAAGTGGCAGGGCAGTATAAAATTTTGAAACCAATATTAGAAGACTATCAAAGATATACAATGAAGTTACTAGAATAGACTCTAAGTGTAACATTCTACAGGATACCTTGAGCAAACAATGCCTGACGGATGCTTTTAGTCAAGCTTACTAAAAAATTGGCTTGTTCACTAGAAGTTTTATAGGCATTACAGTATTCGTACGTCAAGTTTTATGGCAGATCGACCTAGATAGTTTACATAGGGTAGAAAAAAAAATAGCGGCTACAGTGGCAGAAGTTATAGAAGATTGTCATCAATGATTAATATAATATTTGCAAACAGGAAAACTGCTAGAAGACAAGTCAGCAACGCATCAGATTCAGAAAATGGCAATGTTGCATGCCCTAATTGACAACATCTTGTACATAAGATCGTTCGATCATATGTGGTTGAGATGTCTGACCAAAGCAAATGCGCAGAACACCATAAAAGAGGTACTAGTCGGATTGTGTGGAACTCACCAGTCAGGGTCGAAAATGAAAATGAAAATCAAGAGACTTGGATATTTATTGTGCATCAGTGATGACAGATTGTATGGATATAGCTAAGAAATGTTATTAATGCCAAATGCATGGAGTGGTTTTGCACCAACCTTCGAATGTTCTACACCCCACGATCGCGTCGTGTCCATTCGAGTGTTGGGGCACAGAAATAGTGGTTTAATTGACCCTCCATTTTCAAAAGGGCACGGGTTTATACTCGTAGCTATGGACAATTTCTCCAAAAGGACAGAGGCAGTGCTATTACGAGAAGTTACAACGCAAAGCAAGTGCTACGGCTTTTCAAAAGCCGTATCGTCTACTACCTCAGTGTACCACATAGAATTATTTCAAAAATGGGTCTGGCTTCAAGTGTACTAAGATCAAAAATTTCATCAGACGACGTGGGATAGATTGGCAATAATCTACTATATACTTCCCCAAAGCAAATCACTTGGCAGAATTCTCAGAAATGGAAATAGTACCAGAAGAATCAACTACAACCTCATGAAAACTAGGAGCCAATCCCAATTTGACCAAATTAACCCAAAATTAACTTAGAATTCTCAGAAATGGAAATAGTACCAGAAGACTCAACTACAACATCATGAGAACCTCTGGTTCCAAAGGAGGAAGAAATAATCGAAATATATTTAAGAAGTGGAAAAATGCTACCTCCAAGAACAGCTCTAGTGCAGAAAAGATAACAGATAATTACTCAAGAAGAACTGCCTCCAACAACGGATGAAGTACATATTCGAAAAGATATTGGAAATTCAAATAAAGTTGATTACAATGTACTAGCTCATCTGAGGAAGTTGCCAGGAGCCAATCCCAATTTGACCAAATTAACCCAAAATCAACTTAGAATTCTCAGAAATGGAAATAGTACCAGAAGAATCAACTACAACCTCATGAGAACCTCTGGTTCCAAAGGAGGAAGAAATAATCGAAATATATTTAAGAAGTGGAAAAATGCTACCTCCAAGAACAGCTCTAGTGCAGAGAAGATAACAGATAATTACTCAAGAAGACCTGCCTCCAACAACGGATGAAGTACATATTCGAAAAGATATTGGAAATTCAAATAAAGTTGATTACAATGTACTAGCTCATCTGAGGAAGTTGCCAGCCAAATTAAGCATTTACGATGCTTTGATCCTGTCATGGCTATGAGAGAAAATCTAGTCAAGGCTCTACTAATCCAGAAATTTGCTTAACTCAATTGGCTAGCTCATCCTCGCATGGAGTTTGTACTTTGAAGAAACAGGCTAGCGCAACCTTCACCGATGAAGATTTGCTACTGGGTACTACCGACCACAATCGCTAGCTTCTACATTTCGTCAACATCGACGAGTTCGTGCTTTCCAGAATGTTAGTAGATTCAGGAGCGTCGCTTAACATAATGAGTCAACGTACATCATCTTACTTCGACATCAACGTGCGAGAGCTCTCCAAGGATAAGATTATGCTAAGAGGATTCAATTAGAAAGAAGAAAGAACCCTCAGATCTATAACACTACGAATGAAACTTAGCGATCTAGTAACGTACCGCAAAATTCCATGTCATCGATGCAGATACTTTGTTCAAAACCCTGCCTGGTCAACCATGGCTTCACGAGTACACTATGATCCCATCATCTCTTCACCAATGCATCAAGTACTACAAAGATGGACAAGAACATGACATGAAGGGAGGTTCACAATCGTTCTTAATACATGAAGTGAGCATTCACAAAGATGCTGCCTAATATGCTCCCCCAAAGAAGACAATCTTTTCAAAAAAAATTTGTGACAAATAAAGTTAAAAATTAAAAATAATACAAGGATAGGACCATTTAACTCCACTTAAATGATCTCCCACCACTCCTTTGCAACGAGTTGGTGGAGGTTCTCATAGCCCATGCATCTGAGGTCAACGTTGGGGATGAGGGCGAGGGAGAACTCACCAGATGGTTGAGCAGATGGAGCCAGAGATCAGCATTGACATAGAAGGAAGCTTTGAGGAGGACAAATTCAGAAGAGATACAATGATGATAAGTCAGAAGAAACCTCAGTTTGAAATATCTTTAGATGACACAGAAAAGAATGAATATGAGTCCGTTTAGATTGGATTAACCATTATGCGCAAGTCATGACCCTAACTCCAAACCATCCTCAAAAGATCGAGAGTATGGAGGTCAAGGAAGTCCATAATGGTGGTTTTAAATTGATCAAGTTTTATCGGGCTTCTGCATCTACTTCTAAACCATGTGTAATTCTTGAAGAAAACAATTATAATAAGTTCATGGAATTACCTTTTTGTTAATTTTTGCCATGTATACAAAAATTAATCAAAGAAGGATATGTGCCAAAGCAAATTCCAAAAGATAAGTTACAATTGTATAAAAAATTATGGAATCTAAAAAGACCGAATCTCAATTCAAAAGGTCTCGGGTTTGCTATGATAGGACCCATTGATAATTCAAAATTTTGCGTGGTTGTTACTATCTAGTCAGATGAACATTGTCTTGACATTCAAGATGAATTTGAAGATGCTGCGATAGATGATGCTCCCATAGAGTTCAAAGAAGAAATCAAATCAACAGTCGATCAATTAAAGGGAATCAACCTCGGGACTAAGGAGCAGCCCAGAACAACTTTTATAAGTTCTCTACTCAATGAAGAAGAATTTATGGACTTGATTAAACTATTATCAAAATTCAGAGATTGCTTCACCTAGAGCTACGATGAAATGCCAGGATTATCTCCAGAGGTTGAAGTTCACCGACTCGGAGTATATCAAAGTACAATGCCAGTGAAACAAGCTCACTAAATAATGCATCTTGATATAAAACAATAAGTCACAGCTGAGATAATGAAGACAAATTCTAAATTTGATCGTGAAGAACAGTACCCGCCGTGGTTAGCTAATGTCGTACTGTTGAAGAAGAAAAAAGGGCAGATTTGAGTGTTTGTCGACTTCAGGAATTTAAATAAAGCATCTCCAAAGGATGAATTCTCTTTACCGATACTGAAATTATTGGTGGATATCACATCATCACACGAGATCTACTCCTTCATGGATGGATCTTCTGGTTACAGACAAATCAGAATGGCTCCTGAAGATGCAATGCTTATAACCTTCAGAACGCCGATTGGGATCTACTGCTACATCGTGATGCTGTTTCGTTCAAAGAACACTGGAGCTACTTACCAGTGAGCAATGACAAAGATCTTTGATGACCTCATTCACAATCAAGTGGAACACTACATGGAGACTTGATCATCAAGAGAAATGTAAAGGAAAACCACCCGTATGATTTGAGGATCGTATTTGAATGATTATGGTAATATAATGTCAAGATGAATCCCTTACAGTGGCCTTCAACGTTACCTCTGAGGAATTTCTGAATTCGTTTTCCATCATCAGAGAATCAAAATCAACCCAGAGAAGATTGAAGTTATCTTTGAAATGCCTCCTCCCATAACCTTGAAAAAATTACGTTCTTTTTAAAGGAAATCGGCATACTTAAGAGGCTTTATATACAATATGTCAGGAAGGATTCTACCCTATTCAAATTCACTCGAATGGATGCCAAATTCGTCTGGGGAGAGTCGTGCCAACAGGCTTTCGAAAATATTAAATGATATTTGATGAAACCTCTTGTATTAGCGGCTGCTATCCTGAATAGACCATTGATATATTATACTGCGGCTTTAAACGAATTCCTCGGAGCCTTACTCTCTCAAGTCATTGATGAGGTTAAGAAAAATTTACTCTACCACTTGAGTCAAAGTCTAATACCAGCAGAGGTAAAGTATCCTCCTATTGAAAAACATTGTCTAGCTTTGGTTTTTACTGCTCTAAAGCTTAGACATTACATGTAGTCTTATAAGGTCAACCTGATTTCAAAAGTTAATCCATTGCATTATTTGATGACCTGACCAACACTTTCCAGATGTCTAGTCAGGGGGTCAATGATTTTATTGCAATTTGATATAACTTTTGTGCCCCTTAGCGCTATCAAAAGAAAGATTCTCATAGAATTTCTTACCACAAACCCACATACTAACTGGGTCCCCTCTCAACGACAACCTACTAGATGAGAAGATAAAGCAAGTGGAACAGTCCAGTGCCAGATGTTGGAAATTTTACTTTTAAGGAGCTTCGCCTACCCAAAGAGAAAAAGGACAACATACATTAATACCAGGCAAAGTAGGAATCATTCTGATCTTCGTTACACCAGATCAGGGAATGTTAAGATTCTCCTACAACTTGACAGATCCGTATACCAACAATGAAGCAGAGTTTGAAGCACTATTAACAAAATTAGAATTGACAATAGTAATGAAGATAATAGACATTGCCATTTATGACAACTCACAACTCATCATTAAGCAAGTGGCAGGGCAGTATAAAATTTTGAAACCAATATTAGAAGACTATCAAAGATATACAATGAAGTTACTAGAATAGACTCCAAGTGTAACATTCTACAGATACCTTGAGCAAACAATGCCCAACGAGATGCTTTTAGTCAAGCTTACTAAAAAATTGGCTTGTTCACTAGAAGTTTTATAGACATTACAGTATTAGTACGTCAAGTTTTATGGCAGATCGACCTAGATAGTTTACATAGGCTAGAAAAAAATAGCGGCTACAGTGGCAGAAGTTATAGAAGATTGCCGTCAATGATTAATATAATATTTGCAAACAGGAAAACTGCTAGAAGACAAGTCAGCAACGCATCAGATTCAAAAAATGGCAATGTTGCATGCCTTAATTGACAACATCTTGTACATAAGATCGTTCGTTCATATGTGGTTGAGATGTCTGAGGAAAGAAAATGCGCAGAACACCATCAAAGAGGTACATGTCGGATTGTGTGGAACTCACCAGTCAGGGCCGAAAATGAAAATGAAAATCAAGAGACTTGGATATTTATTGTGCATCAGTGATGACAGATTGTATGGATATAGCTAAGAAATGTCATTAATGCCAAGTGCATGGAGTGGTCTTGCACCAACCTCCGAATGTTCTACACCCCACGATCGCGTCGTGTCTATTCGAGTGTTGGGGCACAGAAATAGTGGTTTAATTGACCCTCCATTTTCAAAAGGGCACAGGTTTATACTCGTAGCTATGGACAATTTCTCCAAAAGGACAGAGGCAGTGCTATTACGAGAAGTTACAACGCAGCAAGTGCTACAGTTTTTCAAAAGCTAGATCGTCTACTACCTCAGTGTACCACATAGAATTATTTCAAAAATGGGTCCGGCTTCAAGTGTACTAAGATCAACAATTTCATCAGACGAGGTGGGATAGATTGGCAATAATCTACTATATACTTCCCCAAAGCAAATCGCTTGGCAGAAGCCTTCAACAAGATACTTGTGCAGATTTTGAAGAAAACACTCGAAGACAACCAAAGAGGATGGCATGAGAAGTTATTAGAAGCGTTATGGGCATAAAAGATGATAGCAAGAATGCTGATGCGGTCTACACCTTACACACCTGTGTACGGGTCCAAGGCAGTGCATCCACTAGAGGTTCAGCTACTGTCACTTAGAGTCACCGTCGCCAATCAAATAACAGTAGAAGAGAAAGCTCCGACTTGCAGAAATCAAAAGCCTTAAAGGGAAAAGATTGCTCGTGTAACTGAACTTGGAGCTCTATCAAGCAAAGATAATTAAAGCCCATAACAAATTGGTCAGTTCAAGGTGATTTAAAGTTGGTGACCTTATCCTTGTTCTTAGAAGGCCTATCCTTGCACATTTCAAGATATGTGGAAAATTTGAACCAACTTGGAAGGGAACATTCATGGTGGAGAGATTTTACTCCGATGGAGCGTACCAACTAGTGGATTCTCAAGGAGAGACGCCCATGTTGCTTATAAATGGAAGATATCTAAAGAAGTACTACGCGACATGACAAAGCTGAAGAAGGATGTCTGTTCCAATATAGAGGTGTGGCCAATTTCTATGATTGGGCCCTAAATTCATGAAATTTCTTAATCAAAATCAAGTGGAATAAAATAAATTTTAATGAAATAAAAAGATCTCATAAATTTTAATGAAATAAAAACATCTAATAAAAGGTAAAATCCATTCAACTATAATAAATTTGTTATTATACTTGTTCGTGCAAAGTACCGCCTTACTGATGTTTCCCCTATTTTATGCAGAAAAATGTCAGGAAGAAAGTTGTTTTTTGCATTCAAAGACGGCTTACACCTAGCCCTCAGAGAAGAGAGGGAACCTGAGGGAGGCGTGGTTAATTTTGACCTGGATTTTGCTCAAGTCAATGTAGATTATGAGGGCCCCCTAATGGACTTAGTCAGCCACAAAGAAATCAAAGGCCTGTAGTCCTTGGTCAGAATCAATCACTAAGAGGAGGAGATACGTTGAGACAAAAAGCCACGAGAGATTTAGTGACTCACACCTCTGTACACTAAGAAAAAAACTAGTCTCGTCAATGATCACTACACCAGAGGGAGAGTTAATCACTACCTCCATAGAGAGGGCCCCAGACACACCAGTGAGGCCAACTCAGAAGAGAAATACCAACCATTGCAAGTGTCGTCAGTTGGACAGGATAGAGAGAAGACAAGTCAGAGAAACAGTTGTGGAGCTTCCTCCAATTTTGAAGGAGTTTTATGATCCAGAACTGAAAGAGGCAGACGCCAGTCCACCTGCTAAAGAGACAGATCTAGAGCTTCTTAACGAGCCTTTACCGACATGGAATCTGATTCAGAAGATCTTCACTGAATGTCTAACTTTCAGCTCGAGATTACCCAAACAGCCGTCAGCTACGGGATCGTTCACTGAATGTCCAGGTTGTAATGTCCAACATCTGGAGCACTCGGATGTTGAGCCATTGGTACTGGAATATGTTTAGCCACAACAATAGAAAGGTGTTTCAGTTTACACAATGTCAAAGATACTTCATGTCAGGAAGAAAGAATTTGAACATTACGAAGAAATTCAAGGACAACTTGTCAATATCCTAGAAAACCCTGAGCTATACAATGATTTATTCTTGAGAAGTGATGAAAGTAATATACTAGATTGTGTTTTCACCCTCTGAGACTTGGGCAGAGCTGGCCGCTTAAGGGAGAAGATGTATTCAAAGCCGACAAAGTCGAAAAGAAGAAAAGGTAAAATCACGATTAAGTGTGGTTTCTATCATAACATTGCAAAAGATCGACCAGAAAATCCCTCAAGGATCTTAAAAAAAGATGAAGTGGATTTGATGCCATCTGATATAAAGAAAATGGTCAAAATAATGGTTGAGTGGCACATACTGCCAGTCGAATGCATTTGAAATAGTTTCATAATCAATATATATATGAAGAGGGAGACCGCATTCCTCCGCATATTGATCACCATGACTTTGCTAGGCCTTTCTACTCGTCATTCACGAGTGAGGAAAAAATTTTTTTGGAAGAGAAATTCAAACTGTTGGGTTTGGAGAATTCAGAGGTTCCGTCGAAATCCTGTTGCTAGTCGGATGAATTTTGATATTGAAAGGAAATGAAGTGGACTTGTTTAAGCACTACATACCTGAAGTGGCACATTACAGAGTTTCGGTTACCTTCTGTAGAATGAATGAAGACAAAGTGTCATAAGGATATGAGCCATACCCATACTTGGAGGGTCTTCAGTCATTGGAGTTGTGACATTTTTGTACCTCTAAAAGTACGCAAGGGGACTTTTTGTCTCAGAGCTCGTTCACAGGGTGACCTCAGAGGACAGACATTTGCTACTTTTGTACCAGCGAACAGCATATGGCATGATAGTCAAATTTTTCTTCAGATGTACTGCAGAATTTTTGGATTTCTTGCATCACATGATCTCCGTTGTACTACATTCTCAAATCAAGATCAACAAAGAGCTAGTTTGTTCCTGTTGCAGTTTGTACTTCTAATTGCGCTATAGATGAAAAGCAATAGGACCATTCGTTGGTCTCAAATCATAATGAACAACGAATGATACAAAAAGAAAAAAAAATTGGAATATAAATAAGAAGTTAAAAGATAAATAAGAAGTTGAAAGTAGGAAAAGGAGAAATGAAAGAAAACAAAACAAAGAAAAAAAATGAAATTATAAATTCTCTTAATGAAAGAAATGCAAAATAATACAAAAGAAAAGAAAAACAAATTCTCCTATAATTTTAAGTTCTTCGCTCGTTCCACAATCTTTCCACAAATGCAAGCTTTCTACAATCTTTGATGAAATTACATTATGTCACAAATTCTCCACATTTTGTTACAAATTCTTCTGAAATTCTCCAAAAATTCTTCACAAAACTCCATAAAACTTCTACAAACACTCTGCAATACCACAAATGCTCTGAAATTCCTTAAATTTTTGTTTCCTTTCTGAGAAATTTTCTACCATCCATGAAATTCCAAGGAAGGAGCATGGTCGTCTGATTCCTTCAAATTCCCTAAATTATGCTCCCATTCTGAGAAATTTTCCACCAATCCATAAAATTCCAGAGTTGGAGCATGGTCATCAGATTCCTTCAAATTCCCTAAATTTTTGCTATTTTTCCGACAAATTTTCCACAAATCCATGAAATTCGAGGGTCAGAGCATGGTCATCTAATTCCTTCTAATCCTCATAATTTCTGCTTCCTATACGAGAAATTTTCCACCATCTATAAAATTCTAGGTTCGACGCAAGGTTGTCTGATTCCTTCATATTCCAAAATTTCTCACATTGAATTCGAGAAATTTTCCACATCCATGAAATTCAAATATCGGAACCAAAATTCTAATTCTCATACCTTAGAGTGGTACTGAAATTCTAGTTCTCATCTTTTGGGATAAGTACCTAAATTATGATTCCCATCTTCTGAGATCGGTACTGAAATTTTGATTCTCATTTTCAAGGCTGGTACCGAAATTCTAGTTCTCATCCTTTGGAATCATTCTCTAGCCCTAACTTCGAATGTCCACGGAAAATTTTCCAGCCCAATTTTAAGTTGAAATCAGGACAAACTCCACCACACCTTCACATTGCATCAAACTCCAAATTGATTTGCTCCTCACCATCACACAACCAATCGAAGAAGATCCCCTATAGAAGCCCCATCATTGTACCTCTCTAACCCAAACTTCCCTCAGACCTGAAATCTCCCCTTGATTAAGTTCTAGTGCAGACCCAACAAGAACTTAAATTGATGTTTGTATAAGCTTCGCAAGGTCACAACGAATATGTAGAACAACTCTGATTGAGGCCTCCCTTCTCAGACAAAGGTTTTGAGCACTCTCATAACCTGAGCTTATTTTGATTCTCTATGTAGGTACACTATATTTAATACCATATAAGCCATATAGATAGGTTAAACATGGTCAGATGAGTCTATAAAAACAAACCCAAGATGATTTAGTTGAGTCTAGCTCGAGACCTTAGGGTTAGAAGGTATACGGCTCTCATGATGAACCAGCTTGGGACGATGAATGGATGTCGTTGAATCATGCGTGTATTCATTGGATGGCTCTAATTGCGTCAAACGGAGGAGCTACGTATAAATTGCAGGACTCGTGGCTACCGAGTCAAATGATGACATTGAATGGGAGTGTGTTGCATGGGAGTTCAGAGCCGCTATAGGTATGTGTGGCGTCGGATGGTTTAAATAGAAAATAGGATAATTTGTATTTATTTAAATATGTTTACCTTTAAAAATCCATAACATGCTGTAGAAAAATTATAAAAATAAAATAAAATAAACCCTCATGCTCAGTGAACATAGGAAAATAATGTGAAAAGAAATTTAAGGTCGTTTGACTTATGCTTTATTTTTAATTAATTATATACATAACATCATACTTAGGCCATTACTTACTCTAAGCATTTCGCCATAGCATGAGATTTGGAGAGCTTAAAGGCTCTCTGGTCAGGGATCTTTTTCGATTTTTCTATGGTCAGGGGTCATCTCTAGCTAGAGATCCCAAATTTCTAAGCAAATCACCACTGTTTTGGTATAAAAATTATAATAATTAAAATATTCATCAAAAAAATATAAAAAATATTTTAGTAGGTTCACTGTGCTTAGAAGAACCTACAAATAATGTAAAAGTGATTTAACTCATTAAGAATGACCATAATTGAATTAAACCCATAGAAATCAAAGAAAATTAAAATGTCAAAATTTTGGCATAAAAAGCACAAAAATGATTCTCCACTGTAAAAATGATCAGGGCTACTCCCCATAAAAATTTAATGTCAATTGGAGCTAATTTTATCACTAAAATGGATTTTCTATGTGAAATGAAAATTTTGGCATTAAAAAAATTATAAAAATTAAAATATATGTTAAAAAATCATGAAATTGGTTTTGGGAGTTCTCTGTAGCCAGAGGAGTCTAAGAAGAATAAAATTCAAATTAAAATTAATATTTCACTTTTAAAATTTATTTTAATATTCAAATAATTTAAAAATAACTAAAAATTCATAAAAAGCACAAAAATATTAAAATACACCAAAATGTCACATTTGGCTTCATGGTCACTTAACAGCAAATAAAGTAATTTTCCTATTTTTGCAAGTGAAGATATTAAATATTAAAAGCTTAAAATAATTTTTAAAAGGCTAAAAATGAATTTCCATAATATTTTATTAAAATAACTCTAATAATTAAAATATAAATCACAAAAATATGAAATTTACTTCTCTAGGTTCTCTGATCTCAGGAAGATTTAATAAAAAAATAAAACTTAATTTCCCACTCAAATAATAGTTTATATTTAATTAATACTCAAAACAAACAAACAATTATAATAGTTAAATTAAAACCCAAAAAAATTTTGAAAATTTGTTCAAGTGGTCCTCTAACATAATTGAACCTTTAATAATTTGTTTGAAGGACAGATTCTTTACTTTGGCTAAGTTATTGAATTTACTTTGAAAATACTTATTTTGCATTAAAATTATTATAAGAATTAAATAAAAACTATAAAAATTACATTTTTCTCATCTGATGTTTTAATTAACCCATAAGTGGGGTAACATAAAAATTTAAAAGTCATTTGAGTAAAATTTAATGAATTATGATGTGATAGGTCTTACAGGGGCAAAATTGTAATTTTGAAATTAAAGCCTTAATTAAATATTTAGGCCTAATTAATGGGAGATGGGAAACAAATTATCATAATTGATGAATGAAATACAAGGGAGTTAATGGTAGAAACTAATCTCACTTTTTCCACTAAAAGGGTAAAATTACAATTTCCTAAATTGTTATGATTTGGAAGTCAATTAAATGAAGGGATCCTAAGGTTAGGGGTTTGACTTTGGAAGTTAACAACTCACCAATCTAATACCCCTAGTCGGTGTTTTAGTGATGATTTAATATTTGATAAGGATTCAAAGCATCACATAACTTAATTTTCTTAAAATTGCAAATCCACCCATTAAGTCTTTAGGGTTAGTAGTGAATTAGGCTTAATCAAGATTTGACTTAATGAGGTTTAGAAAATGAAATATGATCAATATTAAACATATTTGAAGCACTACAAACCCAAATCTAAAATAAAATGGCTAAGTCTCCTAATCAAATCAATTTGCCCCGAAGTGTCATACCCCACATAAATCATAAATGAAATATCAAGTGATGGTTACCGCATTCATTGGGATAATTGAAACATCAGACTCATTGAGCGTAAGGGTATGCAATGGATGAATTATTTAACAAGTATAATAAGTTCAATTGAACTCAAGATGATTCAAAGAGTGGTGAAATATTTAGGGCGTTTCAAGGATCTTTTCACCAGTCTTCTGGATATCTTTGAGGGCAACTGAATATATTATACTTCGCTAAAGAAAAATCATCCTAACAACAAAACCATTAGGAAACCACCAAGTTATGACATAGGATTTGGTAGGTTCCTTTTTACCTGTTTTTCCAGTTTTTTGGTATGCAATTTTAAATTCGTCGCAAAATTATATATCTATTGCAAAAGGCTAATCTTTCAGTTAGAGTGCGAGAAGCGGACTGATATTCTTTTATAGTTTACAGTACTTTCTTTTCCTTCATTTACTCTACTGTATTTTTCTGCATATAAAACTTGCATGTGTAAACTGAAACTTTTAGGATAGCCACAAAAAGAGATCAAAACAAAACAAAAATCAAATTCCCCACCACAACAAAGAAAAATATAAGACAACTCAAAATTTAATTACAAAAAAAAAATCACAATTGTAATTGAATTAAAACGTCTCTTTCAATGATCGAAAATCCCTTGAAGGAGGCAACCTACGGCTGCTAACGAGATTTCCCACAATCTGAATGAAAGTACTAAATTCATTTAGTTGAGTTTGATAAATTCATCTGGACTAAGTGAATCTGAAGAAAATAGTGGTGCCAGAACAAGGGAACCGTGGGATCCTAACCGGTCTTTCTATAATTAACTTAAATTCCCCCTCATATGACAATAATACACCTATTTTTTAAATATCTCCAGAACATGACACTTCTCTTATCTCTTCAATTTGAAACTTTTAAAGTTAAACATACAACAACAGGGAGCTTGGAACATACACAGTAGGCAGCACGGCCATCTTCAATAGCAAGATTCCTTCTTATAAATAAACAAACAAGCCATAAGACATTGAGGTAATTTGTCTAGTGCAACATAAATCCTCACTTTATCTCTTTAGGCCTTTGTACCTCATAAAATTTAAGCCCAAAATTCATCCTAGGATTCTGATGTAATCATCAGATATGACATAAATTCTCCTATCTTCTAGGCTATTCACATGATCGATATCAAGTGGATGTAAGCACAAAATAATAAATTTGGCAGAATGAAACATCAAAAAATTACCTCAAATTGAAGTCGCACAATAGGATAATTTGCGAAATCACCAAGGTTCTTCTTGAAGTCGTGTTTTCCTGTAACATTTTCTTCCTTTTGATTACTATAATAATTGTTCCAAACATGAGCCACTCACATGTTAGATTTCCTATTACCACATTACCTTAAAGATCCTACCTTTTGAAACTCATGAAAATAGTATTTCCTAATCTATATCGAGAGTTTTCTCAAGTGACTTTGGTCATTAAGATGTAATTAACTATAGGGGTTTCCCTTGGGAAACATAAATACCCTAGTTTAATATAAACCCTATCTAGTTGTTTCGTACTAGGTATGAGAATTTGTCCATCAACATAAATGGTTCGCAGACCAAATTGATGATATGGATTCTTTAGTTTATCTGATCAAGTCACACCGCCAAGCAATGTATCCACTATTCGGGATAGATACATGGCTTGTGGTGTAATGCTTAATTTTTTAAACTATTGCAAATATGAGATTTGTTTGATTTCATATTTTAAACTTAAAAATGATACTTTCCATATTTTCTGATTTTTATATATTTACGTAAATTGGAGATTTAGTGGCCCACATGCCCTTAAAACCCTAAAATTCCAAAAAATCTCTAAATTTTTAAGATTTCACCAAAAATCATTTTAAATCACTCCAAATTATTCAAATTGTTACTCAATTTCACCCCAAATCACTCCAAATTACCCAACTGATCTGAAATACTCCACATTCTACAATACTAGCCAAATTGCCATAAATTCTCCAAGATTACCAAAATAACCCAATTTTCACCAAAATTCTCCAAAATTACTTAAATGCCCTTAAAACCCTAAAATTCCCAAAATCTCTAAATTCTTAATATTTAACCAAAATTATTCTAAACCATTTCAAATTATTAAAATTGCCCAAATTTACCCAAAAATCTTCCAAAATTAGAAGAAATCCCAAAAATTGCCAAAATTCCTCTATGCCCCAAAAAATTCTCATTTCTTCACCACCATCATTTTTAACCTATCCAAACTTCACAATTAATTTAAAACACTCCACAATCCTTAAACTAGCTAATGTGCACTAAATTTTCCAAAAAAAAGCAAAATAGAACAATATTCACGAAATATTCCAAAATTACCAAAATGCCCTTAAACCCCTAAAAATCTCCAAATTTCTATTATTTCACCAAAAATCATTCTAAAACACTTCAAATTTTTCAAATTGCCCAAATTCACCCCAAATCTCCCATAATTAGCCAAAATCCATAAAATTCTTAAAATGGCCCAAAAATTCTCATTTCTTCAGAAAAATCATTTTAAACCTCTCCAAATTACCCAACTAATCTTAAATACTCTAAATTCAATAAAACCAGCCATATTATCCTAAATTATCCAAAACTACCCAAATAACCCAAATATCACCCAAATTTCCAAAATTACCAAAATTACCTTAAAACTCTAAAATCCCAAAAATTTTCAAATTCTTAAGATTTCACCAAAAATCATTCTGAACAACTCCAAATTATTCAAATTGCCCAAATTCACCCCAAAGCCCCTAAAATTAGCAGAAATCCCAAGAATTCCCAAAATGCCCCTATGGTCTCTTTTCTTCACCAAAATCATTTTAAACCTCACCAAATTACCCAACAATAAAAAATACTCCACATTCCTTAAAACTATCAATATTTCCCTAAATTCTCCAAATCTACCAAAATACCTCAATTTTTACCCAAATTCTCCAAAATTACCAAAATGCCCTTAAAACCCTAATAATCAAAAAATCTTTAAATTCCTAAGATTTAAAAAAAAATCATTCTAAACAACTCAAAATTATTCAAAATTGTCCAAATTCACCCCAAAACTACCCAAATTAGCCAAAATCCTAAAAATTTCCAAAATGCCCTTATGGCCCAAAAAATTCTCATTTCTTCACTAAAACATTTTAAATCTCCCCAAGTTACACAATTGATCTAAAATACTCCACATTCCTTAAATCTAGCCAAATTACCCTAAATTCTCCAAACCACCCAAATAACCCAATTTTTACCAAAATTCTCCAAAACTACCAAAATGTCTTAAAGCCCTTAAATCCCCGAATATATCCAAATTCCTAATATTTAATCAAAAAATCATTCCAAACCAATTCAAATTATTCAAGTTGCCCAAAATCACCCCAAATCTCCTAAAATTAGCCAAAATCCCAAAATTTCCCAAAATGCCCATATGACCCAAAAATTCTCATTTCTTCACCAAAATCGTTTCAAACCTCTCTAAATTACCCAAATAATCTAAAATACTACACAATCCTTAATACTAGAAAAATTTCCCTAAATTATCCAAAACTACTAAAATAACCAAATTTTCGCTAATATTCTCCAAAATTACTAAAAAGTCCTTAAAACCAAAAAATCCCAAAAATCTCCAAATTCCTTAGATTTCACCAAAAAACATTCTAAAACACTTCAAGTTGTTCAAATTGTCAAAATTCACCCAAAATCTCGCAAAATTAAACAAAATCCTAAAAATTCCTAAAATGCCCTTACGACCCAAATACTCTCATTTCTTCACCAAAATCATTTTAAACTTCTCCAAATTACCCAATTCATCTATAATGCTCCACATTCCTTAAAACTAGCCAAATTGATTTAAATTCTCCAAAACCACCAAAGTAACCAAATTTTCACCAAAATTCTTCAAAATTACTTAAATGCCTTTAAAACCATAAAAATCCAAAAAATTTTCAAATTCCTAAGATTTCACAAAAAATCATTATAAACAACTACGACTTTTTCAAATTGCTAAGTCACTCTAAATCTCCCATAATTAGCAAAAATCTCAAAATTCCCAAAAATGTCTTTATGGGCTAATTTCTTCACCAAAATCATTTTAAAGCTCTCCAAAATACCCAACTGATCCAAAATACTCCACATTCCTTAAAACTAGCTATAATGCCCTAAATTCTCCAAAACAACCAAAATAACCTAATTTTCACCCAAATTCTCCAATGTTGCCAAAATGCCCAAAAAAACATAAAAATCCAAAAAAATCTCCAAATTCCCATGATTTAACCAAAAATCATTCTAAGCCACTCCAATTTTCTCAAATTTCCAAAATTCAAAATAAATCTCCCAAAATTAGCCAAGTTCCCAAAAATTCAAAAATGCCCCTATGGCCCAAAAATTCTCTTTTCTTCACCAAAAATATTTTAAATCTCTCCAAATTACCCAACTCATCTATAATACTCCACAATCCTTAGGACTAGCAAAATTGCCTTGAATTCTCCAAAATTACCAAAATGACCCATTTTTCTCCAAAATTTTCCAAAATTTCCAAAATACCCTTAAACCCTAAAAATCCCAAAATCTCCTAAATCTTAAGATTTCACCTAAAATCATTCTAAACAAAGCCAAATTATTTAAATTTACCAAATTCACCCAAAATCTTCCAAAATTAACAAAAATCCCAAAATATCTCTTTAAGCCCATTTTTTCACCAAAATCATTTCAAACATGGTCTAAAGTACTCCACATTCCTTAAAACTAACTGAATTGCTCTAATTTCTCCAAAACTACCAAAATAACCCAAATTTCACTAAAATTCTCCAAATTTATCAAAATGCACTTAAAACCCTAAAAAGCCAAAAAATCTCCAAATTCCTAAGATTGTACCATAAATCATTCTAAATAACTCTAAATTATTCAAATTGCACAAATTCTCCCCAAATCTCCTAAAATTAGCCAAAATCACAAAAATTCCCAAATTTCCTCTATGGTCCAAAAATTTTCATTTTTTCACCAAAATCATTTTAAACGTCTCTAATTTACCCAATTGATTAAAATACTCCACATTCCTCAGAACTAGCAAAATTTCCCTAAATTTCCCAAAACTACCAAAATAACTTAATTTTTCAACAAAATTCTCTTAAATTACCAAAATGCCATTAATACTCTAAATATCACAAAAATCACCAAATTTAAAAGATTTCACCGAAAATCATTCTAAACCAATTCAAATTATTTAAATTGCTCAAATTCACCTCAAACCTAAAAAAACTAGAAAAAAACCAAAAATTCCTCAAATGCCCTTATAGTCCTAAACTTCCATTTCATCACCAAAAGCATTTTAAACCTCACCAAATTACGCAATTAATCTAAAATACTCCACAAACATTAAAACTAGTCATTTTGCACTAAATTCTCCAAAACTACAAAAATAACCCAATTTTCACCAAAATTCTTCAATATTACCAAAATGCCCTTACAAACTTAATAATCTCAAAAATCTAAAAATTCATAAAATTGCACCAAAAATCATTCTAAACCTCTCGAAATTATTCATATTGCACAAATTCACCCAAAATCTCCCAAAATTAGCCAAAATCCCAAAATTTACCAAAATGCCCCTATGGCCCAAAAATTATTAATTCTTTACCAAAATCATTTTGAACCTAACTAGATTTCCTAATTCTTTTATAATACTCCATATTCCTTAAAACAAGTCAAATTGCCCTAAATTCTCCAAAACTACCAAAATAACCCAATTTTCAAATAAATTCTACAAAATTACAAAAATGCCTTTAAAACCCTAACAATCCCAAAAATCTCCAAATTCCTAAGATTTCACCAAATGTCATTCTAAAAAACTCCATATTATTCAAATTGCACAAATTAACCGTAAATCTCCCAAAATTAGCAGAAATCTCAAAAATTTCCAAAATGCCCCTATGAGTTCCCGTTTTCAACAAAATCATTTTAATCCTCTCCAAATTACCCGACTGATCTAAAACACTCCACATTCCTTAAAACTAGCCATATTTCCCTAAATTCTCCAAAACTATCAAAACAACCCAATTTTCACGCAAATTCCACAAAATTACCAAAATGCCCTTAAAAACCTAAAAATCCCAAAAATCTTCAAATCTCTATGATTTCACCAAAAAAAATTATAAGCCACACCAAGTTACTGAAATTACCCAAATTCACCCCAAATCTTTCAAAATTAGTCAAAATCCCAAAAATTCCTTAAATGCCCTTATGGCCCAAAAATTCTCATTTCTTCACCAAAATTATCTTAAACCTCGTTAATTATCCAATTCATTTATAACACTCCATATTTCTTAAAACTAGTCAAATTGACCTAAATTCTCCAAAACTATCAAATTAACCCAATTTTCATCAAATTCTCCAAAATTACTAAAATGCCCTTAAAACCCTAAAAATCCCAAAAATCTCCAAATTCCTAAGATTTCACCAAAAATCATTCTAAACAACTCCAAATTATTCAAATTGCTAAATTCACTCCAAATCTCCCAAAATAAGCAGAAATCCCAAAATTTCTCAAAATGTCCTTATGGGTTTGCTTCTTAACCAAACTCATTTTAAACCTCTCCAAATTATTCAACTAGTCTAAAATACTCCACTTGCCATAGAACTAGCAATATTGCCCTAAATTCTCCAAAACTACCCAAATAAGCCATTTTTACCTAAATTCTCCAAAATTATCAAAATGCCCTTAAAACACTAAAAATCCCAAATGTGTCCAAATTCCTAAGATTTCTTAAAAAAATATTCTAAACCACTTCAAATTATTCAAAATTGCCCAAATTTACCCCAAATCTCCCCCCCCAAAAATTTCTAAAATGCCCCAATGGCAGAAAAATTCCCATTTCTCCATCAAAAATCATTTGATACCTCTCCAAATTACCCAATTGATCTAACTAGCCAAATGATCCACATTGCTTAAAACTAGCCAAATTACCCTAAATTCTACAAAACTACCAAAATAACCCAATTTTCACGAAATTCTCCAAATTATTAAAAAGCCTATAAAATCCTAAAAATCCAAAAAATTTCCAATTTTCTAAGATTTCACTAAAAATTATTCTAAAACACTTCAAATTATTTAAATTGTCCAAATTCACGCCAAATCTCCCAAAATTAGCCAAAAATACCAAAAATTCTAAAAATGCCTCTTTGGCCTGAATATTCTCATTAATTCACCTAAATCAATTTAAACCTCTCCAAATTACCTAATTGATAAAAATTGCACCACATTCATTAAGAATAGCCAAATTGCCTCAAATTCTCTAAAACTACCACAATAACGTAATTTAACAAAAATTCTCTTAAATTACCAAAGTGCTCTTAAACCCGAAAATTCCCAAAAATCTCCAAATTCCTAACATTTCACCAAAAATCAATCTAAACTACTCCAAATTATTCAAATTGTCCAAATTCACCCCAAGTCACCAAAAATTAGCCAAAATCCCAAAATTTCCAAAAAGGTCCTATGGACCAAAAATTTTCGTTACTTCACCAAAATCAATTTAAACCTCCTCAAAATACCCAATTGATCTACGATAATCTACAATCCTTAAAACTAGCAAAATTACCCTAAATTCTCCAAAACTACCAAAATAACCCAATTTTTACAAAAATTCTCCAAAATTACCTAAATTCCCATAAAACCCTAAAAATCGCAAAAACCTCCAAATTCATAAAATTTCACCAAAGATCATTTTAAAATATTTTAATTTGTCTAAATTCACCCTAAATATCTCAAAATTAACCAAAATCCAAAAAATTACCAAAATTTCCATATGGCCCAAAAATTCCATTTTCATCACCAAATTATTTTAAACTTTTCCAAATTACTCATTTGATCTAAAATACTCCACATTCATTAAAAACTAGCCAAATCGCATCAAATTCTCCAAAACTACCAAATATCCCAAATTTCACCAAAATTCTCAAAAATTACCAAAAAGCCTTCAAAACCCTAAAAATCCCAAAAATCTTTGAATTCCTAAAATTTCACCAAAAACCAATCTAAACTACTCAAAATTATTCAAATTGTCGAAATTTAAACCAAATCTTCCAAAATTAGCAGAAATCCCAAAAATTCCCAAAATGCCCTAATGGGCTCGTTTCCTCACAAAAATTATTTTAAGCCTCTCCAAATTACTCAACTGGTCTAAAGTACTCCACATTCCTTAAAACAAACCATATTGCCTTAAATCTCCAAAAGTACCAAAATGCCCTAATTTTCACCTAAACTAACAAAAATTAACATATTTAAAACCCTAAAAATCCAAAAAAAATCTCCAAATTACTATGATTTTGTAAAAAAACATTCTAAACGACTTAAAATTATTTCAAATTACCCAAATTCATGCCAAATATCTTAAAATTAGCCAAAATTCCTAAATGCTCCTATGGCCAAAAAATTCCCATTTTTCCACCAAAAATCATTTTAAAACTCTCGAAATTATCCAATTGATAAAAAATTATTCACATTCCTTAAAACTAACCAAATTGCCCTTAATTCTCCAAGCTATCAAAATAACTGAATTTTCACAAAATTCTTCGAAATTATCGAAATGCCCTTATAAAACCCTAAAAACCCCAAATATCTCCAAATTCTAAGATTTCACCAAAAATTATTCTAAAACAATTTAAATTATTTAAATTACCTAAAGTCACCCCAAATCTCCCAAAATTAGCTAAAGACAACCAAAATTCCCAAAATGTCCCTTTATCTCTAAAATTCTCATTAATTCACCAAAATCAACTTTAACCTCTCCAAATTACCTAATTGATCTAAAATACTCTACATTCCATAAAACGTGCCAAATTACCCAAAATTCTCCAAAACTACCAAAATAACCATAATTCTCTCAAATTACCAAAATGCTCTTAAAGCCCTAAAAATTCCAAAAATCTCTAAATTCCTATGATATCACCAAAAATCATTATAAACCACTCTAAATTATTCAAGTTGCCCAAATTCACCCGAAAGCTCCCAAAAGTAGCCAAAATCCCAAAAATTCCCAAAACGCCCCTATGGCCCAAAAATTTTAGTTAATTCACCAAAATCAATTTAAACCTCTCCAAATTATTCAATTGATCTAAGATACTTCACATTTCTTAAAACTAGCCAAATTGCACTAGATTCTCTAAAACTACCAAAATAACTCAATTTTCACAAAAACTCTCCAAAATTTCCAATATGCCGTTAAAACCTTAAAAAGCTCAAAAAAACTCCAAATTCCTAAGATTTCACCAAAAAAAAATATTATAAACTACTCCAAATTATACAAGTTGCCCAAATTCAACCTATATCTCCCAAAAATACAAAATTCCAAAATTTCCAAAAATGCCTATATGACGCAAAAATTCTATTTTCTTCACCAAAATCATTTTAAATCTTTCCAAATTATCCAATTGATCTAAAATACTCCACATTTCTTAATACTAGCCAAATTGCCCTACATTCTTCAAAACTACCAAAATAACCAATTTTTTACAAAATTTCTTCAAAATTACCAAAATGGCCTTAAAACCCTAAAAATCCCAAAAATCTCCAAATTCCTAAGATTTCACCAAAAATCATTCTAATCCACTCCAAGTTATTCAAATTGCAGAAATTCACCCCAAATCTCCCAAAATTAGCCAAAATCTCAAAAATTCCCAAAAAAACCATATGGACCAAAAATTCTAATTTCTTCTCCAAAATCATTTCAAACCTCTCCAAATTACCCATCTGATCTAAATACTCCACGTTCCTTAATACTACCAAAATTTCCATACGTTCTCCAAATCTACCAAAATAACCAAATTTTCACAAAAAAATCTGAGATGCTTGGTAGTCATTTAGAAAATCTGGAAAGAGTTATTTATGATTTTCAATTGCTGGAGGATCTTGGTGCCTTGCATTTTGGAAATATGAATGGTTTGGTTTTGCTTTGTATTGTTGTCTCCTTATATTGAAAATATTTGCAAAAAAGAAAAGGGTAATTTCTAAAGCTCTTTAGGCTCGATTTGGTGGGCTCGGTTTGGCTCTTTTAGTTCTAGGAAGCTGCTCCTATTTGCATTAAAATGGAATGCTTGGTTTTCATTCTTTATTGTGGCTTAACGGCGGCTAGCTAATATGAGAATAGATTGGTGAATTTATTTGCAATTTTCGGATTCAAGCATGTTCCTGCATGAAACATCAAAATTTAAAGTTATGTGTGCTTTGTCTTCATCTATTTCAACAAGTATTCGCATATACAACATCAAAACTATAATTGCACACATGTTTCACCTCACTCCAAGCATAAAGGTGTGCCATACTTGTAGGAATTTGAAGTCCTCTTTTTCATGCAAGCTATCCTATGGTTTTGAGAGTTATAACATGCTCTATACATGCTTGGGATGGATGGAAACATTGGTTGTTACATACATATGCTTGTGACATATCTTTTTATACAAATTGCAGGTGTGGAAAATTCATTTTTACGCCGTTATGTTGCTTGATATTTCTTGGTTGATATCGTTCTACTTCATTCCATTTTACTTTCTTTCCCCGTAGCTTTGTTTTATGTTTCCTTTTTCTTTGCCATTACTTGAGTGTCATGGGGATGTGTTTGGCACCACCCTAGAGGCCTAGGTCATTTCACAAGCGTAGCGACACTTTTAGGTCTTTTCTTTACGAAGAGTGAGGATTGTCGGGAGTCCGGGGTGATTGACTTGAGTTGATTGATTTTGAGAACCAATTCACCTCGTTTTACGATTCTATGTTAGGTGAATTGTTTTCTCCTCTCTCCTTTCATTGATCCCTCGTCCCTTGATTTTCTCCTTGCTTCTTGGTTCAATGTCCGCACTTACAGGGGACGTGTAGGTGTGCACATATAGCCCCTTTAGGCTATATATAGTCTGGTGGTGACATTGATAAGACTGCAAAAAGAAAAATTACGAGAATCATAGAATGGGGCCGCCTGACTCAGAGACTCTGTAGAGAGTAGACCAGGAACCACAGAACCGTTCGCCCGTCCTTGGGGTTTCTACTGCCGACAATCTAAGGATGTTCGTAGTCCTAGTCCTATTAGGGCAGTCAACCTGTGGACTAAAAAATATTTTAAAAATAATAAAAATACAGTATGTTTGAAAAATACAAAATCACCTCCACTACTACACAACTCTACCTACCTACGGTTTTACTTGCATGCAAACGAGAAAAAAAATGAAATGTGTGAAAAATTTATAAAGGTCCACGGTTGGCTATTCGAGTCGGATTAGGCCTGCCTTCTGCAGAAAGTTGGTCTAGTAGTCAGCACTCAAGTCCGGATATTAGCACAACTCTGAGTCCGTAACACCACCGCGCTTACGGGTCTTTCTTTCTAGATGCCCCATGGCTTTCTTACTGTTTGCCGTGAGTTTAGCGGGCCATCTGTGAGTTTCTTCCAGTGTTCTTTGCGGTTTTCTACGACTTTGTTTTGTTTTCATTCGTGACTTTTCTCAGAGTTTTCTACAGACGTTCTTTTTCTTTCTTTCTCGATTTTCTGGTTTTTCTCTCACGATTTTTTTCGTTTTCTCGCCGTCTTTCTTTCATTTTTTTATTGTTAGGTTTTCGCATTTTGCTCCCTTTGTACGTACCGTAGTACTCCTGTTGAGCTAGGTTCCTGCCCACTACTTTTACTCTTGCTTTTTCCTGCGCTAACGACTCTTCTGCAAGAAATAAGAAAAATATGAAAATAATAATAAACAGGTAACAGTGCGCCGCGGATGAGCAAAGCATACGGTACCTTTGCAACACTGTCATTTACTTTATTTATCGTTATATCCGCTTTACTTTTCAAGACATACTCCCGCTTAGTCTAGCTCGTTTACTTTCGGCTTATACTCGTTTAGCATGTTTACTTTTCAAAGATATGTCCCTCGTTAGTCTAGTTTGCTTACTTTCGATACACATACTTGCTTAGCATGTTTTACTTGTCGTAGCATGTTATTCCTGCTTAGTTTAGCATGTTTCCTGCTTAGCTTAGCATACTCTATTTGTGATAGGTGCTTTATGTTATTCATTATAGCACGCTCCTGTTTACTGCTTTCTTTTGCTACACCTGTCACTGTTATACACACGCTTGCAATGAAAATGAAAACGATAATAATAATAAGATGAAATAAAACGATTTGCATGTTCACTTTAACTTAAGATTTAAACCTAAACTGCAACTTTGCTACGACGTGGAGCACGGAGCAAGATTTCGAAGGGAGCACGGCCATCGTCAACAGCAAAACCCGTGTCGACATCAGCAAAACCATTCCTTAGTTTAAATAACAAGCCATAGGACTTCGAGGTAGTCCGCCTAGCGCTACATAAATCCTCACTTGTTCTTTTAGGCCTTTGCATAGTCTTGCTATGCAATATAAGCCCTAACTCGCTTAGGATTCTGAGGTCGTCGTCCGATACGGTGTAAATCCTCTTATCTTTCAGGTTATTTGCATAACCAGGTGATTATGTAAATGTAATTCCTATAATTAATTGGCAGGACTTAAATACTAAATAATTCTCCCTAAATTGAAGCCAAACAATAGGATAGTCGGGAAGTTACAAAGATTCCTCTTGGATCCTCAGCTTCTCCTACTTCTCTTCCTTTGGACTCCTAAAATAAACTGTTCCAAATTTGATCCATTCCCAATTGAAATTTCCAAAATCTAATTGTTTGAAAACCTTAAACTTTGAAATTCTCGAGAGCAAAACCACCGATCATTATCGAGAGTTTTCTTAAGTGATTCCCGCCACTTAGGATGTAATTAACTATAGGGGCTTGCCCTTATAGGGAACTTTAAGAACCTGAGTAATATAACCTCGCTTAATTCATTTATATTAAGCGGGGAACTTGTCGACTTATAAAATTAGTTCGCAGACCAAACGGATGTCACAAATCTCCTAGTTTATTTAATCGAGCCCCATCATCAAGCAAAGGTGTCTATTCTTCGGGATAGATACACGGTTTGTGGTGCGGTGCTCGTTTATATAAACCATTTGGGATGTGAGATCGGTTTGATTTCAAATCTTAAAACTTTTAAACTTAAAATTACTTTCAAAATCAAATGTTATCTTTTAAACTATATATATTTAAATTAAATTTAAAATATGAAAATTCGCCGACAATTTCTATAGGCGACCCCTTTTCAAAACACATAACCTAAAAATATGCCGACAAAACCATATGGACCAAAAATTCTCATTTCTTCTCCAAAATCATTTCAAACCTCTCCAAATTACCCATCTGATCTAAATACTCCACATTCCTTAATACTACCAAAATTTCCATACATTTTCCAAATCTACCAAAATAACCCAATTTTCACAAAAAAAATCGCTACATTTCGAAATTTCCTTAAAACCCTAAAAATCCCAAAAATCTACAAATGCCTAAGACTTCACCAAAAATCATTCTAAACCATTTCAAATTATTCAAATTGCCAAAATTCACACAAAATAACCTAAAATTAGCAAAAATCCCAAAATGTGCCAAAATGACTCTGTGGCAAAAAACAATCTCATTTCTTCACCAAAATCATTTAAAACCTCTCCAAATTACACAATTAATATAAAACACTCCATATTCCTTAAAATTAGACAAATTGATCTAAATTCTCCAAAACTATAAAAAATCTAATTTTCAATAAAATTACCAAAATGCCCAAAAAAGCCAAAAAATTCAAAAAATCGCCAAATTCCTAACATTTCACAAAAAATCATTCTAAAACACTCCAAGTTACACAAATTGCCTAAATTCATACTAAATCACCCAAAAATAGCCAAGATTTCAAAAATTTCCCAAAATACCCCTATGTCCTAAAAATTCTCATATCAACACCAATATCATTTTAAACCTCTCCAAATTACCCAATTCATCAAAAATACTTCAAATTATCCAAATTTCTCAAAATTCTCCAAAACTACAAGAATAACCAAAATTTCACCAAAACCTCCCAAATTAACAAAATGCCCTTAAAACCCTAAATGTCCTAAAAATCTCCAAGTTCCTAAGATTTCACAAAACATCATTCTAAACCACTTCAAATTATTCAAATTGCGTAATATCACCCAAATCTCCCAAAATTAGCAAAAATTCCAAAAATGCTCCTATGTCCCAAAAATTCACATTTCTTCACAAAAATTATTTTAAACCACTTCAAATTAGTGATCTAGAATACTCCACATTCTTAAAACTAGCCAAATTGTTCTAAATTTTCTAAAACTACAAAAATAACCAATTTTCACCAAAATTACTAAAATGCCCTTATAACCCTAAAAATCCTAAAAATCTTCAAATTCTTAAGAGTTCACAAAAAAATCATTCTAAACCACTTCAAATTATTCAAATTGCTCAAATTCACCCCATACCTCCAAAAACTGGCCAAAAAAATTCCTTAAATGGCCTTATGGCCCAAAAATTTACATTTCATCACCAAAATAATTTCAAACATCTCCAAATTACATAATTGATCTAAAATACTCCACGTTCCCTAGAACTAGCTAAATTGCACTAAATTCTCCAGAACCATCAAGATAAACCAATTTTCACCAAAATTCTCCAAAATTACCAAAATGCCCTTAAGAACCTAAAAATCCCAAAAATTTCAACATTCCTAAGATTGCATCAAAAATCATTCTAAACCACTTGAAATTATTTAAATTGCCCAAATTCGCCCCAAATCTCCTAAAATTAGTCAAAAATTCAAAATTTCTCAAAATGCCTCTATGGCCCAAAAAGTTTCATTTCTTCACCAAAATCATTCTATGCATCTCCAAATTACCCAGTTGATCTAAAATACTCCACATTCTTTATAAATTGCCAGATAGCACTAAATTCTCAATAACTAACAAAATAACCCCATTTTCACCAAAAATCTTCAAAATTATCAAAATGCTCTTAAAACCCTAAAAATTAAAAAAATTTGCAAATTCCTAAGATTTCACCAAACTGATTTTTTTAACCACTCCAAACAATTCAAAATGCTAATTAACCCTAAATTTCCTAAAATTGTCCAAAATCCTGAAAATTCCCAAAATGTCCCTATGGCCCAAAAATTTCTGTTTCTTAACCAAAATTATTTTAAATCTCTCCAAATTACATAATTTATCTAAAATACTTCACATTCCTTAAAACTAGCCAAATTGCCCTGAATTCTCCAAAACTACCCAAAAAACCCAACTTTTACTAAAATTCTCCAATATTACCCAAATGCCCTTAGAAAACTTAAAACCCCAAAAATATCAAAATTTCTAAGATTTACCAAAAGTCTTTCTAAACCACCTCAAATTACTTATATTGCCCAAATTCTACGAAAATCCCCCAAAATTAGCCAAAATCCTATAAATTTCTAAAATGCCCTATGGCCCAAAACTTCTCAATTTTTACCAAAATCTTTTGAAACCTCTCTAAATAACCCAATTGATCTAAAATACTCAAAATTCCTTAAAACTAGCCAAATTGCCCTAGATGCTCCAAAACTACCAAAAGAACATAATTTTCACCAAAATTTCCCAAAATTCCAAAACACCCTTAAAACTCTAAAAATTCTAAAAATCTCTAAATTCTTAAGATTTAACTAAAAAATCATTCTAAACTACTTCAAATTACTCAAATTGCCCAGATTCACCACAAATCACCCAAAATTAGGCAAAATCACAAAAAATCCCAAAACAACCATAAGTCCAAAAAATTCTCATTTCTTCACCAAAATCATCAGAAAGCTCCCCAAAATTACTCAACCAATCTAAAATACTTCACATTCCATAAAACTAGCCAAATCGCCCTAAATTCTCAAAGCAACAAAATAATATAATTTTCACCAAAATTCTCCAAAATTACCAAAATGCTTTTAAAACTCTAAAATCCTAAAAATCTGGAAATTCATATGATTTCACCATAATCATTCTAAACAACTCCAACTTATTCAAATTGCTCAAATTCACTAAAATAAAATAAAAAAACCTTAAATTGCCCCTATTACCCGAAAACTCTCATTCATCACCAAAATCATTTTAAACATCTCCAAATTACCCAATTGATCTAAATTACTCCATGTTCCTTAAACTAGCCAAATTACCCTAAATTCTTCAAAACACCAAAATAACCTAATTTTCACTTATATTCTCCAAAATTACAAAAATGCCCTTAAAACTATAAAATTCCCAAAAATCTCCGAATTTCTAAGATTTCAGTAAAAATCATTCCAAATCACTCCAAATTATTTAAATTGTCCAAATTCGCCCCAAATCTCACAAAATAAGCCAAAATACCAAAAATTCAAAAAAAACCCTATGGCCCAAAAAAAATTCATTCCATCACCAAAATCATTTAAAACCTGTCCAAATTGTCCAATTGATTTAAAATACTCCACCTTCCTTAATATTAAGCAAATTACCCTAAATTCTCCAAAACTACCAAAATAACCCAACTTTCACAAAAATTACCAAATTTCCCTTTAACCCCTAAAAATCTTAAAAATTGCCAAATTCCTAAGATTTCACTTAAAATCATTCTAAACCACTTCAAATTATTCATATTGCCAAAATTCACCCAAAATCTCCCAAAAATAACCAAAATCCCAAAAATTGCTAAAATGCACCTATGGCTCGAAAAATTCCCATTTCTTCACAAAATCATTTTAAACCTCTCCAAATTACATATTTAATCTAAAATACTCCACATTCCTTAAAAGTAGCTAAATTGCTCAAAATTTTCTAAAGCTGCCAAAATAACCCAATTTTCACCAAAATTCTCCCTAATTACGAAAATGCCCTTAAAACCATATAAATCTCAAAAATCACAAATTCTTAAGATTACACCAAAAATCATTCAATGCCACTCCAAGTTAGTAAAACTACCCAAATTCACCTCAAATCTCCCAAAATTAGCCAAAATCCATAAAAATCCCAAAATGCCCCTATGGCCAAAAAATTTTCATTTCTTCACTAAATCAATTTTAGCCAACTCTAAATTACTGAATTCATCTATAATACTCTACATTCTCCAAAACTATCAAAATAACCCAATTTCACCAAAATTCTTTAAAATTACCAAAATGCCCTTAAAACCAAAAAAATTCCAAAATTCTCCATATTCCTAAGATTTCTCCAAGAAATCATTCTAACCAAGTCCAAATTATTTAAATTGTCCAAATTCACCCCAAATCTCCCAAAATTTCCCAAAGTCCCAAAAATTTCCAAAATGCCCTTATGGCCCAAAATTCTGATTTCTTCACCAAAATTATTTTAATACTCTCTAATTTACCTAATTCATCTCAAATAATCCACATCCATTAAATCTAGCCATATTGCCCAAAATTTTCCAAAACTACCAAAATAACCTAATTTTCACCAAAATTTTCCAACATTCCCAAAATGCCCTTAAAACCATAAAAATCTCAAAAAACTTTAAATTCCTAAGGTTTCACAAAAAATCATTCTAAATCACTCCAAATTATTCAGATTGCCAAAATTCTCCCCAAATCGATCAAAATTAACCAAAATCCCAAAATTTCTTAAAATGCACCTATGGACCAAAAAATTCTCATTTTTTCACGAAAATCATTTTAAATCTCACAAAATTACACAATTGATCTAAAATACTCCACATTCCTTAAATCTAGCCAAATTGCCAAAGATTCTCCAAAAGTACCCAAATAACCTAACTTTTACCAAAGTTACCAAAATACTTTTAAAGCCCTAAATATCTCCATATTCCTATGATTTCAAAAAAAAGATTCTAAACCACTTCAAATTATTCAAAAAAACACATATGCACCCCAAATCCCCCAAAATTTTCAAAAATTCCAAAAATTTTGAAAATGCTTTATGGTCCAAAAATTCTCATTAATTCACCAAAATCATTTTAAACCACTACAAAATACCCAATAGATCTAAAATACCCCACATTCCTTAAAACTAGTCAAATTACCCTAAATTATCCAAAACTACAAAAATAACCCAATTTTCACCAAAATTACAAAAATGCCCTTAAAACTCTAAAATTCCCAAAAATCATCAAATTTCTGAGATTTCACCAAAAATCATTCTAAACCACTCCAAGTTACTCAAATTGCCTAAATTTACCCTAAATCTTCCAAATTAACCATGATCCCAAAAATTCCCAAAAAGCCCCAATGGCTAAAAAAATCTCATTTCTTGGACAAAATCATTTTAAACCTCTCTAAATTAACCAATCCATCTAGAATTCTTCAGATTCCTTAAAACTATCCAAATTGCCCAAAATTTTGTAAAACTACCAAATAACTCAATTTTCACAAAAATTACCAAAATGCCATCAAAACACCAAAAATCCTACATATTTTCAAATTCTTAAGAATTTAAGAAAAGTCATTCTAAACCACTCCAGACAACTCACATTGCCCAAATTCAACCCAAATCTCTCTAAATTACCAAAATCTCAAAAAATTTCCAAAATGCCACTATTGCCCAAATTTTTTTTAATCACCAAAATCATTTTAAACCTCTCCAAATTACCCAATTGATCTAAAATACTACACATTCCTTAGTACTAGTCAAATTACCCTCAATTCTCCAAAACTATCAAAATAACCCAATTTTCACCGAAATCCTCCAAATTAACAAGATGCCTTTAAAACCCTTAAAATCCCAAAATTCTTAAGATTTCTCAAAAAATCAATCTAAACAATTTAAAATTATTTAAATTGCCCAAGTCACCCGAAATCTCTCAAAATTAGCCAAAATCTAAAAAATTCACAAAATGCCCCTTTGCCCAAAAGTTCTCTTTTATTCACCAAAATCGTATTAAACCTCTTCAAATAAACCAATTGATCTAAAACACTTCACATTCCTTAAAACTAGTCACATTGCCTTAAATTCTACAAAAAAATAAAATAACTCAAATTTTATCCGAATTCTCAAAAATTACCAAAATGCTTTTGAAACCCTAAAAATTTTAAAAATCTCCAAATTCCTAAAATTTTACTAAAAATCATTCTATGTCGCGCCAAATTATTTAAATTGCCCAAATTCATCCAAAATTAGCCAAAATCCTGAAAATTTCCAAAATGCCCCTATGACATAGAAATTTCCATTTCTTCACCGAAATCATTTTAACCATCTCCAAATTACTCAATAAATCTAAAATACTGCACAATACTTAATACTAAGCAAATTACCCAAAATTTTCTGAAACTACAAAAATAACCCAATTTTCACAAAAATTCTCTAAACTACCAAAATGCCATTAAAACCCTAAAATTCCCAATTATCTCAAAATTTCTAAGACTTCACCAAAAATCATTCTAAAAGACTCAAAATTATTCAAAATGCCTAAATTCAGCTCAAATCTCCAAATCTTTGCTGAAATACCAAAAGTTTCGAAAATGTCCCTTTGG
Source organism: Papilionanthe hookeriana x Papilionanthe teres (assembly GCA_022702705.1). NCBI lineage: Eukaryota > Viridiplantae > Streptophyta > Magnoliopsida > Asparagales > Orchidaceae > Papilionanthe > Papilionanthe hookeriana x Papilionanthe teres. The sequence goes on along the minus strand of CM040426.1, from coordinate 15,716,610 downwards.
CCAAAAAATTCCTATTTCTTCACCAAAATCATTTTAATCCTCTCCAAATTACCCAATTGATCTAAAATATTCTACATTCCATATTACTAACCAAATTTCCCTAAATTCTCCAAAACTACTAAAAGAAATTAATTTTTACCACCAAAATTGCCAAAATGCCCTTAAAAACATAAAAATATGAAAAATCTCCAAATTCCTAAGTTTACATCAAATATTATTCTAAACAACTTCAAATTATTCAAATTGCCCAAATTCACCCAAAATCACCTAAAATTAGCCAAAAACTTAAAATTGCCAAAATGTCCCTTTGGCCCAAAAAATTTTCATTCCTTCACCAAAATCATTTTAAAGCTCTCCAAATTACACAATTAATCTTGATTACACTACATTCCTTAAAACTACCCAAATAGCCCTAACTTTTCCAAAACTACAAAAATTAACCAATTTTCACCAAAATTATCCAAAGTTACCGAAATGTCCTTAAAATCCCAAAAATCTCCAAATTTCTAAGATTTCACCAAAAATTTCTCTAAACCACTTAAAACTATTCAAATATCCAAAATTCACCCCAAATCTACAAAAATGCGCCTATGGTCCAAAAATTCCCAAAATGCGCCTATGGTCCAAAAATTCTCATTAATTAACCAAAATCATTTTAAACTTTTCCAAATTACACATTTGATCTAAAATACTCCACATTCCTTAAAACTAGCCAAATTTCTCTAAATTCTCAAAAAACTACCAAAATAACCCAATTATCACCAAAATTACCAAAGTGTTGTTAAATCCTTAAAAATCTCAAAAATCTTCAAATTCCTAAATTTCACAGAAAATCATTCGAAGCCACTCCAAGTTACTCAAAATACCCAAATTCACCCAAAATCTCCCATAATTAGTCAAAATCCCAAGAATTCCTAAAATATCTCTATGGCCCAAATATTCTCATTTCTTCAACAAAATCATTTCAAACCTCCCTAAATTACCCAATTCATCTAAAATACTCCACATTACTTAAAACTAGCCATATTTCCCTAAATTCTCTAAAACTACCAAAATAACCCTATTTACACCAAAAATTCTCCCAAATTACCAAAATGCCCTTAAAACCTTAAAAATCCCAAATATCTCAAAATTCCAAAGATTTCACAAAAATCATTTTAAACCACTCCAAATTATTTAAATCGCTCAAACTCACCCCAAATATTCTAAAATTAGCCAAAATCCCAAAAATTCCACAATCGCCCTTATTACCCAAAAATTATCATTTCATCGCCAAAATCATTTTAAACCTCTCCAAATTATCCAATTGATCTAAAATATTCTACATTCTTTAAAACTAGCCAAATTGCATTAAATTCTCAAAAACTACCAAAATAACCCAACTTTCACCAAAATTACCAAAATACCCTTAAAACCCTAAAAATTTCAAAATTCCTAAGATTCACCAAAAATCCTTCTAAACCACTCCAAACTATTCAATCTGCCCAAATTCTGCATAAATATCCCAAAATTAGCAAAAATCCTAAAAATTTCTCAAAATGCCCCTATGGCAAAAAAATTCCCATTTCTTCACCAAAATCATTTTAAACCTCTCCAAACCTCCCAATTGATCTAAAATACTCCACATTCTTTAAATCTAGCCAAATTTTCCTAATTTCTCCAAAACTACCAAACTAACATAGTTTTCACCAAATTCTCTAAAATTAGCAGAATTCCCTTAAAACCCTAAAAATCCTAAAAAAATCTCCAAATTCCTTAGATTTCACCTAAAATCATTCTAAACCACTCCAAATTATTCAAATTCACCCAACATCTCAAAATATTTGCCAAAATCTCAAAAGTTCTGGAATTGCTCCTATGGATTAAAAATTCCCATTTCTTCACCAAACTCATTTTAAAACTCCCCAAATTACCGAATTTATCTATGATGCTCCACATTACCTAAAACTAGGCTAAATAGCCCTATATTCTCCAAAACTACTTAAACAAAACAAATTTCACCAAAATTCCTAATTTACCCTAATTCCCACATAAACCATTTCAAGTTCAATTTCATCACACCTAAACTTAATTTCATCACATTTAAGCTCAAAATAAATTCTCTTTCATGATAATTCTTCATTTAGCTCACCATTATTAAATTTAAAGCCCACTTTAAAATCCTTCCCTAAGTAATTTTAAAAGCTCATGAACCCAGGCCCAAGCTTTTAATTCCTTTTAATAAACTGAAAGTTCACTTGATAAGCTTCCCCTTCATCATCCTTTTAGTCAAATTAAACTATATGCCATATCATCCATGATAAAATTATTCCTAAAACAAGCCTTATGACAAAACCCATTAAAATTACCAAAATTTTAAAAAATTCTTTTCCATGCAAATTAGTCACCACAAAGCCATGAAGCCACTTCTATGCCACATAAAGCCATGAGAGCTATGCCATGTCACCACACCCAAAGTGGAAAAATGAGGAGCCCTTTAATGATTCCCTTTAAAGTGATTAACAACTCTCATTACTCCCCTAAACCTATAATTAGCCCTAATACCCTTGGATGGTGACTTAACCCCACTAATCCAACTGGTCCACCTGACCTTGCTCAGCCATGGGAAGTCACCTAAGCCATTTCCATGAACCTAACATTTCCCAAAGCTAGCCTAAACCCATTTTCATTTCAATTAACCACCTTTACACATGGCAAGACCCAATTTACTTCACAAACATCATGCCCTGACCTCTCTGAGCAAAATGGTGACCTCTCTCTAATGGGCCAATCACCTTGGCTGCCAGAAAATACATTGACCGAGAGAGCAACCATGGGGAAAACGTACAATTAAGCCCATCCAAGCCAACTCAACACAATTAGTCCCTTTCCTTCTTCTTCACTCCACTTAAGCAACCCTTTGCACCCACTGGTCAGCGTAATTGAGTCCTCCTTTCTCCTCTATATATAAGCCACCACCCCACTGCCAAGGAGGAGACATACACAAACCTTAGAGAAACTCTACCAAAATTGCTCCAAACCCTAATTTCAATGATCCTAAGCTCTTTCTCACCATTTTCTAGCCCTCATCCCCACTTTCCAACCTCAATTTTAAGCTTGAAAACCAGAGTATTTTTTGTCCATACCACAAAACTCAACCAAACTCCAAATTGACTTACTCCTGAGCTTTACCAAAGCATAAGGAGAAGTTCCCAATCAAAATACCTCTCCCCCGAGCATCTTAATCTAGACATCGATTTAAACCAAGCCACCTTCTGATTAAAATTCTTACACAAACCAAACCACATAGCAAATTGGTGCTTCGAGGAGCTTCATTGACAGAAGGTAAACGTCTCCAACCAAGAAAATCAAGACGTCACCTCTATATTATAGTACAAAATCCCTAAATTTGTGCTCATTTTGGAACTTTACAAAGAAAACTTATATTTCATTTGTATCTAGCCTTATAGATGTCTTCGTCTCATTGAGATGAGATATAGAAATAAACCTCATGTAATTTGGTTGAGTATCCAGAGAGATATTAGGTCTAGAAAATGGAGGGTTATCGGGTTAGGGAGATTGGGGACGATGAATAGATGTCATTCATTTTGCATGTGTATTGCATGGTCGGCTTGAATCACGTTGAATAGGACGAATAAGTGTGAAAGGCGGGCTGACGAGGTGTTAACACAGATGGCAGAGGCGAATCAAAATCCAACGGGATGCTTTTTAGAGACGCCAAGGATGACTGAGATAAGTAAAAAAATTGGAAATTTTGGATTTAAATAATTATAGAAACTTTAAAAATTCAAATCTTGATGTAGAATAATCACAAAAATAAACAAAAAAACACGTCTGCACACAATGAACATAGGAAAATTTTATGAACTAAAAATAAAAAAAATATTTATTTTATATTTTAATTTTAATTAATTAAATATTCCAAAGTGCTATTTAATCAGAATTAATTATATAATTATCCAAATTAAATGAAATTTTGAGACCTTGTTCCTGATGGCAAAAGAACCTTCTCTGATTTTTCTAGGGTCAGAGGATATCTCTATGACCAAAAGCCCTATTTTTCTAGCATTATTAACATTATCTAAATTAGAAAAGTTATAAAAATTAAAAGATAAATTAGAAAAATACAAAACTTGGTTTCGTAGGTTCACTGTAATTAGAGGACTCTATTAAAAATAAATATCAAAGTTAAGAAAATTTAAAATGCATTTTCTTATTTAAATATTAATAAAAATACAAAAAACAGAAAAATACAAAATAATTCAAAAAAGTACCAATTTATTTCAAAATGAAGTAAATGGTATTATAAAGTCACTGTAAAAATTTGGAAGTCGGTAAAATTATATTTAATATGAAAATGCATTTTTTTATTATATAGAAATTTTAGCTTCAGATAATTATAAAAAAAGGAAATTAAAAAAATTATGAAAATTATTTTGGAGTGTTCCATGAGGCTAGAGGAACTTAGAAAAAATAAAATTAAAGCTAAACTAAAAAGTTCATTTTTGGGCATTTTCTAATTTAAAAATGCATAAAAATATCTAAAAATCACATATATGAAAATACTCCAAAATGCCACAAATTTCATCTTAAATACAGAAAAACACTAAAAAATGCTTTTGTAAAATTTAAATACATGAAAATATTTTTTTAAGCTTTTAGATGAATTTTTTCCATACTTTTGGATATAGATAAATATAAAAATCAAATAAAAATAAAAATAAAATAAAAGTAAATTTCTCTGAGTTTTCTAATATTAGAGAGATTTGTTTAAAATATAAAAATGAATTTTTGAAGTAAAACTATATTTTATATATATTTATTCATTAAAATGAATTAAAAATTATAAAAAATAAAATTAAATTAAGAAATTCACAAAAATCATTTCAAGAGGTCCTCTGACCTAGAGGAACCTTCAATAATGTTCACAAGGACAGAAAATATTTCTTAGTTATTTAGATTAGTTATCATTAAAAGATCCTATTTTTGATCAAAAAAATTATAAAAAATTAAATAAGAATTAGAAAAATATAAATTCTCTTATGATATTTTAACTGATCCATGAGCGGGTGACCCGACCCGTAATTACGTGTATTTTTAATATCCGAAATTTTTCCATGAAATATATCTCAGATTATATCTAGCAGCTAGAGTGAACAAATGTAAAAAAATTTAAAATATATAATAGATTTTCACACTAGGGTTTGCTACGCAAGTATATTTATCATTTCAAGTAAATAGAATTTTCCTTAAAAACACCAATATTAACCGCACGGGAAAAGTGGTAACTCTAAAAATCAACAGACAAAATTTCTATTTAAATTGAAAAATGAAACAATTAAAAGGTATGTAATGATATGCTTTCTAAAAATTACTATTAAAAAAGGAGCAACAACTAAATGTAACAGCTTAATAAAATATTACAGCAAGTTTGGAATTTATATAAAAACTTTCTTCTTGCAAAAAGATTTTAAACTATGTAGGATTCAAATGATTTAAGACTAAATTGATGTAATGTGACAAATAGAAGCATAAATTATTTCTTATCCCCTCTTGGTGCTAGCAAAGAACATTGACTAATTTAAGGTTAATTCCTGAACATCTCGATTCTACATCATAACAATCTAGCCTCTCACATCTAGATTTCCTAGCCTAAGCCAATATATTGACCAAATCCCAGTGTGAGGGTACTAAACCTTAGGCCAAATTGGAAAGAATCTAGCCTCTCACCTTAGAACTAACCAATTCCGTGCTTATCAAAACTTATCTCCCTATTTATTTACACTCCTCCTTACGTGATCGCAATGGTTCTACCTAGAGTGAAGTGTGGTATCAAAAGTTGGATGAAATCATAGCCCTCCTAGGTCATTGTGTTTCTGAACAGATTTTAACCTCATAAGTGACCAGTTTGTAAAGTAAATGAAGATTTGATGAAAATACCATCACAATTTTATGAGTAAAAGGAAGTCTTTAAATCATCTAATCCCACAACATTAACTCCCACATGCAAGGAGAAAGAAAGGGAACTACTTAGAATTCATGGAGATTAAACAAAAATAGAACATTTGAATTGAAATCTAAGTCTTACAATAAAAACTTAAAAAATACAAAATTCCTTATGTCTTTCTCCCCAAGTAAACTTTTGGGGTTTCCTTTAAGCAATCTCCAAACTTTTACACACTAAAAAACTCTCACACTTACACTTAAACACAAAATAAGTAAACCCTAGTTTACCATTGCAGGCCAATTGACGTTCTGAGGCTCCAAATGGTCTCTAAATCCTTCTCATTTAATAAAAAATAAAAAATAACCAAGGTTTGCTTCAAAAACCCCCTCCAAAATTTGGCTAAATTCAATGTATCTTCTATAAAGGTAGTTCTTGGTGCTAGCGCAATAGCGCCATTATAGCTGGAGACTAGCACCATTAGCACTAGGGGTTGCGCTATAGCGTCACCAATATTTGCCCAATTTTGCTCTATTTTATTCGCATTTTCTCTAAATGTCCATTCCAAGTACCTGAAACCAAAAACATGCAAAGTATCTTTCATTAAATTGCAATACATCAAAAATGTATAAAAAAGGATTATAAAATATGAACTAAAAACAGGTTATTTTAGGTGAAACAATTCCCCCAAATTTAACGTTACTTATCCTTAAGTAACTTCATATACTATATAAAATTTTATAACTTGTGGTAGTAAATTTAATCTAAAGATTTTTATAATTTTTGCTTTATAAATGCTATAGTGAATCTTTTAGAAAAATTTTAACAACTCAGGTTAAAAGCTAAAATATAAGAATATTTAGTAGTCAAGTTTAAATTTATGATCTTCTATTTATTTCAAAAATAACTACAATTTGTTATACTTAAGATACTTGGAAGAATTATCAGAAAAAGAATTTCATGAGAACTTTATTAGTAAAGGTGCAAATAATTCTATGTCAAAGTTGGAAATGTATTTTTCTCTTTTCTTCTTTTTTTTTTGCTTTTTGTTGTGCACAAATATGTATTATTTTGTATGTTATATTTTTAATGATATTGAAATTTAAAGGTTTGGTTTCTTGTGTTTTTGGTTGTAGGTACATTAAATTGAATAATTTGGAGTGATTGGAGCAAAATGAACAAAAATGGACCAAAACTGAGCAAACTGGAAGAAACTGGGTCGAACTGGGGCACACAAAAGCATTGGGGGTCGAAATCAGGCACTTAAGTGTCAATGCCCGGTGCTTAAGCACCAAACATGGCACTTAGGTCCCACCAGATCGAGAGTAGAGTGCTTAAGCATTGGTGACAATTTTTAACATATCTTCTAGAATATACATCAGATTTGGAAGATTTTTGAAGCAGTGCTTCGTATGTCCCTTGGGAAATTCGTTAGAAATGATAAAATAGACTTTTGAGAAGGATTTACAGCAATTATAAAGAAGTTTTTTAATACTTTGAAGAGTCACTTAAGGCACCCTTTGGAGGATTCATTGAATATGGACACCTTTGAAGAGACACTTAAGCACCTCTTGAGAAATTATAAAAAAAGGCTTGGAAATGTTTTTAAATCTCTCTTGAACTAATTGGAAGAGGAGAAAAAGGCTTGTAGAAGAAGAATAAGGCTTTGGTGAGAGCCCTGGTGGCACGACAAGGTGAGAGAGAAAGAGAGAGAGTGAGAGATTTCTTCTTTTCCTTTCACATTGTTCTTGGAGAGGATTGTAAGGAGATTTCTTTTTCTATACAAGGAGATTTTGACTTCCATCAAAGATAAGAACTTTCATTGTATTTTGATTTGAAGCCAATACTTTGTTTGGATTGTTTCAAAGACTTGTTCAATGAAAAATACTTATTCTTTCTTCATGTGTGATGAGTAGTTTTCTTTACTATTCCCTCTTATAATGAATTAGTATGCATGTGTAGGATATAAAATTGAGTAGAGTGAGAATATATTGTGATGATTTTATTTTATTCTTCATTTACATGTAAACTCGATCAACTTGCATGTTAAAATTCATTTTGTGAACATGTAAGATCCGTGATGGTGTTGTTTCAATCAACAGTGGTAGAATCATATGAGATTGTATGGAAGAGAATGTAGTTCATATGGCCGAGGGAAAATGAATAGGAAAATAATCTTTGATGGGTGTAGATTAAGAGGACTTTAGAGCAACGGGCTAAAGCCCCAAAATTTGTTCTATTATTTTAGGTTTTGATGCGAGATGTTAGCCTCTAGGTGGAGGGATAAGAGGGAACACTAGAGTGAGAGCTAGTATCTTCCCTGCCTAGCACGTCTTCAGAACTATTCAAACTTTAGATTAACCAATGTTCTTTATAGCATCTCTAGTAAGGGTAAACAATGTAATTTCTCCTATTTGTCACAATCTCTCTTGCTACTTGTTTTATTTTTACACATGCCTCTAATTTAATTGTATGAGGAAGGGTAATTTTAATATATCAAACCCAACTTTATGATTTTCACTAAGTATTTTAGTTTAGGAGTAGAAGTAGTATTGTACTGATAATTGTAGGATTCAATTAAAACTATACCTTTATTGACCTTCCAAGCTCGGGCGTGTTATTGTAGACTATTTTTTTTGGAAAGCCGCAGTGATTAACCTCGATCTACATGGGATCAATATTCAGGGCTTAATCAAATAATATTATATTAATTGATAATGATACATATACTTAAGTAGAATCCTTACAATTTAATTATATATTATTATCTTACTTTACTTGGGATCAAGTTTTTGGTGTCGTTGCCAGTGATTAAAATCTTCAAGTAGCGGTGTCAACTTTATAAATTCTTAAATATAAAAAATAATCGGGATCAAATTTTTGGGGTCGTTGATAGGGATTAAAATATTTAAGTAGTTGTGTCTACTTCATAAATCCTTACATATAAAAATATCGGGATAAATTTCTTGGTGCCATTGACGGGGTTCGCAACTGTTGATCTTGAATTTTAGGAGATTTTTAGTTGAAATAATTAGGTTTAGCCTTGGAAAACTGTAGTATCATAAAAAGTTATTTTGTGTAAAATGTGCTTTTTGTATGAAAAAGTGTTGTTAAAAAACTGTTTGTGTGAAAAATAAGGTTTTTGTGAAAATGTTTTAGATATGGAGGAAGATAAAAAAATCCAATTATTTTGGGGAGACCATTCCTTGTTACTGACAAGCTATGATAGATGTACAAAACAGAGAGTTAACTATGAATATTATTGACCAGTGATATGTTAAAGACAATGAAATATCCAGCTAAGAGAAAAGATGATGATTGTTTTTGGATGGATAAAATTGATTATCTAAGTAAAGACCTTTTACCAGAAAGTTTTGACAGTAAGTTAATAGATGAGATCGAAATGGACTTTCATGATGAGTTGAAAATATTATTTAAAGAAGACTGTATGTACGTTCAAGAGAGGTGTGAAATGATGGACATTACTAAAACTAGTAAACTTTTAATTCCATCTGTCGAAAAATCTCATGAACTTAAGATGAATGTACCCTATACAATTTTAAAGCTTACTTATTTAGGGACTTCATCTACACCACCAGTCTTATATCTTCAGATTCGACTAGATAACAAAAATAATCTGAATTGAACAATGAAATCATTAAAAGATCTCAAAATAAAGAGTTATTCAAAATCACTTAATTGTATAATCCATGGTTCCAAAATAGTTCCGCTAACACGTACCAAATGAAGAAATAGAACTCATTCTCTTAAAATAAAAAAAAAGTTGGAATGAAGACGATAATTTTGATTTGAGGAAAGTGTTTTTGGGAACACTTCTTTTTTAAATAAAAATAAGTTTTATCCAGTGCCCATCGAGTATGAGGATAATAAATTTCAATATTTTCAAGAAGAAAATTCTTCTTCAATATAAACAATAAGTTCTGTGTTTAAAAGAGTTACATGAAAAGACAGATGTTCAATCTCACGACTTTTAGACAAAATGGGATGTGCAGTTTCTACAACTATAAAAAGAAAACTTCTTGCACAAGAATCCTTCCTTTCAAGAAATGGATTGACAATTCCCATTAGAAAGTCAATATACCAGGATACCAGTTAAACTAGATTTAGGGCTAAGAGTGGAAGATATAACTATCTTAGAAGATAGAATAAACCACGATAAATTAATATTAGAAACAGAAGAGATGTCTGCTAAAATGAAAGCTTATGTGCAAATGTTACAAAATGGAGACTGTTCTTACTAACAGCATGATGATATACTTCCTAGATCATCTCATCCTAGACTAAAAAATAATGTTTGGAAACGTGACTTATTAGAAGGAATCTTCAATTTTGTGAGTACTCCTATAGATAGTTCTTAGGAAAAAACTTGTGAAAAACAACCTATCAAGTCATTTAAGTAAATAATGAAAAAGTTAAAAACCAATATTAAACAATTCTCAGTACGGAAAAAGAAAAATTCTTCAAATTGTCAAGTGAGGAATTTGCAAAATTAAATATTGTGGAGACACGAGCTACCTCCTCAGCATGAGAATTAAGAGAACAAAATGTGACGGAAGAATTACAAATGATTATGCGACAATGAGATAAACAGATTAATCGTCTTGAACAAAAACTTAAAAAAAGATGGCAGCTTTACAAAGTCTACCACAAACAACTCCACTACCTACTTTTGAAATTATTAGGCCGAAGGCAATACACATTCTCGAAGATAAAGGAGAACCAATATAAATTGAAGCTTGTACTCAAAAGAAAAAGGATTCCTCCCACAGTGGAATTCCAGAATAAGAAATTACAAAACTTCTAGAATAAAAAGTAAAAGAAAAAATGGCTTAAATGAGGGCCAGATCATTAATTCCAAATGGTAGACCTTATCATGAGGAATTTGATTATGTCCAATACCCCAAAGGCTTTGTTCTACCTCTCTTCAAAATGTTTGATGGGACTGGTAACCCTCATCAACATCTTGCACACTTCAGAGTGAGTTGTTGCAACACAGGGGGAAGTGATGCTCTTCTATTCTGCCAATTCGTCAACAGCCTCACAGAGGTTTCCTTCAACTGGTATGCAGAGCTTTCCAACGGGTTCATTAAAACTTATGCAGCACTTAAGAACTTCTTCAATCAATGACTTTCTAGAGCACAACATCATATAATAGTTGGAGACCTGGTAGTGGAGAAACAAAAACCAAGGGAAATTCTTATGAATTACACTTTGAACTAGAGAAATCTCAAAATGAAATATGAACCGCAACTTCAAGAATAACATACAGTTGAAATCCCGCTTAGGATTATTCATGGTCCTATAACATTCATGCTCAAAGGATTTACATTCATGCTCAAACCATGCTTAGCCACCTCACCATGGATGGAGACCACACCATTTTCTCTTAGCTGACCCAAGTGATCCTTTTCAGCCCAAAACCAGGCCTTGGGTGGTGAACCTAGCCCAAAATCATGGGTTGACTCATTTGAACCCAAAATAGTCTTCCCCCCATTCCATTTCAATCCAAGCTCTTTACACATGGAATTAGCCAATTGCCTACACAAAACCCCGACCCCGATCCACCTCGAACTCGAGGGTGACCATCGCCTACCGGCCGACCGCCCGGATCGCCGGAAAACACCATGGCCGAGACCTCGGGAGGAGCCAAAAATTTCAATTCTCCCATGCCGACTTGTCTCAACCCAAATGGACGAGCATAGCTCTTCTTCTCCTCACCGTAGCATGATCGATCCCCGACCTTAAACCCCCGGGAGGCCCTCCACCCTCTCCTATTTAAACACCACCCCCTCTCTGGCTAAGAGAGGTGCTCGAACTGCACCTTATCGAAACCCCCGCCAAAATTGCTCCAGTACCACTCTCCATACTTAGAGCAGTTGATCTCCAGTGACAATTTGCCCTAATCCCCAGTGACAATTTTCTAAAAAAGTTGATTTTTTTTACATTATTTTAATATTTTAATAATTAAAAAATAATAAAAATCACAAAAATAATAAAATTCACCAAAATGTCACATTTTGAATTTTAATCATTTAGGAACAAACCCCATATTTTTCTTAGGTCTATTTGATGAGATATTAAATTTTAAAGCCCTAAGGTAATTTTAAAATTAAAAAAATGTATTTTTGAGCATTTCCACTAAAATAATTCTAATAAATCAAAGAAAAATCAGAAAATTATAAAAATTAATTCTCTGATTTCCTTGATATTAGAGAGATTTTTAAAAAATATAAAATTCATTTTTCAACCTTTATTTTATTTTTAAATTAATTAATACTCCAAAACTCAAAATAATTATAATAAAAAGAATATAATTCAAAAAATCACCAAAATTGGACCAAGTGGTCCTCTGGTCATTAGGAATGTCCCATAATTTTCTTAAGGACAAAAACTTTCCCTTGGTCATATTATTAAATTTTCCTTGGAAATCCCTATTTTTCACTAAAATAATTACATAAATAAATTAAATACAGAAAAATCACATTTTCTCCTCTCATGTCTTTATTGACATATGAGTGAAGTAACATAAAAATTTCAAGTTCATTTAAGCTCAATTTAGTGAGTTATGAAATTATTAAGCTTGAAGGGCAAAATGGTAATTAAAATTTTAACCTTTAATTAAAACTTTAGGCTTAATAAAATTAAAGAGTAAAATATTTGATCTTAATTTGATTTGGATGATTGAAATTTAAATAATTAAAGGGTAGAAACCCACTAAACAATTTAAAAATAATTAAAATAAACCTTAATTAAATAATTGATTAAATTTGGAAGAATAATAAAATTGGAATTATTAAAATAGGGATATTATTAGGAAGAGATTTGTTCTTTAATTTAAGAATCCCTAAATTAATCATCTTAATAATATTTAATTCCTAATTAAAATGATAATACAAATTTAAGATTTAAAATGTTAAAAGACTTAATCATAAAATTAAATTAAAATTAAATTATTTAAATTAAACTCTTTTAAAATTTCAATTAAATTAAAATTAAAAATAAAATTAAATTAAATTTAAATTAAATTAAATTAAATTAAATTAAATTAAAACAAATTAAATTAAATTAAAACAAATTAAATTAAATTAAATTAAATTAAATTAAATTAAATTAATTTAAATCAAATTAAATCAAGTTAAATTAAAATTTAAATTAAATTAAATCATATAAAATCAAATCAAATTAAATTAAATTAAATTAAATTAAACTAAAGCATATCAAATCAAATTAAATTGAATTAAATTAAATTAGATAATAAAATAAAGTTAAAATTAAAATCAAATTAAATTAAATTAAACCAAATTAAATTAAATTAAAGTTAAATTAAATTGAATTAAAGATAACATCACCTAAGACATAAAGAAATTCAAAAATAAATATGAAGCAACTTGAACACCATTCCAAATTTAAACCCGTTAATCGAAATTAAATTAAATCACAAACCATTTGAACATCAATTTGCCCTCGAAAGCTTTTGTTGTCATAACTCCTAAACAGAACGTTAAATGAAATGTTACTTCCCTCATAGGATATTCAAATGTCCTAGTTCACTGAACAAGATAACAAAACTTGAATTCTCGGACGATTAATTCATTTGTATAATTAAACTCATTTGGACTTAAAGAATTTCTAGCAATATTGAAAAGATGTTTAAGATTCTTCTTAAGCACTTCCTCAATATGATAGGATGTTTATAAGAACAATTGAACTTAATTGTTCTTTGATGAAGAAAATCTTCCTCAAACCAAAACACAAGAACCTAGACGTCATAGGAAATGACTAGCTATAGTGATTAGGAACTTGGTAGAAAACCATAACCCTTCCCTTAGCTTTACCTAGGAACTTGCTTAAATATTCTAAATTGTGTTTAAGTGTAGCTTGGGATGACGGGAAGACCCTCCAGTGTACGCTTTTATTTTGTTGCAATTTACTTTATTGCAATTTATTTAATCGCATTGCACTTACTTTTCTTGCATGATAAACAACTGTTGCATGAAAACCCACACTTTTAGGATAGTCCCTAAAACCGAAACCAATACTAAATTAAAAGTCATTGCAAGATAAAATTCACCGCCACAACATTTCAAAATATAAAACAACTCAAAATTTAATCACAAACAGAACACAAAACTGCAATTACAATAAATTAAAACGTGTTATTAGATGATCGGGAATACCTCGGATGATGTAACCTACGTGTTGCTAACGGGATTTCCCACGGTCTAAATGAAAGTGTGGAACTCATTTAGTTGAGTTTAGCAAATTCATCTGGACTAAGTGAATCCGATAAAAATAACGATGCCGGAAGGATGGAACCGTGGGATCTTAACCGGTGTTGTTATAATCAACTTTAAGATTTGTTGTAATTAAAACATGAAAAAAAACACTTGGAAATTAAGAATTTCTCTAAACCAAAACACTTTTCTCATCTCCTGATTTATGACTTATAAAACTAAACCTCTGCAACAACAAGGAGCTCGGAGCATGGTGGGCAGCACAACCATCGTCATCAGCAAAACCTGAATCTGCTTCAGCAAAACTTTCTTAAGAATTAAATAACTAAGCCATAAGACTTCGAGGTAGTTTGCCTAGTGCAACATAAATCCTCAACCTTTTGTTAGGCATTTGCATTGCAAATTAGGCCCTAACCGGTTTTAGGATTCCGAGGCACTCGTCCGATACGACATAAACCCTCACATCTTTGAGGCTATTTGTATGATTTTATCATACGAATATAAGTCCTAACTAATTAAAATTGGCAAGATCAAAATACTAAATAAACATTAGGGCTTTCCTAAATCCAAGCCAAACAATAGGATAGTTGAGAAATTACCGAAGTTCACTTCGATTCTGTGATTTCTCCTACCTTTCTTCCTTTGAATTCCCAAAACAAAATGTTCCAAATTTGATCCATTCCCTATTGAAATTCCAAAATTCAATCCTTTGAAAACTTAAACTTTGAAATTCTTTAGAGCAGAACTACTGATTATTATCGAGAGTTTTCTTAAGTGATTCCCTTCACTTAAGATGTAATTAACTATAGGGGCTTGCCCTTATAGGGAACTTTAAGAACCCAGGTAATATAAACCCTGCTTAATTCCTTTATTTTAAGTAGGGGAACTTGTCGGCTTATAAAATTGGTTCGTAGACCAAACGGATGTCACAAATCTTCTAGTTTATTTAACCAAGCCCCATCATCAAGCAGCGGTGTCTACTCTCCGGGATAGATATACGGTTTGTGGTGCGGTGCTCGTTTATATAAACTATTCGGGATGTGAGATCGGTTTGATTTCATATCTTAAAATTTTCAAATTTAAAATTATTTTCAAAATCAAATACTACTTTTCAAATTATTTATTTAAATTAAATTTAAAATATAAAATTCGCCGACAATTTCTATAAGCGACCTCCTTTTCAAAAATACAACACTCAACCTAAAAAATAAGCCGTAAAAAGGCAAAGCTGGTTAATATGTTTGAAAAGAAATCAGGAAATGTTTTAACAATAAAAAAGGGTAAACAAGTGATGCAAGTATAGCATGAACATAAGAAGCAATGACAGAATGTAGGTCAACCACAATCACAGAAACTACAAATGTACAATTCCAACAATCAACCTCATCACAGACGGACAAGAAATCAATGTTCGAGAGGATAAACAAAAAATATCCATTTAAAACAGAAGCTGTTGCAAAGATATTTTGTAGCTTGTTGAAAGTACTGCAATTCAAGTTGCCTGAAGCTAAGACATTGGGAGAATTTCATATGAAAGATCATCCCAACTATTGTCCTTATCATAGGATGCTCAGACATAAAATTGAAGAATGTTTTGTCTTCAAAAACTCGTTAGAACGCAAATTTAAAGAAGGGAATATAGTGATCCCGAAAGAATATCTAAAAACCCAAAAAAGGTTCAGTTAATATGATTTTGGTTTGATGAACTTATTCTTAACAATCATCCCAATAATGAAGACAGAGAAAATAATGGTAAAGATAAATCTCCTTTAAAGATCATTGCAAACTTACAAATTAAAAAATCTTCCAAGAAATAAAAGAGAAAGAAAAAGAAAGAACTAAAAAGGGTTAGAGGTTTTATAGATATAGGGACTACTGTTCCTTTTGAATCTTCCAATTCCCTTAATCTTTTAGCTTCTACTAGGATAGTTATCTCGGATGAAGGGAGGAAATCCCTCGAACCCCTGACTTTGTATCACTTTCTTTTTATCCCTACTACGAATAATAATGCTTCCAGTTCTACTTACACTTTGTCTATTTTTAATACCACTTCTGAAAATGATGAACCCAATTTAGATCCTGTAGATAACACTCAAATTGTACACAATCTTGATAAACCCAATGACAATCAAAATAATAATGATAGCAAGAAAAATTCCAAAAATGATGATGTTGACCTAACTTTTGGTGAGAATCATTCACCAAACACCTTGAGACTACATTGACCTCCTAAAAACAATAAACCCTAAGACCTAGGGTAAAACCTTGAAAAATCTTCTTCACCACAAAATTGACCTTAAAGACAAATGTTGAATCAAAATTAACAAAATTTTAATTCAAAAGTCACCATATTGACCTTTGAATTAGTCTAAACCCTAAAATGGGTCAACATGACCTATTTAGACCCCAAAATGACACAATCACAAATATTGTGATCAAATCGACCATGACAAGGTTGAAAAAGTCACATTAGACATCTTGAAACTAAATTGACAAATTTAGGTTATCTTGGTTCAACCTAGGTTAACATTGGTCAACCATGGTCAACACTTATCAATTTTAAACAAAAAAATGATAAAAAATGATAAAAAATGACAAAAATGATAAAAATGAAATAAAATGACAAACTTGATCAAATATTTAATTTAAAAATTATTTTGATTAATTAAATTTACTAATAATTTATTTTTCAATGTTTTAATTAATGACATAATAAATTAAAATAAAAATTAAATTAAAAGTCATAAATGACAAAATACACCAAAAAGATATAAAAATGACAAAATTAATCAAATATTTAATTCAAAATTATTTTTTATTAATTAATTGACCAATAATTTAATTTTTAATATTTTAATTAATGACATAATTAATTAAAATGAAAAATTAAATTAAAGCCATGAAAATGATAAAATGCACAATTTTGATTAAAAATAATGGAATTAATCAAATAATTAATTCCAAAAATATTTTTTATTATTTAATTGACTAATAATTTATTTTTTATATTTTAATTAATGACATAATTAATTAAAATAAAAATTAAATTAAAAAGTCATAAAATAAGACAAAGTTCCATTTCTAATCAAAATTACTTGAAATTAATTAAATAATTAATTCTAAAAATTTTGTGAATTAATAATTTAATTAACAAAATTTCAAACTTTTTATTTTAATTGATTAATTTTAATTAATTAAAATGAAATTAAATTAAAAGAGGGGTGGGGCAAAATGACATTTAACCCTTTAAAACTAATTATGACATAATATTTGATTTTTCAAAAATTTTAAACCCTCTTATGACATCATGATGACCCCATATTGGTTTCACATAACCTATAAGACTCATTAAGGATGAATTAACTCATAAAAAGACTCATGATGATAATTTACATGAATGGAAAATTTTTACCTTAACCATGGTTAAAGTAAAAAATGACATTTTCATCATTAAGAGGAGATGAGGTGTCACTCCCTCTTGCAACCTCAAGAGAGTTTATGGTGACTCTTTCATTTCCTTACCTCTTAACCAATAGGAGAGAGCATAAATTTGCATCATCTTCACATCATAAGGTGACATCATAAATCAAATTTTGAAAATTTAAGGAAAATAAAGGGCATGTGTCATCCCCTCATGAAAATTTAAATGAGGTGGAGAAATATGAAGGCCTTAGCTTCCTTGACTCATCACTAACCTCCCCTCTAGCCAATAGGGAGGAAACAAAATAATCACATTGAATTTGGGGCTCATTATAACCATTGGAAGGCAATCATTACCGTGACATGGAAATTAGAGAAATCAAGCTTATGTGGTCTTGTCCCCTTTGTTCATTGGAAGGTGATGAAAGATTTGCATGGGGTAGGCTGATCCAAGGTAAAATAAACCAGCTCCAATCACCTCCCAAGCTCCCCAATGGGTGATGCCAGGGAAAAATCCAACCCAACCACCATCTCCTTCACCATGGTTAAGTAGGCTAGTTAAGCATGGATTGCTCAATCTATCATTTTCATAGATGAAACCCTACTACTAGGCATCAATAGGAGAGTTGGCAACTCCTCCAAATCATCCTAAAGCTCAACCAAGCCTTCCTAACCTGAGAGAAAAAAAAAGAGAGAAAAAGTGACCCATAGCACTCAAAATATTGCTAAAATCTTCTAGCTTTCAACATAAGATACCTTGCTAAGGACCTTAGCAATCCATCCCAACCAAAATCCAACCCTCAGATAGCCCCTAGACTCCACTAAATCAAGCCAAACAAGGCTACCCGAGAGCCTTAAGCCAAGAGAGGGAGAGGAATTTGCAAAATTCCATAGAGTGCTCCAATCCAAAAATTTCCTACATGAAATTTGTTGCTTAGGACCAGAGCAATCAAACCCAACCAAAGTTGAGCCATAGAACTGACCCTATCGAGCCAATTTGGCCCAAACCGAGCCTATATAGGAATTGAGCCATCTTGTCAAAATTACCCATCAAGACTTGTTATAAGCCCAAATTGGAGTGACAAAGAACTTCTTTGGGACTACAAGAGGCATATAAAAAACATCCATCAAGCTCAAACTCATTATGGCCAAGGTATGGATTTTTTTATTTTGAAATAATTCATAAAGTTGGAAAATCGTGGACTAAACTAGTCCAATAAATCATGATCACCATATAGATGTGATATAAATCTCTAGATGATTCTATAGAATCAAAAATCACTCAATTCCATGGAGAAATGAGTGAGATATTGATCCTAGAAGTTGGACGGTTCGAGAATTTTCCAAATTATATGGATTAATCCATGGCAGTCTGATTCCGTGTTTTGGAACAAACGGCCCAAATCGAACCGCGCTGTGTTTGTTGTCCGGATCCACGCAGCGGATCTTCCCACCGTTCGACGGTACGAGGACACGCAGAATGCAACTGAATTTTTTGGAGCCATTTAATTCCAAACAACCTTAAAATAATAAAGAATTCATATCTTTTTGCACAGACCTTCTAATAATAAAAGAAAAATACCTCTAGAAAGCTATTGAAGAAAAGAAAATTATGAAATTAAAATCATAATTTTATTCTCTGTATTTAATTTTTAAATAAATAAATACTCTCTAGAGTATTTTAATTATTAAAAATTATTTATAAATAAAAAAATATCTCAAACTTTGAGGGATTGATCTTTAGGCCTTTAGGGACCTTACATGATTTTTTCTAGGTCAGAAAACCCCTTTAAGACCTCTTTTCTTAATTTTCAAGACATTTTGTAATTATTTCAAATAATAATTATAAAAAATGAAAATTAAAGAAAATAAAATTGAAAATGGTCAGAGAATTTAGGGTGACTGACATTAACCCTAAAATGACATTTCCTAATTTATTAGATAATTTTAAATTACATTTTTAAATTAAGGTTTAAAATTCATTAAAAATTAATAATTTAAACCCTTAAAAATCTCCCCTTCACCCAACTAAGTCCATTCCCTCAATGGACTAGAACTAAAATTGAATCTAACTTAGAATATACGTAATACAAACCCTAATCAGATCTAAACACAAAATTAGACTTAATTAAATCATTTAAACCCTAAGACATTAAGGTTTAATATAAAATTGAAACCTTAATTAAGTTTAAAGACAAAATTAGACTTAATTAATCATTTAAACCCTAATCACATTGGGTTTAAGACATAAACAATCCTTAATTAAGTTTAAGAAGACAAATTAGACTTAATTAATCAATTAAATTCTAATTACATTGGATTTAAGATATAAACCATCCTTAATTAAGTTTAAGAAGACAAATTTTACTTAATTAATCATTTAAATCCTAATTACATTGAATTTAAGACATAAACCATCCTTAATTAAGTTTAAAAGAAAAAATCACACTTAATTAATCATTTAAACCCTAATCATATTAGGTTTAAGATATAAATAACCCTTAATTAAATTTAAAGACAAAAATAGACTTAATTAACCATTTAAACCCTAATTACATTGGGTTTAAGACATAAACAACCCTTAATTAAGTTTAAAGACAAAATTAGACTTAATTAACCATTTAAACCCTAGTCACATTAGGTTTAAGACATAAACAACCCTTAACTAAGTTTAAAGACAAAATTAGACTTAATTAACCATTTAAACTCTAATCACATTGGGTTTAAGACATAAACAACTCTTAGTTAAGTTTAAAGACAAAATTAAACTTAATTAACCATCTAAACCCTAATCACATTAGGTTTAAGACATAAATAACCCTTGATTAAGTTTAAAAGACAAATTAGACATAATTAAGCACTCAAATCATAATTACATTGGGTTTAGACTTAATCAAATTCTAATGAAAACAT
Source organism: Papilionanthe hookeriana x Papilionanthe teres (assembly GCA_022702705.1). Taxonomy (NCBI): domain Eukaryota; kingdom Viridiplantae; phylum Streptophyta; class Magnoliopsida; order Asparagales; family Orchidaceae; genus Papilionanthe; species Papilionanthe hookeriana x Papilionanthe teres. The sequence goes on along the minus strand of CM040426.1, from coordinate 15,696,078 downwards.
ATTAAACATAATTAAATCATAAACCCTAATTAGACTTAAACCCAATTAAATCTAATTAATCAAATTAAACCTTACAAAATAAGGATTAATTAAACCATAAATCCTAATTAGACTTTACCCATAATAAGTCTAATTTATTAATTAAACTTTATCCAAATTAGGTTTAATTAACTTCAAACTACACCTAACTTAAGTAAAGCCCATATTAGACTTAAGTCAAACCATACTTAGGTTCAACCCGACATGAACCTAAGTCTAACCTAAACCTAACCTAAGTCTAATCCACATTAGACTTAAGTCAAACCATACTTAGGCTCAACCCGACATGAGCCTAAGTCTAACCTAAACTAAACTTAAGTCTAACCCATATTAGACTTAAGTCAAATCATACTTAGGTTCAACCCGACATGAACCTAAGTTTAAATTAAACCTAACTTAAGTCTAACCCACATTAGACTTAAGTCTAACCCACATTAGACTTAAGTCTAACCCACATTAGACTTAAGTCAAAGCATACTTAGGTTTAACTTAACATTAACCTAAGTCTATCCTAAACCTAACTTATGTCTAACCCATATTAGACTTAAATCAAATCATACTTAGGTTTAACCTGACATGAACCTAAGTATAACCTAAACCTCACTTTAGTCTAACTCATATTAGACTTAAGCCAAACCATACTTAGGTTCAACCTGAAATGAACCTAAATCTAACTTAAACCTAACTTATGTCTAACCCATATTAGACTTAAGTCAAACCATACTTAGGTTCAACCTGACATGAACCTAAGTCTAACCTAAACCTAACTTAAATTCAACCCAAATTGAATCTAAATCGACATAAACCTTAAGTTCAACCCAAATTGAACCTAAATTGACATAAACCTTAGGTTCAACCCAAATTAAACCTAAATCTACAAAATTGAATCTAAATCGACATAAGCCTTAGGAACGACAAAATTGAACTCAAATCTAACAAATTCGACATTAATCGACATTTCAAACATAACTCAAACAAATTTGAAGTTGATCGACATTTCAAACTTAACTCAAACAAATTTGACATTAATCAACATTTCAAACATAACTCAAACATAATTTGACATTAATCGATATTTTAAACATAACTCGACATAACCGACATAAATCTGACATTCCAAACGAAACTCAACATAAACTGACATAAATCTGACATTTCAAACAAAAATCGACATAATAAACATAAATCTGACATTTCAAACAAAAATCGACAAAATCAACATAAATCCGACATTTCAAATAAAAATCGATATAAACGACATAAATCTGACATTTCAAACAAAAATCGATATAAACGACATAAATCTGACATTTCAAATGAAACTCAACATAATTTGACATTAATTCAACATTAATCAACATTCCAAACATAATCAAACATAATTTGACATAAATCGATATGATTTGACATAAACCAACCCTTTTTGACATAATTTGACATAAACCGACACTTTTGACATAAATCAACATAAACTAACATTTTCTGACCCAATTCGACATTTTCCAACATTAATTGACATTTTAAATACAAACCAACATTTTAAACAAAAAATTGACTTGAACTAATAATTCAAATAAAATTGACATAAATGATACAAAAAAGTGATATTACAAGGCTTCATAGTAGGATTGATGGATTGGAAGCAAGAAATAGCATCAATGATGATTATCAGAGGAGAAGAGTGGAATATGATATAGTTTATCATGATGCGCAGATGAGATTTATGAGGTAAGAAGCCGATATGATATTTCCTACTTGCCCTTATTTTATTCCATACTAGCCTGAGGAGGAAAAAGGAGCAGAAGAAGAAAGAGAGGATGATTAGTAGTGTAGCATTCTTTAAATTCGTTATTATTTTGTAGATTTTGTTTTTGTTATTTTCTTTTGAGTAGTAGATGTGTGTAGTAATTGTACTATTTTAATTTAGTTAAGTTGTATTGAAACTTATGTTGGTTTGTTGCAGTTGTAGCAAAATTATAATAGATGTTGTATTAAGTATTTAAATTTGTGTTTTAAATTTTCTTTTTTCCTTAGAATCACTTATATATATATGTGAATAATGCTTCTAACTATTTCATGCCTGTAGTTAAATTTTTTATTAATACATGCATGCTTCAAAAGAATTAAAAGCCCGGGATAAAAAGGTTAGTTTGTTTTTTGTTTTTATAATTTGTTATGCACTGAAAAACTTAATTTTCGGGAAGGAAAAATTAACTTTTATTTGTTCTCAATTAAAATATATTTTTTAATTTTTTTAACATGACATAAAGTAGTTGAGCTTAACTTTAGATAACTAATTTTTTTATTTCATTTAATTATCATTGTAGATTTGACTGAATTTTTTATTAATGAAGGTTAGCTTTATGGGGCTAAGATATTTAGTATAATAGGATTAGACTATAGTTAAGAAAACTATATTTTTGAAATGTTAAGAGTCTTAGAGGTTTATGTGAGGAGAAAAGATTGTGACTCTATGATGAACCATTTAAAAGCTAATATATATCTATAAACTAATAAGATGTTTCAAGATCCAACTTTAGGGAGAGGAGAGTGAAGTTCAAAATTATTATAGGCTATCCAGATATAGTAATCCTCACAAGAAAAGAAAAAGAGAAAAAGATAAAAAGAAAAAAAAATAGTATTGAAAAGTAATCCCAAAAAGAAAAGAGAAAAGAAAGAAAAAGAAAAAAATATATGTAAAGAGAAGCTTGAGGAGATGCCTAATAAAAATTAGCTTCACTTGAATCTACTTAAGAAAAGAGCTTAGTTACATTTCTGAATTTATACTGAAGTATTAGCATCCTCATTAAAAGAGTTTTCATGAGCCTCTTTTTCATATGATCCTTCAAAGCACCCTTAATGTGACAAATTATAGTTATTCATGAAATGAATAGGAGACTAGAACTTCTAGACTTGATTACTAAATGTTTTTACACCTATATTTTTTACCTAAGTTACTGAAAATCTTCCTAAAAGTCTTGTTATTATATTAATTTAAATCAAAAATCATAGTACTATTTTAGTAAAGTTCACTACCAAGAGCCATATTTTTATGTAGTAAAAGGATTACTTGAGGACAAGTAATAGTTAAGTTTGAGGGATTTTGATGCACGAAAAATATGTTTGATTTTTATATAGTTTATACTCATTTTTAGTGATATTGCACTTTAAAGGAATGTTTTTTTCATGTTTTGCTACAGGTATGATAATTTTAGCCAATTGGAACAAAAAGGAGCAGAAATGAATGAATTTGGAGCAAAAAGGGGCAAAAAATTTAGATTTTGAAGTTGTAGCACCCTCGACACCAGCATGGGCACTAACGATGCATTTTTCCAGAGAGCCCTCATTATTTAAGCGTGATAGGGCATCAACAGCGCCCAATGTCAGTGGAGGCTCAATTTAATGTATTTAAACGACTTTTGGAGGATTCTTGAAGCATCCCTTAGGAAAATCATCCCTAGACTATTTTAACTTGATTTTGGCACTAAAATTAAAGAGAGGGGTCTAGAGAAGAAGTGGTGTGAGTGTTTGAAAGTGTTTTAGAGTCTAGAATTTGGTGTAAAGTGTTGTTTTGTGAGGGATTCTTCTCAAAAGAGTAGTAGGAGGAGAGGGAAAGTGAGATATGGCTTCTTCCCTACTATTCTAAGAGAGAATTTTGTGTATTTGGGTAGAGAAAAGGATATTTAAAGGAATTTTAAGAGATTTACATGAGGAGGAATTTAAGATAAGTTGTATTTACTTCTTATTATTTGTATGACTTTGATTTTATATATAAAATCTTTGTTTTTTCGTATCTTCCTCATGAATTCTGAGTTGATTTCTTAATCTTTCTCCTTACAGTGGTATATGATGAAGTGATGGTTTAGATTGGATGTGTCATTTAAATGTTAAGATATTGTGATGATTTTTCACTTTATACTTTATTTACTTTTTGATCTGGCCAATTGAATTGTTAAAATATGTTGTGAAATAAACGATCTGAAAGGACTATGCTTTATACAACAAAAGAGAAGATTACATTCAATGTCCATGAATGAGTTATATAGTTCATGGGGTTTGGGTGCAAATAATTAGGGAAATATCTTTATTGGGGGTAGAATTGGAGATTTTAGGGTGACAAATTAAAATTCCCAATTTGGTTATAGTGTTTAGAAACTAAAGAGAGAGTTAGCCTTCAGGTGAATGGAAGTGGTAGCTCTGGAGTGAGAGCCAGTATCCTCCCAGCCTATCCACAGATTTAGGGACTAAACCTGGGATTAGCCAATTTTCTTTATAGCAATCGGAAGAGGGTAAAGAATAGGTATGCTCCTTTTTGGCATAATACAAGAATCATACTAATCTTTATCATTCACTCACCATAACATCATTGTAAGGGGAGGACACTTTCTCTAAATTTGAACCTTGTGTTACAAAACTTATAGTAGTAGTAGTTAACTTTAATTTGAAGTATAGAAAGTACTTTAGTGATCTTAAAATGTCTAGCATCGTTAACTTTAGCAACTTTAGTATTTTTCTTTAAGTGCATTGCAAATTTGAATATTGGATTTCTATGTTATACTTTAAGGTTTGCTTCCTCTTTGTGGGGTCGATAACCAGGACTTTGCTACAGCCCTGTATTACTTGACCGATACGTATGTTATGTATATATTGGTTGATTTCTTACTAAACAGATTATACTTTGTGACTAAACAGAAAATACTTTTTATATTTTTATTCCAAGGTTGCAGCCACGCATCAAGGGGCATTTTGGTAATTTTTGAAATGTTTGGGGCTAAATGGTAAAAATTGGGATCAATTGAGAATGTTAATCATATAATTACCACTTATTGAGCCATGAGACTAAGAGAGATCCCATTTTGGACCCTCCATGTGTTTGTCCTAGCCAAACTTTAGCCTAAAGCTAAGGGTCTGGGGGAGACTACCCACATGAGTTTCCAAAAGAATGGGAAATTAGGTTAAGCATGCTTGTTTTAGGATTTGGATTTGTGAGTGAAAGTGTCGGGTTTAGGTGTGTGTGTGAAAGCATGACCAAAACCAAACCACCCAAGGTTGACTCTAAGGCTTAACCATGTTATAGGGACTCCTCTTGAGCTCCCTCATGTTTGGATTCATCCCACTAAGTGCTAGAGATTAGCACCAAACATGTGGAACTCCAAGAAGAGCAAAGAAGTGTGAAGTATTTTTAAAGGGGTAGGGTTCCTTCACTAGTCTTCTAAGATAGTCAACAGAAAAGTCATATGACTAGATCCTAGGCTTCTAAAGAAGAAAGACTAGACCTCAACAAATGTGGGGTCAACATATATATGTTTGTAATTATTTTGATATATACATCAAGACAAAGAAGCTTTCATAATTCAATAAGTCTAATAGCCACTTAATTATTTCTTACCACTTTTGAAAGCAGAGAATATGTGATTAATAAAATCTCCATAAAATTTGGTCCTACCCTTTATAAATGAAAGAGTTGATGGACGAAAAACAAAACAACAAATTAAAATGGTTAAAATAAAACAAAAGTACAAAATAAAATAAAATTAATAAATAACAAAACTTAAAATTTAAGAAACATTTAAGAAAGGTGTAATCTCCCTTAAAGTGTCCTATATCTAAAGCAAATATAAAATACAAAGTTTTAAAGATTGTCAAAAGATCAAGAGAAATTTTCAAATGTCAAAATTCACGAAGTAAAATAAAAAGATCCGTAAGTAAACAAACTTCAACAATATTTGTAAACTAAATTAAATTCAATTTCTCAATGATGTATGACCACCTTAAGTAGAGTAAGGTATCCATTATCTATGACTAGCTCTCAAGTTGGTTGTAAGCCCTTCGTGAAGGATACCATCTATAGACTAGTCTCCCTATTTTCCTCTGATCGGATATAAGTACTTTGGTGTTCCCTTTGTTATTCTTTAATCATTAAGGTAATAAATGAATCTAAATTCAAATGTCTTGAAGTTTGGAATAAGCCTTTCGGTGGTCCCATTGGCATCTATTCCTTGACTAGTTCTTAGGTTGGTTGTGAGCCTCATATAATGAGTATTCCTTCTTAATGTGTTTAGTATTCCATGAATCATGAGGTTTATGGGCCCCATATTCCTTAGTTAGGTCTTAAGTCAGTTGTAAGCCTCCATAACAGGCATTACTTCCTAATGTGTTTAGTCTTATGTGAATCTTAAGTTTTAGGTGCTCCTTATTCCTTGATTAGCTCTTAGGTTGGTTGTAAGCACCCATAATGGGAATTCCTTCCTAATGATTTTAGTCTTGTATGAATCATGGAGTTTTAGGGTTTCCCAATTCCTTGACTAGCTCTTAGCTTGGTTGTAAGCCTCCATAACATGCATTCCTTCCTAAAGTGTTTAGTCTTCAGTGAATCCAAAGGGTTAGGGTCTCCTTATTCTTTAACTAGCTCTTTGTTTGGTTGTATGCCCCCATAATGGACATTCTTCCTGACTTGAGGTGCACAAACTCCGCGCGGCAGACACTTAGTGTAATTTTAATTCTTTTTTAACAAGTATATACTATATTCTTTAATTGCAGAGTTACCCTAAACGCATGTATACGTATCACACAAACAATACAAGGCTCTAGTGGAGTCTTGGACATCAATCCCACAGAGAATATTTTAGAGGCTATAGACTAGGATTATAGAAATCAATTCAGAATCACAACTAAATTGAAATTGCCTATCTGTCACTAATATGCAATCGACAATCATATGATGTTTTAAATTAAACTAGTTCTACTAACAGATAATAATTCTACTAAAGTGAAGTTCAAATATATAAGCAAGAATCTTTCTCCTTTGTTAAGATATTTAAGTGAATAGATAATTAGAATTAGTTTAAAATGGTGTTGTGCCAAATAAGAGCATACCTATTCTTTACCCTTAGGTCCAGGCATAAAGAATTTTGACTAATCCTATTCTTGGTTACTAAATTTGCAGCTAGGCTAGGAGGATACTGGCTCTCACTTCAGAGCTCCACATTCCCCTCGCCTCAGGGCTAACATCTACACTTCAGCACCCAAACGATAGGACTAAATTGAGGATTTTAGCCTATCACCCCGATGAATATTATTTTCCTATTTATTTGCACCCTACTTCCAAGGATTTTGACCTCCCTGAATCTCAGATGTAATCTTTACTATAGTTGTTAACTCAACATATTTTAACTATTCAATTGGCCAGATTGAAAGTAAATTAAGAATTAAGTAAAAGATTATCAAAACTTCTTTATTTTTTTATGGCACACTAATTCAATTTATCATTTCACAAAAATATCAAAACTAGGAGAAAGATAGAGAAACTAATCTTATTTCATGGAGAGGATACAATAAAACAAGGATTTCATATATAAAAGTAAATTTCTACAAACTAAAGTAAATAAACACATATCTTAAATTCCTCCCCAAGCAAAGTCCTTGAAGTTCCTCTGAATCTCTTCCTTTCTTTACAGTACGCGGAATTCTCCTTTGGAACAGCAATGCACAAGAGATCTCTCACTTCCTTTCCACTCTTACAATCCTTCGAAGAATTCCTCATCAATATCTCTATCTCAAATCACTTTTTAACACTCACTAAATAACAACAATGGACACTAGTGAACTCTTTATTTGACACTTAGTGACTCTTAGAAGACCCCACAAGGACTTTTTAATAACTTTTAGTGACTTTTAGAGGACCTAAATAGGACACTTTTTCGGCCTAGAATTGTTCTTTTTAAAGTTATTGAAGAGTTTCCAAGGGTTTTCCAATAATCCCTTTCGAAACCTTCCACATACAATGTATTTTATGAAAGAACCGTCAATCCCGCCGTCGGCGGCTTCGAGCTCCGCCGTAGTTAGCCTTCTAGAAACACTGCCTTGAACTAGCCCTACTGTCGGTGGCCTCGACCTCTGCCGTCAGCGGCCTCCCTTGAAATATATTTTGAACTCTCAGGAAAATCACACCGTCGGCGCCATCAACCTCGACGTTGGTGCCCTAGGACAAATTTTTCATAGTTTAATTCTTTTTGCTCCAAATTTGCTCCTTTTTGCATATTTTTGCTCCATTATCCTTAAATCTTTATACCTGCAGAAAACACCAAAAAATACCCTTCTTTAAAGTGCAATATCATTAAAATCAGTATAAAATAAGCATGAAAATCTTAACATTTTTTCCTTGGGTCAAAATCCCCCAAACCTAACTATTACTTGTCCTCAAGTAATCTTTAGTACTACATAAAAGTTATGATTCATTGTGGTAAAGTTTTTATTCATAAATACTATAATTTTGATTTAAATAAATATTATAGCAAGAATTCTTGGAAAGATTTTCAAGTAATTAGATTAATTCTGCAGGTATAAGGCTATCTAGTCATCAAGTCTAAGAGTTCTAGTCTTCTATTTATTTCAAGAATGACTATATGTTGCAATATCAATTCACTTATAATATTCAAAAGATAGGAACTTCATGAGGATACTATTAGTGAAGAAACTAGTCATAAATATAAGTTCATAAATGCTTTTAGTTTTCCCTTTAGGTTAATCTAAGTGAACTCAATTTTTGATAAGGCATCTCCTTAAGCTTCTCCTCACTTACTTTTTTTTTCTTTTTGATTGTTTTTCAATCCTATATATTTTTCTTTTCTTTTCAGGGATTGTTTTTCAATCCTTTTCTTTTTCTTTCTTTTTCTTTTTTAAGTGACTATTACTATATCTGGATAGCCTGTTAATAATTTTGAACTTCACTTTTCTTTTCCTAAATTTGAAACTTTATAACATTCATTACCTTATATGTACTTCATAGTTTTTACATCATTGAATCCCAATTTTTTCTTTCTCAACTAAATTCCTAAGATTCTTAATATTTCAAAATATAGTTTTCTTTACTTTAAATAATTAACTTTATACTTATCCTCTTATGCTAAATATCTTAACATACAAAATTAATTTTTCATTACCAGAAATATTTCTTTGAATTATCTATAATATTTAGATAAAATCTAAATATAGGTATCTGAATTAAATTTTATCACAAAAATCATATCATAATTTTTGAAAATATGTTAATTTGAGATCATATAATATTAATATTTTTCTCCCCCCCCCCTAACTTAAAGTTTTCCATAATAGAAATAATGCAGGGTGGAAAGAAAAATTCTAAATATAAAATTCATCCCTTTGCACTTTAGGCATTTTTGTCTTTTTTGAAATTTGCAGGTCCTTCGCAAAATTTCTAACTTCAACTGACCTGTAATATTTAAAAACTTTTCTACACATATAACAGTTTAGAAAGTTTGCTGGGGTAATGAAATTTTAAAGCAAGTATATAAAACTAGACATTAAACAATAATTAACTACACTACACAGGACATATGCATTTCACAACACAGAAAAAACAGTTTACTATTTTAGACTATTCAGTTCACAAATACAATTGCAATCACAATCCATCATAGACATCCAGAATTGAAAATACAAACTATAAAACTAAACACATATCCCATAAACAAAGCATAGTCCACAAAATATAATTAATAAAAATGAAAGTACTACAACAAAACTAAAACAAACATATACATCACATCACATCACTATCATGCATCAAAATTCCATACAATGTCTTCATCACCCTGGTCAGCAAGAGGATTGGGCTAATACTAAGTTCAATAGGGGCATTCTGGAAAAATGACATCACGCTCTCCTCTGTAGTACCTAGCCTGAGCATCACAATATGTCATCTCAAAATTAGAGTGCCTCTGAAGATACTCACTATCGTGATCATGTATTCTCTCTAATCCTTCAATCCTATGATCAATTCTTTCTAATTTTTCTTCTAAATAATCAAAAATTTTCCGCTGTAGGGTCATGGCATTCATCAAATCATATAAGGTAGAGGAACTAGAGGCAGGAGAGTTATAGCAAGTAGAAGGGATATCTCTACTAGTAGAAGGTGCCTTCTTCCTACTCCTAGATCTCCATTCCTCATGGGATTCATAAGTCTTTATATTTGTTTTACTATTGGGTTTCATCGAATACACCCATTCTTCATCATCTCTTGCTTCAACTCCAGATAATTGACAAAGTGCATAAATTAGATCAGAATGCCCTAAATATCCACTTGTCTCACTCTTCGTAGTGGCCATAATATTCTTATAAATTATTCTCCCCACATTTATTCTACTCTTCTGAATACAGAAATTCAGAATAGCTCTGTCTCTCGAGACTTCACTATGATGATAAGTGGGTTGCAGAGTCAAACAAATGAAATAATGTCATGCCTTAGCAGTGGCATTCATCATGGAAAGTGGAAAGTTAATCCGTTCACGGTTTTTAATTTTTGAAATGCCTTTCCCATCAGTGAGAAAGACAATAACATCTTTTAACAGACCCTCCTTTGTTTCAAATGTTTCATACTCGCTATAAAAATTGTCGTGAATCTCGTAAAAAGAGTTAATGCGGTTAGCATTAAAATCGAAAGAAAATCCTCTTACCTGGACAGGCTCATCCTCAAGTTGAGTCAGATTAGAGTAGAACTCTCCTACAACATAAATAACAGCTTTATTTGTTGTGTAACAGAAGTTCTCCCATCCTCTGTCTTTGATAACTCGTTCCACCTCTCCTCCAGGATTTTCGAAAACTCGATCTTGTATGCACTTCTTACTTTGAAAGATCGAAGTGTACCTCGATTGTGCTTTCATGTTTATAAATCGAGTCTCATCATATTTGAGTCTTCTCTTTTGTCGTGGAGCCATTTTTTGATCTATGAAAATCACCAAAATCCAAACTAATCTTCAAAATAATAATACAATGGCTTCTAAAGTGGGGTTATAAGCAATCTAAATCAAGTTCCATGAATTCCTTCCAAGTCTTTTCTCCACATTTTCAAAATTTCCAAAATTTCTTAATGTGGAAGAAATTCATGGTGAAAATTAAAAATTTTTACATAGGAGTGAAGCTCTTACCAAGAGAAGATGAAATCCTGTGTTAGAATGTGTTGAAATCGCTCCAAATCCGAGATCTATCAAGCCTTAGGTCGAATTTTTGGGTAAAATGGGGAAGAAGACGATGAATAGTGGCGTTTGACAGGTCAAAATCACGGTTAAAAGGTAATTTTCAGGATCTCGCTATCAGTGGGGTCGTTCAAGGATTGTTTCATTTTCTGGTGCTGTTGAATTGAGCGTTTCAAATTTCTCCTGAATATAATCAGCTTCTTTGCTATCAATTTCATCATAATTATCTTTTTCTATATCTTCGTTTTCTTCATAATTTTCCTTGAAATATTCTCTTTTCAGATAATCACATATATCCATTCTGAAACATTCATCATCGTTTTCTATTGAAGGATATTTCATTGACTATGAGATGTTAAAAGTTACTTCTTCATCATTTACTCTCATTGTCAATTCTCCTTTTCGAACATCTATCATGGCTCTTCCTGTAGCTAGGAATGGTCTTCCTAAAATGATTGTAATTTCTTTATATTCTTTCATATCTAAAATGATAAAGTCCACAGGAACGATAAACTTATCAAACTTGACCAGAATATCTTCTACAACTCCTTTAGGATGTATAATAGATCGATCAGCTAACTGTAGAGTTATAGAAGTTTGTGTAATCTCTCCAATTCCTAACCTTTTAAAAGTTGATAGAGGCATCAAATTCATGCTAGCTCCCAAATCACATAATGCTCGCCCATAAATTTTTCACCAATAGCACACGGGATTGTGAAACTACTAGGATCTTTAAGTTTTTCAGGAAGCTTTCTTTGAATTATAGCACTACACTCTTCACTGAGTGCAACAGTCTCATGATCTAGTCCCTTCCTCTTTTTGTTGAGTATATCCTTCATAAATTTAACATAATCAGGTATTTGTTCTAAAGCTTCAACAAAAGGAATATTTATTGACATTTTTTTCAAAATGTTTAAGAATTTAGCAAATCTTTTTCCTTTATCTTGTTGCTTTAGTCTTTGAGGAAATGGTGGTGGAGGTCTTTCAACAGTAATTTTTATAGGTTTCAGAGGAAAATTAGGATATAAACTTTCATTTTCTCCTTCAATTTTTTCTTTTTCCTTTTCAACTATAGTTTCTTTTTTAACTCTTATTTCCAACTCTTTTCCACTTCTCAATTGAATAGCCTTAATTTGTTCTTTTTCTTGATCTTTAGGATTTACTTCAACTTTGCTAAGTAAAGTTCCAACAGGTCTATTACTTAGTGCAGTAGCAATCTGCCCCAATTGGTTTTCTATGTTTTTAATAGCAGCTCCTTGACTTTGTAATTGATTACCCATATTCAAAACTAATTCTTTTATAGATAACTTCTCCTTAAATTGTGAATTATTATAAAAACCTAGTGGATTAGAAGGTCTATAATTAGAATTAACCTGGTTGTTTAAATTTCCTAATGGGTTTATAGGATTGTTCCCCCACTGAGGATTAATAGGATTTGCATTACCTTGGTTATTCCAATTAAAGTTTGGATGATTTTTCCAACCTAGATTGTAATAGTTTGAATAAGATTTATTTTTTCTATTATTTATTAAATTTATAGTTTCATATGAATATTGAGCATCTACAATTTGTCCTAATGAATTTTCTTCTAACACTGGAGGTGTTTGAGAACGATTCATTCCGTATTGATCTATTTTCTTTAAAAGAGCAGCAATTTTAAGAACTATCATAGTTAAAGCATCAGAATCATGAATACTGGCTACTCTCTTAGTATTTACCCTTTCAGCAGGCCATTAAAAATTATAGGTAGCCATTTCTTCTATTAACGCATAAGCTTCTTCAAAGGGTTTAGACATTAGTGATCCACCAGCAGCAGCGTCAATAATAGATCTAAGAGATCCTACTAATCCATTATAAAATATTTGAATAATTAACCAATCTAGTAAAGCATAATGTGGACATTTCCTAAGAAGTTCTTTAAATCTTTCCCAAGATTCATATATCGATTCTCCCTCATACTGACTAAAATATGTGATATCATTTCTAAGCTTAGCAGTCTTAGATGGTGGAAAATATTTCGATAAGAATTTTGTGAAAGTTCTCCCCAAGTTCTAATAGTTCTAGGTGTTAACAAATTTAACCAAGCCTTAGCCTTATTCCTTAGTGAAAAAGGAAAAGTCTAAGTCTGACAGCATCATCAGACACTCTGTCGTACTTAAAAGTAGCACAAAGTTCTAAGAAACTTTCTAGATATAAATTAGGATCTTCATTTGAAGTTCCACCAAATTGATTGTTTTGTACCATTTGGATAATTGCAGGTCTAAGTTCAAATGAATTAGCAGCTACATCAGGATTTTGGATAGTTAAATGAATTTCATCTAATGTAGGGTTAGCGTAATCTCTTAGTGGTCTAGATTGATGTTCTTTTTCTATTCTTTGGTTGTTTACGTTGTTTTCCATTGTTTCAAAATTTATAGGTTCTTTTCTTAGTTTTTAATTCTCCTAACAATGCATTCTAATTCTGAAATATAGGGTATATGATTTTCAGTACCAAATTTATGCATACAATCAAAATCAGTACACAGCAAAATGGTTAACTAAATAAGTTGTAATTCTATTAAAAAGTTTTCTAACAGTCCTAAATTGTCCGTTACTCTAATTATGTTATATTCCCCGGAAACGGTGATAAATGACTTGAGGTGCACAAACTCCGCATGGTAGACACTTAGCGTAATTTTAATTCTTTTTGTAACAAGTATATAATATATTCATCAATTGCAGAGTTACCTTTAATGCAAGTATACGTATCGCTCAAGTAATACAGGGCTCTAGTGGAGTCCTAGATATTGATCCCACAGAGAATATTTTAGTGGCTACAGACTAGGATTATAGAAATCAATTCAGAATCACAACTAAATCGAAATTTCCTATCTGTCACTAATACGCAATCGACAATAATTCGAAGTTTTAAATTAAACTAGTTCTACTAACAGATAACAAATTCTACTAAAGTGAAGTTCAAATATATAAGCAAGAATCTTTCTCCTTTGTTAAGATATTTAAGTGAATAGATAATTTGAATTAATTTAAAATGATGTTTTACCATATAGGAGCATATTTATTCTTTACCCTTTGGTCCAGGCATAAAGAACATTGACTAATCCTATGCTTGGTTACTAAATCTGCGGCTATGCAGGGAGGATATTAGCTCTCACTTCAAAGCTACCACGTTCCCCTCGCCTGAGGGCTAACATCTACACTTCAGCACCCAAATGATAGGAACAAATTGAGGATTTTAGCCTGTCACCCTGATGAATATTATTTTCCTATTTATCTGTACCCTACTTTCAAGGACTTTGACCTTCCTGAATCTTGGATGTGATCTTTACTATAGTTGTTAACTCAACATATTTTAACTATTCAATTGGCCAGATTGAAAGTAAATTAAGAATTAAGTAAAAGATTATCACAACTTCTTTAAATTTTTATGGCACACTAATTCAATTTATCATTTCACAAAAAGAAAAACTACTCAGATTTCATGGAGAGGATACAATAAAACTTGGATTTCATATATAAAAATAAAGTTCTACAAACTAAAGTAAATAAACACAACTTATCTTAAATTCCTCCCCAAACAAACTCCTTGAAGTTCCTCTGAATCTCTTCCTTTCTTTACAGTACGCGGAATTCTCCTTCGAAATAGCAATGCAGAAGAGATCTCTCACTTCCCTTCCACTCTTACAATCCTTCAAAGAATTCCTCACCAATATCTCTATCTGAACTCACTATTTAACACTCACTAAATAACAACAATGGACACTAGTGGACTCTCTATTTGACACTAAGTGACTCTTAAAAGACCCAAAAATGACTCGTTAATAACTCTTAGTGACTTTTAGAGGACCCAAATAGGACACTTTTTCGGCCTAGAATTGTTCTTTTTAAAGTTGTTGAAGAGTTTCCAAGGGTTTTCCAAGCATCCCTTCAAAAATCTTCCACATTCGACTTATTTTGTGAAAGAACCGTCGATCCCGCCGTCGGCAGCTTCGAGCTCCACCGTTGGCGGCCTTCTAAAAACACTACCTTGAACTGGCCCCGCTGTTAGCGGTCTCAACCTCCACCTTCGGTGGCCTCCTGGAAATATATTCTGAACTCTCGGGAAAATCACACCGTCGGCGCCATCGACCTTGCGGTCGGTGCCCTAGGTCAAATTTTCATAATTTATTCCTTTTTGCTCGAAATTCGCTCCTTTTTGTATATTTTCGCTCCATTATCCTTAAATCTTCATACCTACAAAAAAACACCTAAAATACCCTTCTTTAAAGTTCAATATCATCAAAATCAGTATAAATAAGCATGAAAATCTTAAAATTTTTTCCTTGGGTCAAAATCCCCCAAACATAACTATTATTTGTCCTCAAGTAATCTTTAGTACTACATAAAAGTTTTGATTCATTGTGGTAAAGTTTTAATTCAGAAATACTATAATTTTGATTTAAATAAATATTATAGCAAGAATTCTTAGAAAGATTTTCATGTAATTAGATTAATTCAGCAGGTCTAAGGCTATCTGTCATCAAGTCTAAGAGTTCTATTCTTCTATTTATTTCAAGAATGACTATATGTTGCAATATCAATTCACTTAGAATATTCAGAAGATAGGAACTTCATGAGGATACTATTATTAAAGAAATGCTTTTATTTTTCCCATTTAGGTTTATCCAAGTGAAGCCAATTTTTGATAAGGCATCTCCTCAAGCTTCTCCTCACTTACTTTTTTTTTCTTTTCAATTGTTCAATCCTATATATTTTTCTTTTCTTTTCAGGGATTGTTCATCAGCCCTTTTCTTTTTTTTTTCTTTTTCTTTTTCAAGTGAGGATTACTATATCTGGATAGCCTCTTAAAAATTTGAACTTCACTTTTCTTTTCCTATATTTGAAACTTTAAAACTTTTTTACCTTATATGTGATTCATAGTTTTTACATCATTGAATCCCAATCTTTTATTTCTCAACTAAATTCCTAAGATATTTAATATTTCCAAATATAGTTTTCTTTACTTTAAATAGTTAACTATATTCTTATCCTCTTATACTAACTACCTAAACCTACAAAATTAATTTTTCATTACCAAAATTATTTCTTTGAATTTTCTATAATATTTAGATAAAATCTAAATATAGTTATCTGAATTAAATTTTATCACAAAAAGCATATCATAATTTTTGAAAATATGTTAATTTGAGAACATATAATAGTTAATATTAAAATTTTCTAAATATAAAATTCATACCGTTGCATAAAGTTTTCCATAATAGAAATAATGCAGGGTGGAAAGAAAAATTCTAAATATAAAATTCATACCGTTGCACTTTAGGCATTTTTATCTTTTTTGAAATTTGTAGGTTGTTCTCAAAATTTCTAACTTCAACTGACCTCTAATATTTAAAAACCTTTCTAGACATATAACAATTTAAAAAATTTGTTGGGGTACTGAAATTTTAAAGTAAGTATATAAAACTAAACATTAAACAACAATTAACTACAATAGACAAGACAAATGCATTTCACAACACAAAACAAACTGTTTACTATTTTAGGCTATTCAGTTCACAATTACAATTGCAATCGCAATCCATCATAGACATCTAGAATTGAAAATTCAAACTTCAAAACTAAACACATATCCCAGAAACAAAGCATAGTCCACAAAATATAATTAATAAAAATGAAAGTAATACACCAAAACTAAAACAAACACATACATCACATCACATCACTATCAGGCATCAAAATCCCACACAATGTCTTCATCACCCTGGTCAGCAGGAGGATTGGGCTGATACTGAGTACAACGGGGGCATTCTGGAAAAATGACATCAGGCTCTCGTCTGTTGTACCTCGCCTGAGCATCATAATATGCCATCTCAAACTAGCTTGGATCCTATGGTTTGGAGTAGGCTCTTTGCTGGCCTCATTGACATCCATTTCTCCACTAGCTCCCAAACTGGTTGTAAGCCCCCACATAAATGGTATATTTTCTTATACTAGTCAATTTGCTTTCCTCTCAGGAAAGATATAAGTCATCTAGTGTCCTTTTTGGCATTCCTTAATCCCTAATGTAATAGGGAAATTTCAAATTATGTGAATATTTAGGTTTGAAGTAGGCCCTATGGTGGTCTAATTAACAACCATCCCTTGACTAGTTCCCAAGTTGGTTGTAAGTTCCCCGTAAAGGGCATACTTTCTTAGTTTTTTTTTCATTTTTCTCTTGTTAAATCAAATTAATTCATCAAATCCTCTTTTAGGCATCTTTTCACTAGAAATTTCTAGTGAGAGTTTTTGATGATTCTCATCTCTAAACGTTAAACGTTAAAAACAAGTACGTAAAATTTCAAAATTCTAAATCAATTCCTTTTAAGTTTATTTTCCTTAAAAATTCCCCTAGTGATATTCCTTAAGTTTTCTCAAACTCAATTTTCCATAAGCATTTATTTCTTGAGATTCTCTAGCGAAATGAAAAATCTAACTCAACTCGATTTAACCTCATTTCAATTCAAATTCAATTCATTAGTTGGTCTTAAGTATAATACTTGGGCATCCTTCAGATCTAGCAAATTATTTCTCTCAACTCCAATAAGTGCAATATACTTGTTCAATACTCCATAAATATCAGGGGTATGTTTATCAGTCTCATTTTTGTATGAGGTACTTCCTACCCTTCCTCTCTGTAGAGCCTAGGGTCTAGACCTTTGACTTTCCTTAGAGTCTCTCCCAAAAGACTAGTGGTGTAACCAAAATCAAATAAAATTTCAAACATTTTGATGGTTGAAAACTTACCACAGTGTAAGTCTTTCAGTCACGCAAGTATATGTGTCAAGTAATAATGCATTTAAAAAGTATCACATATCGATCCCATGAGGATAATGCTAAAATATTTCTAACAGCAGAAGTTACAGTTTACTGAACTGCTAAGTCTAATTTGACATTAAAAACAAAAAATTCCAACGATCCTATAAAGAAAGTTAGATTAATAGCAGGTGATAGATCTGAAAGGTGACAAAGATGGTAGAATGAAAATGACAGGTGTTGGAAATAATTTTTTTAGATATGTAAGGTCTTACTTTTGTGACATCGATCAAGAGATTTCTTGATGTTCTCTTATGAAAGCCATGGTACTATTTACAACAATGGATAATGTTTTCTTTTTATGCTTATGGCTAGGTCAAAAGACAAATGGACATTGCCATACTATTACGAAGCATATACCTAGTCAAGTATTATTGAGATTTCTCAGACCCCCTATCTAGGTTGCAGATCCATGAAGTTTTGATATGTCATACACTAAGGTTTCTATTTATTAACCTATTGTGTTCTGCTATGTAACAAACATAAGTCATAGCTTCACAAAATACTTTAACATCCAGATCAACAAAATCATAAGTAAAACAAGATTAGAAGGTTAACTGATCAACTTTAGCTGTTTAGCAAGAACAAGATGTCGAGGGAATAAAAATCCATAGAACAACTCAATGAGAAAACCAGATGCCTTACATCATCAAAGCAAGAAACAAAATCAATTACATTTTAGGAAAAATGAGAAAATATAAGAGTTATGACTGAAAGCATAAAATTGGAGTATAGTGTAGGTGGTACAAAAATACTCTAACCGAGCTGAGTGGTACAGCCAATCCACCACGACCTACTCCATTCAGTACATGCTCTCATGCGTCTCCTCTCAAACAAATGCACTCAATCTCTCCTTACAACTCATCCCCTCCCTAGAAGTTCTCTCCTTAAAGAAATAGGAAGAGAACCACTAGGGAGGGCTCTTAAACCTTAATCTCTTATTTGGCTCCACCAAAATTCATCTGTACTGATCTTAGACATTCGAAGAAGATCCAAGATGTTTAATTTAAGCTTTCATGTCTCTTCTTAAAGCCAAAGTTTAGAATAAGCAAGTGATTTACTTCCAAGTTTGTTTCTCACTCCGCTCGGGGTCACACCCAAATCTGGCATGTTCATGCCAATATTTCTCCTCAAGCTAGATTGGGCATGGTCACGTCGTTCAGCAACATCTGACACATTTTCACTTCATTTTGCATCTGCAACATGCCATAAAAAACCTTCCACAAGCATAAAAAAATGATAAATGAGGTGAAGTATCATGAAAACAAATGGTAAAATACAAGTAAATTCATGTAGAATTGACTCATGTCACATTTCTTCACTGCCTTGGGTTTCATCTTCTTGGCTTCAGATTCTTAAACTTTTGGTTGAGTTAGTTAAAGCCAAGAGATTGAGAAGTAAGTTGAGAACCCATAAGGTTGGAAATGGCCTAGGTGACTCTTTAACCCTATAGACTTAGCCCTCCTAGGCAATTTGCACTTCGACTTCCCAACTCCTCGGCCAAGCCTTTCTCTGGTTCATAAATGAGCTTAATGGGCATGAGACTCACGTTAAGCCAAGATAGTGCTTATCCCTTAAAAAAAGTTAAAATAAAAAGACCATCAACTAAAATCTAAAATATCAATTAAATAAAAATTTTAAAAAACTTAAATTAAAATTTTCAAAAATAAATACAAAAAAATTAAATCCATCAAAATCAAATAAATTTAAAAAAAATTAAGATCAATTAAATACACTAAAATTAATTTCACTAAAAATTAAACCTATTGAGATCAACTTTAACCCAAATTAATTTCACTGAAAAATTAGATCTATTAAAACCAATCTAAACTTAAATTAAATTAATTGAAATTAATTTTGCAAAGAATAAATCTACAAAAATCAAGTGTAACAAAACCAAAATCAAATCAAGCTCATCAAGCCAACAATTAAGATCTATTAAAGTCAACCATAAAAATTATCCTCATAAATCAACCATCCTTAACACAAGAATTGAAAGCATTAACATCAATTTCAAATTAATTCAACTTAATTCTCCAAAATAAATCTTAATTCACTAAAGTTAAAACAATCAAACACAAGGTAAAAAATGATCAAATACATTTTTAGAAATAAAATCAATCAAGGATATATAAATTCATCAAATTCATCGAAATATAAATTAAAAACTCAACCCTCAATAAGCTTTTAAACTAAACTCCAAACAACCATAAAATCATCCAAAAGAGCTAAAATCATAAAATTCAAATCTATTAAATAAAACTAAAATTGAACAAACCAAATAATAAGATTAATAAAATAGTACGTATAAATAATAAAATCACCTAAAATTAAATTATGTTGTTAGGAAGAAATTAAAGATACTAATTAAGTAATTAACAAAGCAAATAAATTAATCCATTAATTTAAAAATTAACATAAATGAACACCTTAAAATTATCAAAATATATTAAATCAAATACACCTAAAAAACCCTAAGTCTAAAACCCAACTGTAGGACCTTAGTCTTAACCAAAGCCCAGGACATAAGTCTAAACCAAAGCCCAAATCCTAGGTCTAGCTCAAGTCCAAGGCCACATAAACCAAGTCAACCCTTAAACCCCCAAGACCTAAAATTTGTGTCATGACCCATTGACCCATTAAGAGATAAACTAAAATAAAAATGAACTAAAATCAGCCACCAAATCTTGTCCAAGAACTATAAACCAATCATTATATATAAATTGAAAGCTCATCTACATGGCACTTCTAGCCACTAAAATTCAAATAAAGTTCAAGGGGGCCAGATCTAACAAAAACTAAACCCAACCACACAATTAGGACTCTCCCAAATCACCCCAAAAATCTCTCATGCCCCTTTCATTATAATGAGAGGAACTCAAACCCAAAACCTATAAAGGATGAAGGTTACATTCCACTACACAAAACATAGATCAGAGCTCTTCCCAACCATTATTAGAGCCTATAGAGGATCAAACACAATCCAAATACTCATAGCTACCCAAAGCCGATAAAAGGACCAAACTCGAAACTTCCTTAAGACATCCAAACTCCCAAATTCTTTAACCAGACTTTGTGCTCTTTGCTCCAAAACTCAAGCCATGAACCTTAGCTTTCAGTTCCCATCATTTCCAAACCTTCATCAGCACTAAAAAAACCTAATTTCACTAAGACTTGCCAGATCATTTCATGGCCATACACTCAAACACCTCAAAACTTAAAATTGACCCTCTTAAAATCTTCACAGTATTCTAAAACCACTTACCCGATCAAAACCCTCAATTCTCACAGTCTCTAACCCCTATTCAATACCAAACTGAACCACCCTCTAATCAAATTCGTAGAAGGAGGGGAGGGAGCTTCAAATAAATGCATCAGGAGCTTTGTAGACTCAAGGTGATCATCTCTATCAAACCCAATTAAGGAATCACCTCTTAGAAAACATTAATGGCAGGTGATGCGGTAAGAACTTATGAACCTTAATTTATTTAATTATAATGATTTTGTAAAGTCCAAACTTCAACACTAGTATACGTATCGTATCAAGTAATACAAAACTCTAATGAAGTCCTGGTTATTGATCCAACGGGGAAGGCACGTTCCTTACAATAAATAGCGCATTACTGAAATCCAATACTCAAATCGTAATTAAGGTTTTAGTTTATTTCTATTAACAAGATGCAGAAAACAGTAACAATAAAGCAAACTACAATTACTTATAATATCTTTAAACAGAATTAACTAACACACACACACTAAGCTTATATTTGAAAGGTTTTGATATATATAGAAAGTATCTTACCTCTTACAACAAGTATATGATGTGATGTAGAATGATTATTTATTGTATTGTGCCAAATAGGAGCATAAATGTTTATTTACCCTCAAAAGAGTACCCCCTCTTCAAAGCATGAAAAGAACATTGAAATATCCTAAGTTCAGACACTAAATCTAAGGCCAGGCAGTGAGGATACCGTCTGCCACTATGGAGCTCCCACTCACCCTTCACCTGAAGGCTAAACTTTAAGTTTAGTTATTAATCTTAGGACGAAATTGGGGATCTCAGCCTGTCACCCTGAAACCTCTAATTTGAAGTTCATCAAAACACATTTCCCTATTTATTTGTCGTCAATTCCCATGAACTACGCAATTCATCCATGGACATTGAATGGATTCTTCATTATTATTGTACGAAACCAAATCCTTTTAGAGTTAATGTACAACAATAGATCCTCGGGTGAGGGGAACCTGAGAGCTTTGAAGTGGTTGCAAGTATCCTCCCAGCCTAACCACAGATTCAGTAACCAAACATAAGCATTAGCCAATGTTCTTTGCACCTGGACCAAAGGGTAAATAATAGGAATGCTCCTATTTGGCACAATATAATTCTAAACTCATTTAATTATTCATTCACTCAATCCTCTTAACAAGGAGAAAGATACTTTTCTAAATTGACTTATATATTCTACCTTTAAGTATTAGTTTTAAGTTTAAGCGTTCTTTATATTTCGTATACTATACTAAATTAGATTAGTAATCAACTTTTACTAAAAATTAGTCCCTAATTCTCTAACTTCCCTGTGGGATCAATATCTAGGACTCCAATAGAGCCCTTTATTACTTGAACGATACGTATACTTGTGTTGATTAAAAGGGAGGGAGTACAATTGCTACTTTACTTTGAAAAACATATATTACTTTATTAAGCTTAAAAATTATATACATCCTTCTATTTTTACCCTACTCTCCCCCTAGGATGAATTCTTATATCTGCAGATTGGTCAGTCAAGTTTTTGGCGTCGTTGTCGGGGAGGCAAAGTAATTATTAAGGTAATTACTAAAATAATTATTAAAGATAATTACTAGAGTTACAGACTATTTTATTATTATTTTAGTGGTGTATGCGTAAATTTAGAACCGAAAGTTTAATACATTACGATTCAGAATTAAAGCGCACTATTAAAAGAATAAGAAAATAGAAAAGAAAAATCATAAAATTAAATCAAATGGCAAATAATCCAGAAATTGAAAATATAAAGCAACCAAGACCTTTGAAAGATTACACTAACCCTACATTAGATGAAATTCACTTAACTATCCAAAATCTCGATGTAGCGGCTAACTCATTCGAGCTTAAACCCGCAATTATCCAAATGGTACGGAATAATCAATTTAGTGGTTCACCAAATGAAGATCCTAATTTACATCTTGTGAGTTTTTTAGAGCTATGTGCTACTTTTAGATATGACGGAGTATCTAATGATGCCGTTAGACTTAGGCTATTTCCTTTTTCTTTAAGGGATAAGGCTAAGATGTAGTTAAATTCATTAGCACCTGGATCAATAAAACTTGGGGAGAATTATCATAAAAATTTCTATCCAAATATTTTTCTCCTTCAAAAACTGCAAACCTTAGAAATGATATAACTTCTTTTAGTCAGTTTGACGGAGAATCAATATATGAAGCTTAGGAGAGATTTAAAGATTTTGTTAGGAAATGCCCACATCATGCATTACCAGATTGGTTAATTATACAAACGTTTTATAATGGTTTAGTAGGATCTCTTAGATCGATCATTGATGCTACTGTTGGAGGTTCATTAATGTCAAAACCTTTTAATGAAGCTTATTCATTAATTGAAGAAATCGCTACTAATAATTTTCAATGGCCTTCTGAAAGGTTAAATCCTAAAAAAATAGCCAGTATACATGATTCTGATGCAATATCTATGTTAGCTTCTCAAATTGCTGCTATATCCAAAAAAATTAGATCATTTTAGAATGAATTATTCTCCTAATATGACAGAAGAAAAATTATCTGGACAAATTATAGATGGTCAATCCTCATATGAAAGTATAAATGTTGTTAACAATAGACCCAATAACCTTTATGCAAATTATTATAACCCTGGGTGGAAAAATCATCCAAATTTTAATTGGAATAACAATTTTGCTAATCGACAATGGATGAATAATTCGATAAACCCGATAGGAAATCCATCTAACCAATGAAATGCTAATTTTAAACCTTCTTATCCACCTGAATTTAATAATAACTCTCAATTTAAAGATAAGAAGTTATCTATGGAAGAATTAATATTAAATATGGGTCAACATTTACAAAATCAAGGTAATCAGTTACAAATTCAAGGAAACCAATTACAAACTCAAGGAACAGTAATTAAAAATATTGAAACTCAACTTGGACATATCGCTACTGCACTTAATAATAGAAGTCCTGGAACTTTTCCTAGTAATGTGGAAATAAATCCTAAAGATCAAGGAGAAAAATAAATTAAAGCGATACAGTTACGAAGTGGAAAAGATTTAGAAATAAGAATACAAAAAGAAATAGAAAGTCAGAATGAGGAGGTGGAAATCGAAAAAGATAAGGATCAGAAAGATTAAAATCTAGAAGATCCATGGTACCTATGAAAATTTCTGTAAAAAAACCACCACCACCATTTCCTCAGCGACTAAGGCAACATAAAAAAGATAAGCAATTTTTTAAATTTCTTAAAATTAAAAAAATATAACGGTAAACATTCCTTTTGTAGAAGCATTGGAACAAATGCCCAATTATGTGAAATTTATGAAGGATATTTTGAATAAAAAAAGAAAATTCACAGACAATGAAACTGTTGCACATAGCGAAGAATGTAGTGCAATTATTCAGAAAAAGCTTCCTGAAAAATTAAAAGATCCTGGTAGTTTCACTATACCTTGCGCTATTGGAGAAAAATTTTATGGAAAAGCATTATGTGATTTAGGAGCCAGCAAAAATCTAATGCCTCTATCAATTTTTAAAAGATTAGGATTAGGAGAAGTCTCACCTACTTCAGTAACTCTTCAGTTAGTTGATCGTTCTGTTACTTATCCTAAGGGAGTTATTGAAGATGTGTTAGTAAAAGTGGATAAGTTTATCTTCCCAGTAGATTTTATTATTTTAGATATAGAAGAAGATAAAGAAATACCCATAACATTAGGAAATCCCTTCTTAGCTACTGGAAAAGCTATGATTGATGTTCAAAAAGGAGAATTAACTATGAGAGTAAATGATCAAAAAGTTACCTTTAACATTGCAAAATCAATAAAATATCCTGCTATAGAAAAAGATGATGAATGTTTTCGAATGGAAATTATTGAACATCTACAAAATGAACATTTTAAAGAATACTTTGAAGAAAAACTCGAAATAGAAAATATTGAATTAATTGAAGAAACAAACAATAAAGAATTAGATTATATACAAGAAAAATTTGAATTGTTGGATAATACAGAAAATGCTGAAAATAATATAGTTCCATCAATTATTAAACCTCCTGAACTTGAATTAAAAATCTTACCTACTCATTTGAAGTATGCTTATTTAGGTAACTCTTCAACTTTACCAGTTATTATATCAGCGGAATTAAATGAATCACAAGAGCAAAAAGTTTTGGACACATTAAAAAAATATAAGAAAACTTTTGGCTGGACTTTAACAGATATTAAAGGAATTAGTCTTTCAATCTGTATGCACAGAATTATTTTAGATACAGAACACAAACCAAGAGTTGATCCCCAAAGGAGATTAAATCCAATTATGAAAGAGATAGTCAAGAAAGAAATATTAAAATGGTTAGATAATGGTATTATATATCTTATTTCTGACAGTGCTTGGGTAAGCCCAATTCATCGTGTTCCTAAGAAAGGAGGAGTGACTATTGAAGCTAATGAAAATAATGATTTAATACCTATAAGACAAGTTACTGGATGGCGTATATGTATTGACTATAGAAAATTAAATGCAACCACCAGGAAAGATCACTTCCCTTTACCATTTCTAGACCAAATGTTGGATAGACTAGCCGGACATAAATATTTTTATTTTTTAGATGGATATATCGGTTATCATCAAATTCCTATTGCTCTTGAGGATCAAGAGAAAACTACATTTACCAGTCCTTATGGAACATTCGCTTTTCGAAGAAGGCCTTTTGGATTATGTAATGCACCTGCAACATTCCAGAGATGTATGATGTTTATATTTAGCAAATTAATTGATGATGGAATTGAAGTATTTATGGATAATTTCTCTGTATTTGGAACATTATTGGACGTATGCTTGAGTCACCTTGAAAAAGTCTTTGAAGTATGCGAGAAAACTAACTTAGTTCTAAATTGGGAGAAATGTCAATTTATGGTTGCAGGAGGAATTGTATTAGGGCATAAAATTTTGGAAAATAGCATGGAAGTAGATCCTGCGAAAATTCAAGTTATAGCTAAATTACCACCTCCTACTATAGTGAGAGGGGTAAGAAGTTTTCTTAGACATGCTGGTTTTTATAGATGCTACATAAAAGATTTTTCAAAAATTACTAAACCTCTATGCCAACTTTTAGAAAAGGACAAGAAATTTGAATTCACAACAGAATGCTTAAATGCATTTGAATTAATAAAAAATAAATTAATCACAGCACCTATAATAGTTTCCCTTGATTGGGAGAAACCATTTAAACTTATGTGTGATGCTATTGATTATGCTATTGGAGCTATTCTTGGAAAAAGATATGATAAAATTTTTAAAGTCATATACTATGCTAGTAAAACTCTCAATAATGCTGAAATCAACTACATAGTTACGGAAAATGAATTATTAGCAATTGTTTATGCTTTTGATAAATTTAGATCTTACCTAATTGAAAAATGTATTGTGCATACTGATCACTCTATTATTAAATATTTAATACAAAAGAAGAATACCAAACCAAGATTAATCAGATGGATATTATTGATGCAAGAATTTGATTTTGAAATCATTAATAAAAAGGGAACTGATAATCAAATTGCAGATCATTTATTAAGACTAGAATATAATGAACTATCTGACACTGATAATGAAATTACAGACCATTTTCCTGATGAACAACTTTATAATATAAATGAATGGAAAATACCTTGGTATGATGATATAGTAAATTATATTGTAAGTGATATTTTACCACCCATGCTAACTCTGCAACAACAGAAAAAATTCATTCATGATGCTAAAACATATTTTTCGGATGAACTAAATTTATTTAAGCAATGTAAGGATTCAATAATTAGAAGATGTGTGTCTTATGAAGAACTGAACAAATCATTCAAAAATGTCACGATTCTGAATTTGAAGGACATTTTGGAACAGATAAAACTTCTTATAAAATTTTACAATCCAAATTTTATTGGCTTACTCTTTTTAGAGATGTTTATAGATATATCAAAATTTACGATAAATGCCAACAAGAAGGTAATATATCTAGACGAAATGAAATGCCTCTGAATTTTATATTAGAAGTTGAAATTTTTTATGTTTGGGGATTAGATTTTATGGGACCATTTATACCTTCATTTGAAAACTCATATATATTAGTTGCTGTTGATTATGTTTCTAAATGCACGAAGCACAAGCCTTACCTCGATGTGATGCTAAGAGTGTTTTAAGATTTTTAATGAAAAATATTTTTACAAGATACGGAATGCCGAGAGTGATTATCATCGACGGAGGATCCCATTTTAGGAACAAATATATTCACAAATTATTAGAAAAATTTAACATTATTCATAAAATTTCAACGAGCTTATCATCCACAAACCAGATGGATTAGCTGAAGTTTCTAATCAAGAAATTAAACAAATTTTAGAAAAAAAGTGTAAACCCTAATCGATTAGATTGGTGTACAAGAGTAGACACTGCATTATGGGCATACAAGACTGCTTATAAAATTCCGATTGGAATGACTCCTTACAAGCTTATTTATGGAAAAACTTGTCACTTACCAGTTGAATTAGAGGACAAAGCATATTGGGTGATTAAAAAATTTAATTATAATTTAAGAGAAGCTGGTAAGAAGAGATTATTACAGATGAATGAATTAGAAGAATTAAGAATTGAATCTCACAATAACGATGGAATCTATAAAGAGAAAATGAAATTATGGCATGATCAAAAGATTAAATAGAATGACAAGAAGTTTTCCTCTATAATATAAGATTAAAATTATTTCCTGGAAAATTGAAATCTCGATGGTTAGGACCTTTCACTATAACTCAAATATTTACTTACGGAACTATACAAATTGAAGATCCAAAGACTAGACACAAATTTAAAGTAAATGGACATAGATTAAAACCATATTTTGAAGGACCAATTTTAAAGAGGTTTTAATGTTTAATCAACCTGATTAACAACCAGAATAGGTCTGGCTAACGACGTTAAACCAAGTGGTTTATGGGAGGCAACCCATAGTAGTTTTAATTTATAGTTTATTTACTTGAATTATTGATAACTATAGTATAAATGAATTCTACTACTCATATTTATCCTTATAATCATCACAACATTAAGATTAACTAAAGAAATTAAAATTTTGGAAACCAAAAGCGAAAATGGGCAAATTTACCTTAGCTCGCCGACTGCGAAATCAACACTGCCGACGGTGAGATTTGCGCACCTTAATTCAGTTTAAAATTATAACTATCATGCCGACAGTGAGATCATTGACGCCGACGGCGAGACTGGTTTAAAAGCAGTTTTAGGGAGTTATTTTGGCGGTTTCTGGCGATTTTAAGTGTTTTTCTCTATATAAGACTCCTAGAACTTGAATTCTTCACTTTCTACTTCTTAGAAATGAATAGAAACTCCACCAAAACAAGAAATTATGGCATCCAATCCACTTGAAATCACGAAATCCCAAGTGTTCAGTAGGAGAAAGTTCGTTAGTTATGAGGCACAGCGGATATTCAACAAGGTTATGACGAAAAAGCGATTGATTAAAGAAAGAGGATTCGTTAATAGAGGAGCGGAGAATTAAATAACATCTATTGAGGAGATGATTATTCGATGACGTTGGGAGGTATTATGATATACAACTTCTGCGGTAGTTATCCCCGTAGTCAAAGAATTCTACTCCAATCTTCATGGAATCAACAATGGAAACGTATTTGTACGAGGCAGATGGGTAACTTTCACTCCTTCAAGAATTAATGAGTTGTATTCAATTGAGAATACACCTGTTTGCCACTATTCAAATTTCATCCCTACAAGATACAATATGAATGAGATTTACCGATACTTAACTGATGAACCAGAAGATTGGGAAATGCGAGAAGACGGGTACGTTAGTTTTTCTGCATCACTTCTTAACCCCGTCTCTAAGCACTGGCACTTCTTTATTTTCTCAAAATTATTACTCACTATGAGGGTTGTTGACCTCATTTTTGATGAGGTCTTCTCTTCTCTCTTTAGTACTTAGGATCTAGCCTTAGGCTTTTCCTTTGACTATCTTAGAGGACTAGAGATGGAACCTACCCCTTTAGAAACTCAACCACTTCTTAACTCCTTGCAAACCCCACAAGCTTGATTGTAAACCCCTAATCACCTAGAGGGTTGAGATCAAATGTAGAGGTTTAAAGGATGAGTTCCCTATATAACTCTTTGGCCTTAGGATCACCCTGGGTGGCCTGGTCTGGTGAGGGTTCACCTGCACATATTACACTTTCACACACATTCTAAATCCTAAAACTATTCATGCCTAGCTTGACTTCCTGACTCATGTAGATAATTCATATGGATGGACCTTAACCTCTAGGCCCTTGGCTAAGAAGGTTAGGAACAACATAGTGAATGCCTCAAATGAGTCCTCTCATGGCTCCTATGGGCTTAAAATGGCTTCATGGCTCAACCAAAATGATTCCATTTCACTCACACTTGCTCAATTTTCATTTTTCCAAAATTTCAATATTTGACCCCTGGGGCCCCGGACCCACCAAACCTACTAAAAGCCCTTGAAACTACCCAAAACAACCAAAATTTCCAAATCACCCAAAACATTTCAAAAATTAACATTGAACATTTCCCCACCAATCAAATTGATCATTTACAGCCAAAAATACCAAAATTTTCAAAAAAAATACCCCCAATACCCTCCAAATTACCAAAATGCCCCTCTTGACCCAAAAATCCAAAAATTCAGAAAATTCCCAGAAAATTCTAGAAAATCCTAAATATTCCCAATTTCATTTTTTTTAACTACACCATGGGCCAATTTTGACAATTTACCCAACTTTTACCAAAACCTCCAATTTAACCCATTTTAAACCCAAATGAACCCAATGTCAAACTAAATCACCCCATTTGACCTCAATTTTGGTCTAATTCAATTCTAAACTTCAATTCAATATCCCCAATATCAATCTAGACAAAATCCAAGCCCAATTTGATTGACATTTGAATCTAATTTCATTTTTAAGCTTAAAGCCCAATTTTGACCCACAACCCAAACTTAGCCCAAACCAACCCAATTCAACTCCAATTGACCCCAAATCTTTTCTAAACCTTCCCTAACATCTCCATAAACAAAACATTAACATAATTTGCCCAAAATATGGACCCAAACCCCACTCAAATTCAACCCAAACCCAAAATCTCCAATTTAGCCTAAACCCAAGCTTAACCATAACTTAGCCCAAATCCCAAAATTGAACCCCAACCAAAGTTGAAAACTCTTTGTAACACACCTATATACATTTTTCAACATTAATTTTACATAAAAACCAAATTTAGCCCAATCTTAGCCCAAGTTAGCCCATTTTGATCTATTTTGACCCTATCACCAAGGGACCCAAATTAGACTCAATGCAATTCCAAATCACCTCAAATTTGTCTCAAATCACTCATGAAACATCCCTAAACCAAACCCAACATTTATTTAGCATGGCCCTTTGTAAAATTGTTCATCTAAAAGCCCATTTTAAAACATAAAAGCCCATTCCCTTAAACCATTTTTAAAACCCACCTTTACCAAATTTTAAAAGCCCAAACCCATCCTAAAGCCTACATCGCAATCTCATCTCATCCTCACTCAATTAATATCACTCCCTAAGTGCTAAATCCATCATTAAAATCAAACAAAATGGTATTATGCCAAATCCCATCAAATAACCCCAAAATTTTTAAAATTCCATAAACCCTTTTCCATGAAAGTCAACTTGACTTTTCCCAAGCCAAATGGAGCCATGAAGCCATGTATGAGCCACATGGGAGCCATGAAAGCCTTGGACACCTCACCATACCCAAAGTGGCAAGAAGAGGGGACCCTTTAATGATTCTCTTAAGAGTGATTAACCACACCCATGATTCCTCTAAACCATGCTTAAGCCTAATTGTACTCGGATGGTGACTTCTCCCCACTAATTAAGCTGAGCCAAATAGCTTTCTCTTCAGCCCAAGCAGGCCATGGGGTGAACCTAGACCAAAGCCATGGGTTGACCCAAACCAAGCCAAAATCACCATTTTCCCATTCCATTTCAATTCACCACCTTTACACATGGCAACCATCAATTGAACTCACAGGAATCAAGCTCTGACCTCACTGACCCTGAGGGTGACCCATGCCTGACTGACCAGCCACCAGAGCCGCCGGAAACTGCCATGGTCGAGAGTACCATGAGAGCCCAACATTGAAATTCTCTCTTGTTGAGCTGCCCCATGCCTAATGGCCATTGGAGCTGTTCTTCCTTGCCCGCAGCAGACTCGATCCCGACCATTAACTCCCCCTGGAAGGCCCTCCGACCAACTCTATTTAAACCTCACCCCTCTCGGCCAAGAAGGGAGTTGCACCAAACCATACAGAAACTCTGCCAAAATTGTTCCAGACCATCCTCCACACTTAGAGCAATTGATCCCGAGTGATAATTTGCCCTAATCCCCATCCACAGAGCTCAATTTCTCAACCAAAATTTCATCCAAAACCACGACACTTTACAATTCTCCAGCAAACTCAAATTAAACTCACCCACACCTACACAAGATCAAGAGAAGAAGTTCCCCAGTGAAAGCCCCCTCTCCAGGCCACCATTTGTTCTAGCCTCCAAAGGTTGAAATCGGGTCTGGTGGAAATCATGTCTAGGCAATTTCCCAGGCTAGAGACTTCATCTGGAGCTTACTTGGACTCAGTCGAAGGTGACACAACTCTCAGATTGAAGCCACACTTCTCTGAGCAAAGGTATGAGCTATCTTCTTCCCAAGCTTCTGAACATTCTCTATTTTGATTCGGTTAATTTCATGCCACATAAATCGTATGGATATGTTCGTCTCTTCAAGACGAATCCATAGAGTATAAGAACATAAAAGTCCATTGAGAATCTAGTGAGATTCT
Organism: Papilionanthe hookeriana x Papilionanthe teres; assembly: GCA_022702705.1. Taxonomy (NCBI): domain Eukaryota; kingdom Viridiplantae; phylum Streptophyta; class Magnoliopsida; order Asparagales; family Orchidaceae; genus Papilionanthe; species Papilionanthe hookeriana x Papilionanthe teres. The sequence goes on along the minus strand of CM040426.1, from coordinate 15,664,014 downwards.
GGGATTTAGTGTGAACGGTCATGGGTGTGCACCAGTCGTAGACGATGACCGGGAGCCGTTGGATCGCGCGTGTATCGAGCGGACGGCTCAGATGGCATCGGACCAGGAGATGGTACGTGAACCGCAGACCCCGTGGTAGCTGACTCAAATGGCGGCGCCGAATCAAAGCGCTCCGCGTGGCCTTTCGGAGCTGCCAAGGATTGTTTGGCGCCACGTGGATAAGTAGGAAAATAGGGTATTTTTCTATTTATTTAATTATCAGAACTTCAAAAATTCATAACTTTGTGTAGAAAAATCAGAAAAATAAAATAAACATACCCTCTTACTTAGTGAACAGAGGGGAATAATGTGGAAAAGAAATCAAGTCATTTCATCAAGTATATTATTTTTAATGATTTATTTACTCTCTGTGCTGTTTTAATTCTTCATTTGCAAAGGCAATTCACCATGGCATGAGACCATGGGGCATTTGAAGCCTCTGAACTTGGGAACATTCCCTGAATTTTCCAAGGTCAGAGGCCATCCCTATGAGAAGTTATTGATTTTCCAATTGCATGTTACTATTTTGAGTATTTTAATTTCAATAATTAGCATGTTTTGAAATAAATTTTAGAAAAATTTGGTGATGTTTCTTATGACCAGAGGAACCAAGGAAAAATAGGTTTTGAGTTAATTCACATGGAAAAACCCTAATTGGCCTAAACACCTAAAATTGAAATTTAATTAATTAGGGTTAATTACACATCAAATTAATTTGAAAACAATTCTCCACTAATCTTTAGGATCAGAGGAACATCACATAAAAATTTGAAATCAATTGGAAATGTTTAACCCCACTAAATGGATTAATTAAGTCACATAACCAAAATTAAACTTTAAAAATTCATAACTCATAAAATACTTTTCAAAAATTCACAAAATTGGTTTTGGGACTTCTCTGATATTAGAGGAACTTAGAAAAATTAAAATTGTAATTTTCTAAAAATTTTCATTTTTAAGCATATTTTAATATTTTTAATAATTAAAAAATAATAAAAATCACAAAAATATTAAAATTCATAAAAATGTCACATTATAACTCCTAATCACTTAGGAATAAACCAAATATTTTTTCTAAGTCTCTAGGATAAGATATTGAATTTTAAAAGCCTAAAACAATTTTTGAATTAAAAAATGAATTTCCAAATATTTTCACTAAAGTAATTCTAATAAATCAAAGAAAAATCACAAAATTATAAAATTTGCTTCTCTGAGTTCCTTGAAGTCATAGAGATTTTTGAAAAATACAAAATCCATTTTTCAACTTCAATTTTATTTTTAAATTAACTAATACTCCAAAACTCAAAATAATTCCAATAAATAAAATATAATTCAAAAAATCACCAAAATTGGTCCACGTGGTCCTATGGTCATTAGGAACATCCCATAATTTTGTTAAGGATAGAAACATTTCCTTGGTCATGTTATTAAATTTTCCTTAAAAACCCCTATTTTACATTAGAAATAATTACATAAATAAATTAAATACAGAAAAATCACATTTTCTCCTCTAGTGTCTAAATTGACATGTGAGTGAAGTTACATAAAAATTTAAAGTTCATTTGAGCTTAGTTTAGTGAGTTATAGAATTATTAAGCTTGAAGGGCAAAAGGGTAATTAAAAATTTCAACCCTTAATTAAAATTTTAGGATTAATCAAAAAAAAGGGGGAGGGTAAAATATTTGATCCTAAACTGATTTTGGATGATTGAAATTTAAATAATTGAAAGGTAGAAACCTACAAATCATTTCTAGAATAATTAAAATAAACTTTAATAAATTAATTAATTAAAATTTTGGAAGAATAATAGAAATTGGAATTATTAAAGTAGGGATATTATTAAGAGGATATTTATTCTTTACTTTAAAAATCCCTAAATAACTCACTTTAACAATATTTAAATCTTAATTAAGAAATTAAAATAATAATCCAAATTAATAATTAAAACTAAAATTAAATTAAAATTAAATTTAAAATATTGAAACTAAAATTAAAACTAATATTAAATTAAATTAAATTAAAATTAAATTAAATTAAAATTAAATTAAAATTAAATTAAATTAAAATTAAATTAAATTAAATTAAAATTAAATAAAATAAAATAAAATTAAAATTAAGTTAAATTAAAATTAAATTAAAATTAAATTAAATAAAGTTGAATTAAATTAAAATCAAATTGAATTAAATTAAATCAAAATCATTTAATAAGAAACCTAAATGAAATCATTAAGAATTAACTCTAAAATAATTTGAACACTATTTCAAACTTAAACTTTTTTTTATATAATTAAGTCAAAATTAAAATTAAATCATTAAGTTTAAATCATTAAAATACTTAATAAGTTGATTTGCCCTTTTAAAGCTCTTATTATTATAACTCTTAAATGAAGTATCAAGTGAAGTGTTACTTCACTTATATGACATTCAAATGTCCTAGTTCACTGAGTAAGAGAACAAAACTTAAACCCCTGGATGATTAATTCACCTGTGCAACTAAATTTACTTGGACTCAAAATAATCCCAGAAATATTGAAAAGATGTTTAAGACTCATCCTAAACACTTCCTCAATATGATGGAATGTTTTAGAAGAACAATTGAATCTAGTTGTTCTTTAATGAACAAAATCATCTTTAAACCAAACCAAGAACCTAGACGTCATAGTAAATGACTAGTTATAGGATTAGGAATTTGGTAGACAACCAAAACCCTTCTCTTAGCTTTACCTAGGTATCTGTTGAAATATTTAAATGCCTTAACACATGAAGACCCTCCAGGTACGCTTTTATTTTATTGTAATTTACTTTGTTGCAATTTACTTGCATGCATTGTACTTTACTTTTTCTTGCATGATAAATAAAACTGTTGCATGGAAACCAAAACCTTTAGGATAGTTCCTAAACTGAAACCAAAACTAAATTAAAAGTCATTGCAAGATAAAATTCACCGCCACAACATTCCAAAATATAAAAACAACTCAAAATTTAATCACAAATAGAACAACAAAACTACAAATGCAACTAAATTAAAACGTCTCGTTGAATGATCGGGAATACCTCGAATGATGTAACCCACGTGTTGCTAACGGGATTTCCCACGGTCTAAATGAAAGTGTGGAACTCATTCAGTTGAGTTTAGCAAATTCATCTGGACTAAGTGAATTCGATGAAAATAACGGTGTCGGGATGACGGAACCGTGGGATCTTAATCGGTTCTGTTTAATTAACTTTAAGATTTGTTTTAATTAAAATATTAAAAAAAAACACTTGGATTTTAAGATTTTCTCTAAACCAAAACACTTCTCTCATCTCCTGATTTATGACTTCTAAAACTAAACCTCTGCAACAATAAGGAGCTTGGAGCACAGTGGGCAGCACGGCCATCGTCATCAGTAAAACTCGGATCTACTTCAGCAAAGCCTTTCTTAGAGTTAAATAACAAAGCCATAGGACTTCGATGTAGTTTTCCTAGTGCAACATAAATCCTCAACTCTTCGTTAGGCATTTGCATAATCATGTTATGTAAATTAAGCCCTAACCAGTCTTAGGACTCCGAGGTAGTTGTTTGGTACGACATAAACCCTTACATCTTCAAGGCTATTTGTATGATCATGTCATACAAATATAAGTCCTACTCAATTAAAATTGGCAGGATTGCAATATTAAATAAACTCCCAAATTGAAACCAAACAATAGGATTGTTTAAGAAGTTGTCAAGATTCTTCTTGAATCCTCAGCTTCTCCTACTTCTCTTTCTTTGGACTCTTAAAATAAACTGTTCCAAATTTGATCAATTCCCTATTGAAATTTCCAAAACTCAAATCCTTTGAAAACCTTAAACTTTTAAATTCTTGAGAGCAAAACCACTGATCATTATCGAGAGTTTTGTTAAGTGATTCCCGTCACTTAAGATGTAATTAACTATAAGGGCTTGCCCTTATAGGGAACTTTAAGAACTCAGGTAATATAAACCCTGCTTAATTCATTTATATTAAGCAGGGGAACTTGTAGCCTTATAAAACTGGTTCGCAGACCAAACGGATGTCACAAATCTCCTAGTTTATTTAATCGAGCTCCATCATCAAGCAGTGTGTCTATTCTTCGGGATAGATACAAGGTTTGTGATGCGGTGCTCGTTTATATAAACTATTTGGGATGTGAGATCGGTTTGATTTCATATCTTAAAATTTTCAAATTTAAAATTATTTTCAAAATCAAGTACTACTTTCTAAATTATATATATATTTAAATTAAATTTAAAATCTAAAATTCACCGACAATTTCTGTAGGCGACCCCTTTTTTCAAAATACAACGCATAACCTAAAAATAAGCCGTACAAGGGTAAATAAAGTCTCTAAGGATTGTGCGATTTTAAATTATTGTATTCAAACTGGATTACCCATCGACGTTGGAATTATTATTGTGAAGTCTGCCTTCGTCCTAATTGTGAATGGATCTATTCACGGGCTCAGGCATCCTTCAACAATTTTCGCATTATGTAGTCAATACCAAGTTTCTTACGATGCTTAGGAAAAGTACTATTGCCTTGGAAACCATTAGATCCGACTGATATGTTTCCATCTTTGGATAACAATAATGAGACATCCATTATTACGGACCAAGCATCTTAAAACAATCCTTCAATCAAGCTTTTGATTGATAGAACGAACATGATCTTACGGAAACTTAAAGGATTGGAGAATGAAATACAAAATTTGATGATTTCCATTAACAATATCTCTGATTTATTTGATCACATTGACTGGAGAATGAAAGAGCACTTTAATCATTCAGGACATCTGGAAGCTAGTTTTATACAACTTTTCAGAAGGAAGGGATGGATTGAAGAAGATTCTACCGAAGAATTCCCTTTCAGGCCTTTCTATAATCTATTCATGCATTTACATTCTATCAAAAATATTATAGAAGAATTAAGTTCAGATCTTGATAAGTAGAAGATATTCATTCGTACTTATTTGTGTGTAATTGCTTGAATTCAGTTTTTAATTGCACTTAATATAGTTAATCTTAGTCTAGATATGATTGTGTATTATTTGTTTAGTCTTAGTGTTTTGAGTATTGTAGTGTGGATTGCGACGCTGAATTGTGTGTGTGTTAAAATTTTTCAAAGCAATTTGTTAGTAATGTAATGTGTGTGAAATTTGTAATCACTTGGATTTCATATATATAAAGTTATAATGTTTGTGTTGTGTGAATTTATGTGTTAATATAGTATCTAATCATGATAAAGTATATTCTAAAGTGACCGGACATTATTAAGGCTTAAAATGAATTGAAAATATTATAAATATTAAAAATATTAAAAATTCGGAAACCTCTCCGACAGCGAGATCGATCCCGCCGACGGTGAGATTTTCCCGAAACTTTAGACCTCTTTGAATTAATTAGCTCACCAACGGCAAGAAATTTCTTGCCGATAGCGAGATTCCGTAAAACACTATATTTTGACCGGTCAACCGTCACTATTCATCATCCCCTTCCTCAAAACTTCAAAAAACTGACCTAGGGCTTGATAGATCGTAGATTTGGAGCAATTTCAACACATTTTGACACCAGATTTCGTCTTCCCTTGGTAAGAGCTTCCCTCCTATATAAAATTTTTTGATTTTCACCATGAATTTCTTCCACATTGAGGAATTTTGGAAAAATTTTAAATGTGGAGAAATGTTTTGGAAGAAGTTCATGGAAATTGATTTAGAGTGATTTTAGTCATCTTTGGAAGACATTTTAGTAATATTTTGAAGATTAGTTGAGATTTTTGTAAATTTGATAGATCGAAATAATGGCTCTGCGACAAAAGAGGCGAATGGATTATGACGAAACACGATTTGTAAGTGCTCGAGCGCAATCAAGATACTTCCACAATATCCAAGCAAGGAAGTGCATACAAGATTGAGTATTTAAGAATCCATGAGGAGAAGTGGAACGAACCATAAAAGAAAGGAAATGGGAAAATTTCTGTTATATAACAAATAGAGCTGCAGTGGAAGTAGTGAAGGAATTTTATGCCAAACTTACTGAAATAGAAGATGCACCAATAAAGGTTAAAGGATTTTTAGTCGATTTCAATGCTACAAGAATCAATTCTTTCTACGAAGTACGTGACCTACACACCAGTGAGTATGATACTTTTGGAACAATGGAAGGACCACTGGAAGAAGTAATCAACTTTCTCACTGATGGGAAAGGGGTTTGGAAAATCAAGCAGTGTGAACGGGTAAACTTCCCTCTTTCTATGTTGAATGCAATATCTAAAGCTTGGCACTATTTTATTTGTTCTACTTTGTTACCTACCTATCACCATAGTGAAGTAACAAGAGATAGAGCAGTTTTGAATTTATGTATTCATAACCAAAGAAGTATTAATGTGGGAAGTATTATTTACAAGAATGTATTAGCCTCTGTAAGAAGTGAGAGTGGAGGAGGACTAGGACATCCTGGTGTAATTTATGCACTCTGCCAATTATCTGGGATAGAGGCAAGAGATGATGAGGAATGGGTGGAGCCTATGAAACCCATTACCCAGGCTAATATAAAGACTTATGAATCCCACGAAGGATGGAGATCTGGAACTAGGAGTTACGTACCTTCAACTAGTAGGGATATTCCCTCCACCAGTTATGATCCTCCTACTTATAGTTCTCCTACCCTTCATGATATGATGAATGAAATGATCCTGCAGCGGAAGAGTTTTGAAAATATTGAGGAAAAATTAGAGCATATTGATCAGAGAATTTGAGGATTAGAGCGAAGGCACAATTATGACAGCGGGTATCTCCAGAGACATTCAGAGTTTGAGATAGCTTATTATGATGTTGAGAATCGTTATAGGGGAGGAGAGCTTGATGTTTTATTTCCTGAGTGCCCCTGTTACAGTCATTACCAACCTACTCCACCTGCGGTACAAGGAGATGAAGATTTTTCTTGGGATTTTAATATTGGTGATTAGATTCTCTGATTAGATATTTATGTTATGTGATTTTTTGTTTATTTTCTTAGATTCAGTATTGATGTTTAGTTTAAGAACTTTGATTGTTATGTTGTGTAAGACATTTTAATATTGTTGTATAAGTTAAATTTGTGTGGCTTTTAAATTTTAATATTTCAATTTGTGATTGTAACTCTGAAACTGGATTTGTGAAATATATGTGGATGTTGTGTTATGTTGTAGTATAAATTGTGATAGTATTTTGTACTTATTTCAAAACTTCTTTACCCAGCTATTTCTTTTAATATTATGTGTGTAGAAAGTTATTAACAGTACAGGTTAATTAAGTAATGGATAGAACCCGTGAACTTCAAAAGGAGAAATACCTAAAGCACAAAGGTATGATTTAAATTTATAATTTGTTTTCTTTTCACCCTATATAGATAGATAGAAAAATTTAAGTTTGGGGGAGGGAAAAATACAAATTTAATTATTAAATTGTTCTCAATTTATATTTTCAAAATTATTATAGAATGATTTTACGTGGTAATTTTAATTCGAGTAAACTAGAATTAATTTATTTAATTATTATAGAAAGTTAAAAGAAATTCTTTTAATGATTAACTAATTTTGTAGATTAAGATATTTAGTATAAGAGAATAAGAATATAGTTAACTATTTAAAGTAAGGAAAACTATATTTTCAAATATAAAACTCTTAGGTATTTAGTTGAGAAAGAAAAGACTGAAACTCAATGAAGTAAAAAAACTGAAATACATATAAGGGAAGTAGATGTTTCAAGTTTTAAATTTAGGAAGAGGAAAATGAAGTTCAAAATTATTAGCAGGCTAACCAAAAAATAGTGATCCTCACTTAAAAAAGAAAAGAGAAAAAAATGGATTGAAAATCAATCCAGAAAGACAAGAAAAAGAATATATATATTCATACATATATATATATTCAAGAAAGGAAAAAATTCATTCAACCAAAAGTTACATACATCTGATATATGGAATATCAGTCAAGTCCCCAAAAAGTAAAAGCCTTAAGGGCTCAACAGGTGTAACAGAAAAAGCTATAGTTTGGGAAGTAGTAGCATGTTTTGCCAACCAGTTTGCTGGTTGATTTCCCTCTCTGTAGATATGTGTCCATTTAAGGTTAAGGGAGCCAAAAGTGGAGATCAATGTTCTGTAAAGATAGACCAAGTTCCAGGGAGGGGGGATATACCTTGAAGTATGTTAACTAGCTGTTGTGAGTCAGATTCAATCCATACAAATTGATAATTCAAAGCCTTAGCAGTAAGCAAAGCCCAATGTGCAGCTTGCAGTTCTGATTCAATGGCTTATGAGGAGATAGTAGGTGCATGAAAGAACCATAATGCCTGTCCCAATAAATTTCTACAAATAGCTCCAATTCCTGCAGTAGAATTTGTATAACTACCATCAATATTAATTTTTACCCATGGTGGAGGTGGAAGAGACCATTTCAGCAAAATAGGTTTTTTCCTTGGAAAGGAGTCCAACAGTGATTGTTTACATAGGAAACTGCAGCAATTAGCCACAATTTGATGAGTGGTACAGGTTTTGTCCTCATATTTAGCAAGATTCCTTGCCATCCATACAAACCAGCAGATTACTAATGGTATATGGAACCATTTCTCCTCTTTCCAGTCTTCCCAGCAAGCCCCCAAATGAGACCAATTATAGTTGAGATGATTCAAATTGAATTGCTGTAATACTATATTCCAAACCCGTTTAGTGACAAAACACTCGGAAAAAAAGATGGGAAATTGTCTCCTCTTGAGAGTGACATAGCCGACATCTAGATGCAGATCTTAAACCTTTAAGTTTCGTATATCATCCAATGGCAGATAATTATGGAACAGTCTCCAGCAAAAGAAAGACATTGAGGGAGATAAGAGCCTAGTCCAGATTTTGTCTCCCCAAGTGGTATCAGGCCAAGAACATGTTGTGCTATGTATCATGCTATTTAAGGATTTCTGATTAGACTTTTTCAGTAGGAGTCTATCAGCTTTATCTAAGTTAATTGGGATTTGTAGAATCTGCTGAACACCGTCCTCATCCAAAATCTCCCTTAGCATGTTGACATTCCAGTGATCATCCACCCAAAAATCGAAACGAGTAAGTTGGTGATTAAACTCAGCGATGAAATTTAAAGTTCCTTCCCAAGCCGCGTTATCATGATAGAAATTAACAGTCCCCTTGCCAACCTCCCAGCAGAAGAATTGGTTAGCCATTTCTCTAACTTTCAACAGATTTTTCCAATGCTTGGAATCCCCTTGCTTTGTCCTTACAGAATTAGGATGTGACTTACAACAATACTTATCATTTAGAAATTTAGCCCACATAGTATCTTGTCTTCTGAATTTGATCCACTGCTTGCAATAAAACAGGTAGCTCATCTGTTGAAAGATTTTCATACCTAATCCCCCAGCTTTGAGTGGTTTGCACACTTTATTCCAAACTACCCAATGGTACTGTTTTGTTTGACCTTCCCATAAAAATTTGTTAAACATGGTTTCAATTAGTTTCTTAGTGCTCTTCTTCATTCTAACCATTTGCAAATGATAGAGGGGGAATGTTGAGAGGATACTCTTAAGCAATGTTACTCTACCACCATTAGATAGAAAGACGATGAGTCCAACAATTTAAGGTTGTTGTGATCTTTCTTACCACTTCATCATATTGGGATCGTTTCCTTCTTCCTTTGGTTAGTCGTACCCCTAAATATTTTAAGGGAGGTACTGCAGTAGTAAACCCGAGTGAACTCTTTCATCCACTGCTGATATTTGAATCATTTGCGAGCTAGAAATTGACATTTCTTTTGATTTAATTCAAGGCCTGCAACCATAGCTAAATGATCTGTTATTTGCAATGTCTTTCTTACAGCAAGCTTACTGCCATTAGTGAAAATGATAACATCATCAGCATATGCCAAGTGGCTGATTAGCTGAGAAGAGCCATGCTTAAAATGGAGGTAAGGATAGTGAATATGTGCAGCATTCAAAATTCTAGAAAAATAATCAAATGCTAAGATGAATATGGTAGGAGAGAGTGGGTCTCCTTGCTTCGTGACCCCTACCAGCTTTGAAGAATCCATAGCTGCTACCATTAACTAGTACACTATAGTAAGCATTAGAGAGCCATCTTTGGATTAATGTACAAAAGGAAGGGTGAAACCCTTGTGCCTTAAGTACAATATCAATGAACTGCCAGCTGAGAGTATCATAGGCTTTCTTAAGATCCAACTTGAGAATTAAGTTATGCCCTCTACATATTTTATCAAGATCCAGTAACAATTCTTGAGCCAACAAACGATTATCGTTATGGTTCTACCTGCACAAAAGCAGATTGGTTAGAGCTAATCAAATGATTAAGGTGTGGTTGTAGTCTCCCCACAAGAATCTTGCTAATGATTTTAGAAAAAGTAGTAGTGAGACTTATAGGTCTTAAATCAGTCTAATGGGATTTTTGGTTCTCTTTAGGAATAAGTACAATACTTGCAGCAGCAAAAAATTTAGGAAGATTAGTCCCTAAGAAGAAGGATTGTACAGCCTGAATAAGATCAGCACCCACAATCGCCCAAGCTTTAAGATAAAAGGTGGATGTGAATCCATCCGGACCAGACAGATCCTGTTACCATCAATACTTTTTAAAGCCTGCAAGATTTCTCGTTCATCCGGTAGGAAGGCTAAGTTAAGTCGTTTCACATAGTCAAAGTTATCGAAAAAATTTCAGCAAAAAGGAAGCGAGTTGATATTGGAGAAGCGAGAAACATATTCTGAAAATACTGGACAGCACTTTCAGAAATATTGGTTTGATCAGTGATCCAATTACCAGCATCATCCCTTATTTTAAGTATAGCATTAAGTTTCCTTCTATGTTTAATGATTGCATGGAAATTTCTTGAATTCCTATCCCCATAGAGAAATTTATCAACAGCAGCTTTTTGTTGGAGAAAGAGTTCCTCCCTTTCCAAAGCTTTTAAGTATTGTGATCTGGGCAATCCACAAATCTTGTGTCCGGTTCCCTCCCAAATCATTCATAGCTTCCATCAACGAGTACTTTGGCTTCGACATCTTCGACTTCGTTGAAAAACATTACCAAACTGTTGTTTGTTCCACATTCTTAACTGATAAGCTACATTCTTGTGCAGTCTCCAAAGTTTCACAAAGGGGTTACAGATAAGATAATCAGGTATATTCCAAGCTCTTTTCACCACAGCTAAGAAACTATTATGAGTGCACCATACATTTAGAAACCTGAACTGTGAGCATCCCTTATAAGAACTGTATGAGATCTGAATCAATAGTGGTGAATGATCTGAGGTAGTTCTATGTAAATGTTGTACCTGTGTGATGGGGAACATTTGCAACCAAGAATCATTGGTTAATACTCTATCCAGTCTCTCTAACAGTTTACCTCTTTGCCATGTGAAAGGGGAACCAATGAATCCAATATCAAATAGCCCAGCTTTAGTAATATTTTGAGAAAATTGCAGCATAGAATTTAAATCAGGTGTTCTGCCCCCTTTCTTTTCACTTGGGTCTCTAATGCAGTTAAAGTCCCCACTCACAATCCAATTGGAAGGGTTGTTAAGACTGATCTGGCACAATTCTGTCCAAAGCAATTCCCTATCCATTTGAGTACATCCAGCATATATGAAAGTAGCACTACCATGAAATTGGTCCAAACCAAATTGTAGATGTAAAAATTGATAGTTATCAAGCTTGATAGTACAATTCAACTCCTTTCTGGTAAAAACCCAGATTTTGTTATTACAATTAGAGTGAAAGTGAAATCCTGGAAATCGTTTAGTGACTTTAGATAGATTGGTGTGCACCATTGGTTCAAGTAATGCAATTATCCAAAGTTTATGAGTCCTATTCAAGTGCAAAATTCTGTTAAGGGTGCTAGGACCAGCAACACCCCTAACATTCCAACAAAGGAGATTAATCATGGTGTATAGCCTTACCAGCCCTAGTGATCCTAGGGGGGGTGACAGCTGAAGCATCCAAACCTATAATGTTTGATTTAGATAGGTCCTGAAGTTCCATAATGTCTTTTCTCCTTCTCCTACTCTTTTGTTGAGACCAAACACCTTCTGTTGTTGTGGCTAAATTTCCAAGTATAGTTTGAGCTGCCAGTAACAGGTTAAGTAGGGGAGATGAATGTAGCACCTGCTTCAGAACTTGTAGGAATAGTCTCTTCTGCAGCATATATATATATATATATATATATATATATATATATATATATATATATATATATATATATATATATATATATATAAGTGAGGAGAAGCTTGAGGAGATGCCTTATCAAAAATTGGCTTCATTTGAATCAACCTAAAGGGTAAACTTCGGTTACATTTCGAACTTATATATATGGATTAGTGTTTTACTAAGTAGTGCTTTCATGAAATTCCTATCATCCGAATATCTCAAGTAATTTAATATTGAAAAATATAGTCATTCTTGAAATAAATAGAAGACTAAAAATCTTAAACTTGAGGACTAAATAGCCTTATATCTATAGAATTAGTTTAATTATTTTTAAAATATTTCTAGAAAACATTTTATAATACTTATTTAAATTAAATTCATAGTAATTCTGAATTAAAACTTAACTACAAATAAGCATTACTTTTATGTATTATCTAAATTACTTGAGGACAAGTAATAGTTAAGTTTGGGGGATTTTGACCACAAAAAAATATATTGAAAAATTTATACCAATTTCATATGAAATTACACTTTAAAGAAAGGTATTTTCTATGTTTTATTGCAGGAATAAAGATTTTTAGGTGCTGAGAGCAAAAAGAGCAAAAGGGCGCGAATCTGGAGCAAAAAGGACAAAATTTGATGAAAATTAAACTATCCCGCCGACGGCGAGATTTAAGCCGCCGACGGCGAGATTTTCCTGAAATTTTTTAATATATTATAATAGAGCCTGCCGACAATGAGCCTGAATGGTTAGCCTTGCTTCTAGAAGCCCACCGACAGCGAGATCGAGCCCGCCGATGGCAAGACAGTTGATTCAAGCCAAATTCAATGAAGTTAGATGCATTTTGAAGAGGTGCTTAAGCAACCTTTGGAAATATGACTCCTTCTATATACAAGAACGATTTTTGTATCATGGAGGAGTAGTTGAGGTGGTGAAGTCGTCATTAAGAGAGTCAGTTGGTGTCAATTAAGTACTTCCTTTTATATTGAGAGTTAGTGTTTAGTGTCTTGGTGAGTTATAAGTGTGTTGTACAAGAAGGAAGAGTCAGAGGAACTTGAGCAATCTGCTTGGGGAGAAAAATTGAGATAAGTATATTTCTTTATTTTTTTATAACTTTAAATGAAATCCAAAATCTGTGTTATTATTCCCATGCATTTTGAGTAGTTTTCTTTGTCTTTCTCCTTGTTGTTGAGGTTTTGTGAAATGAAGAATTAAAAGAGTTGTGTCTAATAATATTAAATAGAGATTGTGATAATCTTTTACTTAAATCTTAATTTACTTTCAATTTGGCCAATTGAATTGTTAACATATGTTGAATTATCAACTATAGTAAAGATTACATCCAAAATTCAGGGAATTTAAAAGCCTTGAAAGGAGGGTGCAAATAAATAGGGAAATATTAATTATCGGGTGAAGAATTGAGTATTTTAGTGTGACAGACTAAAATCTTCAATTCGGTGCTATTGTTTAGGAGCTGAAGTGTAGATGTTAGCCCTCATGTGAGGGGAACATAGGAGCTTTGAAGTGGCAGCCAGTATTCTCCCAGCCTAGCCACAAATTCAGTAACCAAACATAAGCATTAGCCAATGTTCTTTGCACCTGGACCAAAGGGTAAATAATAGGAATGCTCCTATTTGGCACAATATAATTCTAAACTCATTTAATTATTCATTCACTCAATCCTCTTAACAAGAAGAAAGATACTTTTCTAAATTGACTTATATATTCTGCCTTTAAGTATTAGTTTTAAGTTTAAGCGTTCTTTATATTTCATATACTATACTAAATTAGATTAGTAATCAACTTTTACTAAAAATTAGTCCTTAATTCTCTAACTTCCCTGTGGGATCGACATCTAGGACTCCAATAGAACCCTTTATTACTTGAACGATACGTATACTTGCGTTGATTAAAGGGGAGGGAGTACAATTGCTACTTTACTTTGAAAAACATATATTACTTTATTAAGCATAACAATTATATACATCCTTCTATTTTCACCCTACTCTCCTCCTAGGCTGAATTCCTATATCTGCGGATCGGTCAGTCACTTGTCGCATTAAAATTGGAATAATGGCAGATAGGTACATTCTTAATCATAAAGAGATCATTAATTCTTGTTGGACTGAATTGCACGAACCTACCTCGCACAAAGACGAATCCTTGGTTGATCCTGTGAAGATTTGAATAGAATTCCTTCACAACTGGAACTACTACGGTAGAGGTAGTGTAACATAGCACTTCCCAACGTCCATCCTTTATTATCTATTCAACTCTTGTAGTAAGATTATTCATACCTCGATTAATAAAGCCTCTCTCCTTGATAATCCTCCTCTTCATCATCACCTTATTGAATAATCGTTGTGCCTCAAAACTGATAAACTTCCGTCGGTTGAAAATGCGAGATCGAGGGGTTTCTATGGAGTAGGAATCCATGGGATGCAAATTGGGAAAGGAAGTTTTCATTTTTCTGGAGTTTGGAAGTTTAAAATGAAGTTTAGGGAGTTATAAGGAAGAAGAACCCGCTCAAAATCGCCAAAAAATGAAATTTGAAACTCTAAAAACCGTCAACAGGTTTTGGGTGACGGTAGTGCTCGATAGGGCGTCGACAGTACTAAAACCTTGAAGTTCAGCATATTCTCTAAATTTAGGCGCCAGTTGCGCCCATTCTGGCTCTGGCAGCGCCAGTGGTCAAAAATTTCACTGAACTTCATTTGGCCCAAAATATTCCAATATCTCAATTCGATCCAATATTTTTCAATTTTTAAAAGTATTTAGTAGCAATTAAGATTCCAAAAGAACTATCTAAAAGCACAACTACAACAAACAAGCAAACACACCAAAAAGATACATATGGGTTGCCTCCCATAAAGTGCTTAGTTTAACAGCATCAACCCGACAAACCATTCAGTTAATCGAGATGACTCAGCATTAAAACCTCTTTGAAGTAAGGTTAAAACCAGTCAAATTAAGGCTTTAATCGATGCTCATTAACCTTGAAAATCTATCCAGTATCAGGATCTCAATATCAACAGCTCCAAAAGAATGAACTTTTACAACTGTAAAAGGTCTCAACCATCTAGACTTGAGCTTTCGAGAAAATAATTTCAAGCTTGTGTTGTATAACAAAACTTTTTGTCCATATTTAAATTTCTTTTTCAATATCTTCTGATCATGCCACAATTTCATTCTCTTTTTATAGATCTTGTCATTGTGATAAGATGCATTTCTAATTTCTTCCAATTCATTTAATTGCATAAATCTCTGAAATGTTCAGGTGCATTACACAGTCCAAAAGGCATTCTTTGAAAAGCAATGGTTCTGTAAGGGCTAGTAAATGTTGTCTTTTATTGATCCTCAGGAGCAATAGGTATCTGATGATAACCAGTATATCTATCCAGAAAGCAGTAATACTTGTATCCAGCATTTGATTGAGAAAAGGAAAAGGAAAGTGATCTTTTCAGGTAGCAGCATTTAATTTCCTATAGTCAATACAAATTCCCATCCATTAATTTTTCTTGTGGGCATAGTTTCATTACATTCATTCACTTCAACAGTCACTCCTCCCATTTTTGGTATTGAACTCACCCAAGCACCATCCGAAGTAGGATAAAACATTCAAGCATCCAGCCATTTTAAAATCTCCTTCTTAACTACTTCTTTCATTATTGGATTCAATCTCCTCTGTGGATCAACTTTCAGTTTATGTTCATCATCTAATAAAATCTTGTGCATACAAAATGAAGTACTAATTCTTTTAATATCCGCTAAAGTTCATCCAAAAGAGTTTTTGTATCTTTTTAAAATTTCCAACAATTTTTGTTCTTGATATTCATTTAACTCAGAAGATATAATAATTGGTAGGGTAGATGATTCTCCTAAAAACATATACATCAAATGATTAGGGATAATTTTCATCTCATGTTCATGAGGTTTTATTATAGTTGGAATTAAGCTTTAATCTCCACCTTCCATAGTGTCTAATACTTTAAATCTCTCCTGAACATACTCCAAATCTTCATTCTTCATATTATCTGAATTTTTTTCATTTTTAGTTCCTTCTTCAAACATATTTTCGTACTCTGCTTCTTTTTCAAATATATTTTCAACATGATATTTTTTCAAATATTCACAGACCTGCATCCTAAAACATTCATCATCTTTTGTCATTGAGTGATACTTCATAGATTTCAAAATATTAAAGGTCACCTCTTGAGCATTAACCCTCAAAGTTAATTCTCCTTTTTGAACATCAATCACTTCTCTCCCAACTGCAAGGAATGGTCTTCCCAAAATGATTGGAATTTTCTTATCTTCCTCCATATCACGTACAATAAAATCCACATGAAAGATAAATTTATCCACTTTCACTATCACATCTTCCACTATTCCTTTAGGGTAAGTAATGGAACGATTGGCCAACTGAAGAGTCACAGATGTAAGAGAATTTTCTCCTATTCCTAACCTTTTGAAAGTTGATAAAGGCATAAGATTAATACTAGCTCCCAGATCACATAAGGCTCTTCTAAAAAACATTTCACCTATAACACACAGGATAGTGAAACTACCAGGATCTTTAAGTTTTTCCGGAAGCTTCTTCTGAAAAATTGCACTACACTCTTCGCTAAGTGCAACAGTTTCATGATATGTGAACTTTCTTTTCTTTTTGAGAATATCCTTCATAAACTTAGCATAGTCAGACATCTACTCTAATGCTTCAACAAAAGGAATATTTATCGTTAAATTCTTAAGGAACTCCAAAAATTTTTCAAATATGTTATCCCTATTTTATTGCTTCAATCTTTGAGGAAATGGAGGTGGTGGTTTTTCAACAAGAATCTTCATTGGTTCAAGAGGATATTCCATGTTTGGATAAATCTTGTTTGAATTTTTATCGATATCCACCTTCTCTTTCTCTATTTCCACTTCTTTTTGTACTCTTGTCTCCAATTTCTTTCCACTCCTTAATTGAATAGCCTTAATTTGTTCCTTGTTTTGATCTTTTGGATTGATCGCAACATTATTTGGAAGCATTCCAGATGGTCTATTATTAAGTGCAGTGAAAATGTGCCCCAATTGATTTTCAATATTTTTCATTGCAACACCTTGAGTTTGTAGTTGATTTTCCATATTCATAATCATTTCTTTAGTAGACAACTTCTTATCCTTAAATTGCGGGTTACTATTGAATCCAGGAGGATAAGAGGGTCTAAAAATGGTATTTCCTTGGTTGTTCGAATTTCCAACTGGATTTATAGAATTGTTGCCCCAATGTGGGTTAACATTGGCATTGCTATTATTCTAGTTGAAACTTGGGTGATTCTTCCAACCAGGATTATAATAATTTGAATAAGGATTATTAGGTCTGTTAATAGTATTCAAAGTCTCGTAAGGTGTTTGAGATTCTGTTATCTATCCAAATGAATTTTTCTAACAGTACGCTCTAACTTCGAATCGTAAGGTACTAAACCTTTAAATCCACTACTACGCATATAAAATCACACAAATACTCTAAAAAGTAAACAAACACACAATTACACACTACAAAGTAAAAGTTTTCAGTTACTATATTATCAATAGATATTGTTTATACCTGTCCCGGCAACGGCGCCAAAAACTTGATGCAGACTTCTTATATTGGAAGAACCTATGAACCTTAATTTGTATATTTATAATGATTTTGTAAATTCTAAACTTCAACACAAGTATACGTATCGTATTAAGTAATACAGGGCTCTAATGGAGTCTTGGTTATCAATCCCACAGGGAAGGCACGTTCCTTATAATAAATAGCGTATTACTGAAATCCAATACTCGAATCGTAATTAAAGTTTAAGTTTACTTCTACTAACAAGATGCAGAAAACAGTAACAATTAAGAAAACTACAATTACTTCTAATATCTTTAAAATAGAATTAACTAACACAAACACACACTAAGATTGTATTTGAAAGGTTTTGATATATATGAAAAGTATCTTTCCTCTTTCAACGAGTATATAATGTCTGAATGATGTAGAATGATTATTTATTGTATTGTGCCAAATAGGAGCATAAATGTTTTTTTACCCTCAAAAGAGTACCCCCTCTTCAAAGCATGAAAAGAGCATTGACATATCCTAAGTTCAGACACTAAATTTAAGGCTAGGCTGGGAGGATATCGGCTGTCACTACGGATCTCCCACTCACCCTTCACCTAAAGGCTAACCTTCGAGTTTAGTTACTAATCTTAGGACTAAATTGGAGATCTCAGCATGCCACCCTGAAACCTCTAATTTGAAGTCTATCAAAACACATTTCTCTATTTATTTGCTCTCAATTCCCATGAACTACGCAATTCATTCATGGACATTGAATGGATTCTTCATTATTGTTGTAAGACACTAAATCCTTTCAGAGTTAATGTACTACAATAGATTTTAACAATTCAATTGGCCAGATCGAAAAGTAAATTAAGTTCGAAATGAAAAACCATCACAATTTCTTCAATACTTTAAAAGCACTTCAAATCCACATCATCACATCATCACATCTCTATGTAAGAAGAAAGACAAATGAGACTACTCAGAATCATATAGAAGACACAATAAAACATGGATTTTATATATATAAGAAAAGTCATACAAACCACAAAAGCAAATACAACTTATCTATTTTTCTTCCCTAATGCAAATCCCTTGAAGTTCCATTGAATCCTTTTCTCTCTTCTTCACAACACTCAATTCTATCTTTAGAATGGAAAGAAAGAAGCAATCTCTCACTTTACTCCTCCTTCACTCCTTAAAGAAGAATCCCTCTCAAATTCTCACTTCTACACTCTTCTCTTACAAACCCTAACACTCAACAAACTCATACACACTAGAACTCTCACAACCACCACTTTCTCCCCCCCTCAAATTTCATCCAAAAATAGTTACATATATGCTAGAAATGAAATCCCAAGAATTATCCTTAAGCATCCCTTCAAAAAGTTGTCAAAACTCTTCAAATTTGAATTGCACCGACATTGAGCTCCGGCGGCGCTCGATAGGTATTGTTTTTCTCCATTTTGCTCCTTTTCGCTTCGAATTTCCTTTTCACTTCTTTTCTATCCAATCACCTAAAATCATTCATACCTGCAACAAATCATGAAAAATACCTTTCTTTAAAGTGCAGTATCACCAAATATGGGTAAAATTATATAGAAAAATAGTATATATTTTTGGTGCATCAGTAGGGAACTCAAAAATTGCCTTCGAGTTTGGTCTTCTATGAAGTGAATTGTGAATTCAAGCATAACTAGATGTATTAGATGTGTTTGATAAGTTTAGATGAACATTTAGAATAGGCTAGAATAAAATATTGTAAGGTGGAGTGGTCGAATCAACTATGGGAGTGTGGACATTCTTAGTTCATAGTCCTTATAAAGACGATGAACTGATGTCATCCTTTCATATGTTTTTCGGAACAAATGACCACAATTAGATCATATGGTGAAACATCAGAGAAATTGAGTATTGGATAGAAGCCACCATAGTGCACACTTGGAAAGTGTGTTCAATTGTTGGACGACATGCAAACATTCGAAGATGCTGAAGATGATGGAATAACACATTGGATAAACAAAAAAATTGAGTTTTTTTTTCATTTATTGAAATTCCAAAAAAAATCAAAAAAACTTTAAAAAGTCATTCCATAATAAATAAAAGGTAAAAAATAAAAGAAAAAATGCCATGAACTCAATAAAGTGAGGAGAATTTAATAAAAATAAAACTTAAATAATTTAATTCATAATTAATTTAAAGATTAATTAAAAACACTTGATCAGTAATTATATCACTAAAAATTGGTTTTAAATCAAAACTTCTGGAATTTGGATATGATGTGCTCTCTGTCCATAAGAATGCTCCCTTATTTTTCTAGAGACAAATGCCATCTTATAATTAACGAAAAACCTAATTTTCGAAGAAAAACAATTAGTTACAAAAATAAATGTAAAAATTAAAGTTAAAAAAAAGAGAAATGAACTTAATGTGAAAATTATAAAGTACACAAAACTTACTAAATTGGTGAATTAAAATGACAACCTAACCCATTAAAACCTAAAACCCCCCTTAAAACCAATGAGGGGTATATTTATAAATATGTTAAATTGCACTTTAGCCTTTGATCTCTAGGGACATTAATTAAAACAATAATTTTAATATTTAAAACCTTAAAATTAAACCTAATCAACATAAAATATAAAATGGTTAAGCTAAAAAAATTAAATCATATCCTAAGGACAAGATTAGAGGCAAAAATTTTAATTAGTTAAAATCATAAAAAAAACAAAACATGTCATAAAATGTTAAATAACTTTAATTAACCTAAATAAGAGGGTTAACCATTAATACGTCATCTATTACATTTGGAAGGAAATTTAAGTAAGTTTATAAGCCACTGTACCAGTACCTTAAATAAAATTGAATAATAATAATAATAATAATAATAAAAATGCGATGGAATGTAATGATAACCCAAGCACGTTAAAATCTTAAAATTTTAATGAAAGCTCAATTATTACTTATTAATGAAAAGTTAAAAAGTTAAAATATTTAAAAGAATAAAATAACTACATCCTTCTTAATTTCATTAACCTTAGAACTTAAATACAACTAAAATTTATAAAACTAAATTTCATCATCAATTGATAAAACAATACAACAAAATTGGAAAAAATTAATGTAAATACAAACATAATAATAAAAATAATATAATAATAACGAAGATAAACAAGCCTTATAATTTATCACACACTAAAAATTCATCTCAAACTAAACTAATAAAGGTAATGAATCACCCCAAAATGCCTAAACAACAAATATTTAAAAAAAAACAAAAAAAAAAAAATCAAACAACTCCTCCTTGAGGAGCAGTTTAGGTCAATAATGTCAGAATTATATACATATCCCTCATGAACATAAGAAATCTTAAGGAAATAAACCAACTAAACCAAAAAAAATCAAGACACAAAAGCAAGCAAAATTATGACCAAGCATTATATAAACCAAGTTGAAATTAGACCTTTAACAACTCATAAATAAACTAATACATGTATCTAAGTAAAATCCATGTAAAATTTGCAAAGCCATTATAACTTAAACAAACTCCTATAATCCATTAACACTTAAACTTAAACTTAACTAAATCAACATTAGTTTATGAGGAAGCCTGAGATGATATAACCAATGGTTGCTAACAAGGACTCGTGCGATTACTTATAACCAAGCAGACCACAAACTATAATGACCTTGGGATGAAGGAACCATAGGATTTTGATTAGAGTCATTATAAAGACAATCCTAGTAAAAATTAAAATAATTAAATAAAATTCTATTAAGGATCAAATTGAGTAAAAAGAAAATAAGATAAAAGTCATCAACTTATAAAATCCAAAACTAAAACATAAAGTAAATCCCTAAATAATAAATAGAAATTGACGTAATTTAAACAATAACAATTAACTCTCGAGCCTATAAAGATCTTTTAAATGGTTGTTGACAAAAATATTTTAGTCAAACTAGGTTAACTACATCTCATGACTAAGTAAATAAAAAACTAATGGTCATGAGATGACGGAAAGCCACTGGCCACTTGCTCCGGGTCATCTTAAAATAAAAAAAAACGAATCTTTCACTTCACAACTCACCAACATATAGATGTCATATGATGCTAATCCTTTATATGTCATAGGAGAAGATATGTTTTGTATTGTAATTGTTGTGTTTGTTCACAAGATGCTTAATAGGATGTGTAGATTAATTTATTTTGCACTAGGTTGTGGTAGATATTCTTTACATGTTTCTAAGCTGTTATAGTATGCTTGGGATATGCTAATTCTATTTTGCAGGGTTGTTGTAGTTAAAACAATCGGGCTGCTATAGTAATCTAGGGTATAATTTCCTACAATGTCTTTTTCTTTTTAGAGTTAGGATGTGTTTTGGTTGGTTAGTTATCAACATCTAAACCATCCAAAATTGCATGAACACTGAAGTAAAGGATGAATATCAACTAAACTGGCAATGATGTCTTAGATGATGTTAGTCGACGTCTAGCATAGGTCTAGGATTGATACACATTGTTTGCTCAATAAGTCTGACCAAATTTTATGTTGATTCTTAGTTGTGTTTGTTTTTCTGGGTTATCTGTAGGCCCATCCGAGGACTAAATTTTATACCCAAACTAAAATAAAAGTTTAACTTAAATTTTTAAAACTTACTAAAACACAACCAAAAACAAATCTGCATAAAGTACTACAATCAAAACCCTAGAAAACCTCATGCATTTAAAAAATTAAATTGATATTAATTAAAATTGAATAGAAATCTCTTTACAATTTAGGAATAATCATAAATATATCACCATAGGCATGTGCATAATCATCTTACTTCTATTCCTTGCATTTCATGAACTCACACATTGTACAGAAGGGGATGGTTGATCCTGTGAGAACCATCGCCTCATGAAAGTAAGTTATGACCTTGCATCTTGACCCTATGAATAGACACTAAGCATTCATCACTATGAGCTTGCATAACCAATTACACAACCTTCATTAATTTACTTGATATTAAATGTTATTAAAAAGCAGTAAAACATATGTGTGGGAGCTAAAAAAAGTTTAAATTTTAAATAGTAAAAATATATTCGTATTAGTTTTATAACATTTGGCGTACCAGTAATACTTAGGTAGCTTGATTTATGATCAAGTTGTAAGACCTACTACTTTTAATAAATAACAATTTATCATATCATACATTCATTGAGACTGGTCATGCATGCTTTTAAATGTGATTAGGTGATCTAGATGACAGCCCTTTTCAGGCATGGTTACAAGTCTAGTGAATTTTATTTGTGTTATTTCTTTCCTTTAGATTAAGGTTCTGAAGTTTCACCTCTTCAAGTGGACTTCACCTTAGTTTTAGGATTTTGAGGTATTTAATTTAGTTACGAGATAAAACCTCACCTTTTAGGCTTTCTCACGATTGTATATCATGCAATCTAAGTCCTAAATTTCTAATAAGATTTCAGGTTAAAACATTGAATAAGTATCTTTTTCAAAACTAGTAAAACCAAATAATAGAAAAGTTGATTTGTCACTGAGTTTCTTAATATCTTCGACATGCATCTCGAACTCTTCTTCCTTTGGGATCCATTAATAGTCGTTCCGCTTTTGAGTGTTCCTCATTTAAAATTTTTTATAATCAATTATGAAAACATAAACTTAGAATTCTCTTAAAAAAAAACCACAACCTTAATCTAGACTTTTTTCGAGTAACTTTGGTTTCTTAAGATGTAATTATCCATAAAGGTTTGCGCTTATAAAAAGTTTAGACCCCAAATTTAATTTAAACCCTGATATTTCTTAGATTAACTAGGGGAAAATTTTGTCGATTTTAATCGTAGACCAATTTAAATATCCAATATTTCTTAAAGTAATTCAACCCATCGTAAAGTGGTATTTTTATCTCTTGAGATAGTATGCCATGTTTGATTATTTAAATAATTAAATCTTTGAATCAATATGAATCTATAAAGATAATCCCAATGACGTGTTGAAAAATAAAATCGATAAATCTTACTTGTGTGGAAGTGATCAAATCAAGTATCCTTAGAGTCGATTATTATGCCCATAATAAGGTACTAGAAATATTTTGTTTTTCTCGAGTCTAAAGTGTAGGTCAAGATGGATAATAATGTTTTCTTGAAATGATTATCATTGCCATACTCAGCAAGGGATTTTGTGAATTTCTTGTTATTTTCAAGTACATGGTAATGGATTTCATGTTTACATATACCAGATTATTTTCTACAAACGAGCTCTAATATCCCTTCCGAATTAGCCTTTCAACTTTTTTCTAAAGTTGATGATATTATTCGGTGGTATGACCATGACCTTGATGAAACTGGAAGATTATGAGCAACAACAAATTGCATAATCAGAAGAGGGCTTTTCTCAGATTATGAGCAACAATAAATTGTAGATTGCATCCTTGAATTACAGAAAATGGGTTGAGCTGGCCGCCTGAGAGAAAAGACATATTCAGAACCCCGAAGAAGGATGCCGTGGAAGGGAAGAGTTACAATCTAATGCGGATGTTGCTACAATTTTGCCATTGACAGAAAAGGAAATCCACCAGGGATACTCCGTCGCAGTGAGGTGGATCCAATGCCAAGAATCATCAAGTGAATGGTGAAAAGGATGATAACATGGAGGGTACTGCCTGCAGATTGCATACCCAACAACTGCATTCTCAACATCTACAAGGAAGGCGACTGCATACCTCTGCATATAGACCATCATGACTTTGTAAGACCCTTTTGCACAGTGTCATTCCTCAGCCAGTGCAACATCATGTTCGGATCTGACCTCCAGATTGCAGGCCCAGATGAGTTCCGAGGGCCGGTGGAGATACCACTACCGGTAGGTTCTGTCCTGGTGTTAAAAGGAAACGGAGCAGACATTGCGAAGCATTGCATTCCAGGAGTTTCTGTGGAGCGAATCTCAGTTACTTTTAGAAGAATGGACGACAGAAAAATGCCTTGCCACTTTCAGCCAGATCCAGAATTGGAGAGTCTCCGGCCCTACGAGCTGTGAGTTACATGGGGAATAACATACCTCCAATGCACATCCATGCGGCATCCCTGCCAGGGGTGGCTTGGAAGGTGATGTTATTACCCATGTTTCTTACTATTCAGACATGGATTTTTGACAGACGCTTTCGGATGGATCAACAAGAATCTTACACAATCCGTTTTGGATTTACATGATTGTATGAGACATAAAATTTCTTAGGAAAATGTCATCATGACTAGATCAAGTTGTATGATGTACTTTCAGCAAATTGGAATGAAAACAACTACGTCATATTTTGCCTTCACTTCTTTTTGTGCAAACTGACTAGGAAACGCCATTAGAGTTAAATGAACTTTGAACGAAGAACAGAAAAGAAAAGAAAATGAATGAGAATTTTTCTTAAAAAATATCTGAATATTAAAATGAACTTCAAAATTCACATGAACATTAAAGAAACAACAAAAATAAAAAAATGGGATCGTTAAAGGACAAACAAAACGAATCTAAATCTCAAATTGAATTCCGATCTGAATCCTCTGATTCGAACCTTTCAATTCTTCTCTCAATCAAAATCTGTTTAAAACTCTTTTGAAATTTGAATATTTTCCTCAACTTATTGCTAAGTCAAGTCTTTTCAGCTTGGTACATGTACCAGCTCCTTTCAGTTCTCTTTCTTCTGTGTCTTAGAGGATCGACTAATTCTATTGACACGGAGCCACAAACTTTGTTCGATTTGGTTCTGATGGCATGAGACTGGGTCCCTCTTCATACAGATAAATCATCGAGGCTAGAGCCTAACTTCTAGTCCTCTTTCAAACTTTCCAAGACTGGTACCTAAATTTTAGTTCTCTTCCTTCGAGGTCGATACCTAAATTTTGACTCTCATTCGAGATCGATATCTAAATTTCAATTCTCTTGCGAATGGGTACCTAAATTTCAATTCTAAATTTCCGAGACTGGTACCTAAATTTCAGTTCTCTTCCTTTGAGGTCGGTACCTAAAGTCCTACTCTCATTCGAGATAGATACCTAAATTTCGATTGTCTTGCGAATTGATACCTAAATTTTAATTCTAAATTTTTGAGACTGGTACCTAAATTCGAGTTCTCTTCCATCGAGGTCGGTACCTAAATTCCGACTCTCATTCGAGATTAATACCTAAATTTTGATTCCCTTGCGAATTGATACCTAAATTTCAATTCTAAATTTCCGAGACTGGCACCTAAATTTCAGTTCTCTTCCTTCAAGGTCGGTACCTAAATTTTGACTCTCATTCGAGATCGATACCTAAATTTTGATTCTCTTTCGAATTGATACCTAAATTTCAATTCTAAATTCCGAGATCGGTACCTAAATTCCAGTTCTCTTCCTTCGAGGTCGATACCTAAATTCCGACTCTCATTCAAGATCGATACCTAAATTTCGATTCTCTTTCGAATTTATACCTAAATTTCAATTATAAATTCCGAGACTGGTACCTAAATTCCAGTTCTCTTCCTTCGAGGTCGGTACCTAAATTCCGACTCTCACTCGAGATCGATACCTAAATTTCGATTCTCTTTCGAATTGATACCTAAATTTCAATTCTAAATTTCTGAGACTGGTACCTAAATTTCAGTTCTCTTCCTTCGAGGTCGGTACCTAAATTTCGACTCTCATTCGAGATCAATACCTAAATTTTGACTCTCATTCAAATTGATACCTAAATTTCAATTCTAAATTTCCAAGACTAGTGCCTAAATTCTAGTTCTCTTCCTTCGAGGTTGGTACTTAAATTCTGACTCTCTTTTCTAGATCGATACCTAAATCTCGATTCTCTTGCGAATTGATACCTAAATTTCAATTCTAAATTTCTGAGACTGGTACCTAAATTCCAGTTCTCTTCCTTCGAGGTCGGTACTTAAATTCTGACTCTCATCCGAGATCGATACTTAAATTTCGATTCTCTTTCAGGTTTGATACTTAAATTTCAAATCTCACACTCTCGAGATTAGTAACTAAATTCTGATTCTCATCCTTTATGAGGTCGGTTCCTAAATTACGACTCTCATTTCAAGATCAGTACCTAAATTGTGACTCTCATCATTTTCAATTGATACTTAAACTCTAATTCTCACTCCGAGGCTGGTATCTAAATTTCAGTTCTCTTCGCAATCCCGAGGTTGAAATCTAGGTTTCAATTCTCATTTCAAATCCAAATTTCAAATTCAAAATTTCCTTAAATCAATTTCAAATTAAACTTCAATCGAAATCCAAACTCACACATTGAAACTTAAAAATTTAAAAGTAAACTAAAATCTAAATCAAATTTCCCCAGATCTTGTGATTTGGAGTTCACCTCCTTTTCCATTCCCCAGCGAGAGTTCAGGAATCTCCGGTCTTGGAAATATACCTGTTACTCCCCAGCGGAAATTCTTCTACTTCGTCCTAAGTTCGTCTTAAGATTATTTTTGGATGGATGAAATTGATTATCGAAATAAAAATCATTTCCAAGAAAGTTTTGAGAGTAAGATAACAAATGAGGTCGGAATGGATTTTCATGATGATTCAAAAATGTTATTTAAACAAGATTGTATGTATGTTCAAGAGAGGTGTGAAATGATGGACGTCACCAAAAATAGTAAACTTTTAATTCCATTTGTTAAAAAACCTCATGAACTTAAGATAGATGTACCCCATATAATTTTAAAGCCTACCTATTTAGGGAATTCATCTACACAACCAGTCTTTATATCTTTAGATTCAACTCAATCACAAGAAAAACCTGAATTGAATGATGAACATGATAAAATTATTGAACTAAGACTTGGAAGAGAATTTGAGGATATATTTCAAAAGAACTTTGAGTTGAGAAAAAAGGATAAAGATATTGAAAGACCATTGGAAGAAATTCCTAAGGAATTAGAAAAACCTATTTCCTCAACTAAGATAGATCCTCCATCATTTAATAATTATAAAGGGGAAGAATTGGAAGATAATTTGAAACAGAAGAGTAATTTAGAAGAATTTAATCCTGGATCTGAATTATCTAAAGAGAATCCGATCCAAAATTTGGGAGATATTGAAGTATCTTATAAAGATCCATTTCTTATAAATTTCAAGGATGATATTAATATGCAAATTCATCAAATCAATAGAAGAATATGGGATCTAGAAAGAAATATGAGGAACAATGATATAAATCAAACTGAATATGAAGAGCTAAATGAAAAAATAAAATTTGAGGATTTTATAGGAATCCCTGGATCTGGAAATGATTGGGCGATTGATCAAGGATTATTAAAATGGAATTTTGATCCAGGAGGAAACATTTGTCGGGCCCGCGACGTTAAAACGAAGTGCTTTATGGGAGGCAACCCATAGTTATCAGTGTGCTTTGATTTAGTGTGCTTGTGATTCATGATTGTTTATGTGTTATTTCGTGTTTTCTTTAGTGCAGAATAGATTAATGTTGTGAGGCTACGCCTTGGTCTTGACTAAATTTGTATATGACTTCTAGTGGTAGTAGGCTGACGAGTCTGTTATAACTCAGTTCTCAACTGGAGCTGAGCATTACCTTAAAGCATGTAGAGTTTAGACTTGGACCACTTTATGTCAACTCTATTACTTCCTTTAACTGACTTTGTTTTCATTGAGTAAGGTCGCGAACTTATTTAGTAAACAAAACATCTGAATGAACTACACTATTGTTTATTTATCAAATTATCATTATTAGTGTAGTTTTTTTCCATTAGAAATTGAATGTAAGGAGGGAAAATGTGAGTAGAAAAGGAGATCAAATTAACCTCAATTGATATTTATGTATGAATCTGTGAGTCTGGATATTTTAGTTTGTGAGTTTGTATTTGTGTTTGTGTTACAACAATTTAGAGATTTGAAGAACACTTAAATATATTTTCCCATGCTGATGTTTGTCATGCTTATTTAACCTTTCATTAATTTAATTTTATTCTAAGATCTTAGTTTAGATTTACTTTCCGTTGCAAATTATTTTGTCTCGATGAATACATGTAGATGTTATTGATAGACAATTACCGGTAGATAGAATTTCGAACTATTTTTCTTCCCGCTTATATTTTCTGTGCTGAATGCTATAAATATTCAAATTCAAGTTTGGGGTAGGAAGAAAAATATATTTTAAAGTTAGTATACTTTCGTTTTAGTTTAATATTATTGTACGCATGTTTTAGGCTAGATTTACCTTCTGCTACAATCATTCTATCCTAATTATGCATGTGTTTAAATTTGATAGGATGTTGTAGTAGTTAGTAGATTTAACTTTTATTTTTCTTCCTCCTACATTTTATGGAATTAATTGCAAAATATTTTAAAAAATTCAAGTTTGGGGGGAATGAAAAACAATTTTCAAAAACTTAAATTTTATTTGTCCTCAAAACTGCTATAATTAAATTTGATTTTGATTGAAAAATAATTATGTGTATGAAGTAATATTAAGGAAATAAAATTTTGAATATAGAAATAAGTAAGAGAATTTAGTTAAAATTTGTAGTAGTGATGAAAAATTTAAAGTTAATTTTTCTTAGTGAAGAAATGATAAATATTGTGTAACCATCTTTAGTAAGAAAAGTTGTTTTTTAGAAAAATAGAAGGACTAGACTTTTATTTTCAATATTTAAATTTCTTTTATTGAAAAATAATTCTCAAAACTCGTTATTATATTTCTAAGTAAAAGATATATATCTAACTTATGCTTTAGGAAAGGAAGGGTGGAATTCAAAATTATTAAAGGCCTATCCAGATATAGTAATCCTTGCCTAAAAAAAAGAATGAAAAGGAAAAGAAAAAGAAGAAGAAAAAGAAAAGAAAAGAAAAGTATAGTATGTGAAAAAGGAAGGAGAAGCTTGAGGATTAAAAGGCCTAATCAAAAATTAGTTCCACACTTGAGCTTTTTAAAGTATAAGATTTGAGAAAATCTTAAGCTTTAAAATATAATATAGTTAGTATAATTATTTTTAATAAAGATTTTTAAGTAAAGAAAATAAAATGCCTAACTCTTATATTTTGACAAGCATTTCTGAATTAAATAGCAACACATATTTTCATACTCTTTCATCTAAGAGATTTCTAAACTTTAAATTGGTCTCATTTACTAAATTTTTTTTCTAAATTGGACTACTATATTTCTAGAATAAAATTTTAGAAACTCCTAAAGAAACTCATACACATGATTTTCTTATATGGTTTTTAATGATTATAGTGTTACTTGAGGACAAGTAACGTTTTAGTTTGGGGGATTTTGATCCAAGAAAAAAAAGGTACCTATTTTTAGTGTTCATTTCATGCCCACTTTATGCATATTTTTAATGATATTACACTATAAAGGAAGGTATACTGCATAATTTTACATATTTTTGTTTTCAAGTATAAAAATATGATTTTAGAGAAAATGAAGCAAAAACTATGCAATTTTGAGCCAAAATGAGCAAGAAAGAAACTTCTGACTTAGGACATATCAATATGTCTTTCTATGCTTACTATCTTTCATATTTCTCACATGTTTTTGGATGAAATTATACTTTTGAAAAAGGTTATTTTTATGTCTATCTTGTAGATGAAGATGTTAGGAACACAACGCAACTGAAATGGGGCGAAACGGAGTTGAAACGAAGCCAAACGGAGCAAAATCGTAAAGCTGAGCACAGGGTGGCACCTAGGAGCCAAAATCCGGCGTCTAAGCGCTAGAAACATCCAGAAACGGTTATTGAACGAGATTTTGATGACTTTGGGAGTTATTTTGACCTTGTTAAGTAGTTTCTAGACCTTCTAGAAGTCTGGAAGTTATTCCTAATATATAGGACATGTGATACAATGAATCTAGACACATTGGAGCGGTTTTAATCGCGAAGAGGTGCAAGCTAAAGTGAAGAGATCTGAAGAACTGGACGCGGTGTCCGGCGCCTAGGCACCAGAGACACCTTCTATAAGATTCATTGAATGTGGACACATTTTAAAGAGGTGTGTTGAGGCAACCCTTGAAGCCTATAAATAGGAGGGTACTCCTTCATAAAAAATCGCACCCTATAGTCTCTCTCTTTCCCCTTAGTCATTTTAGTCATTTTAGAGTCAAGAAGATGTAGATTTCTATATCTTATGGAGACATTGGTGAGGGCTTTTGAGATATTTATGTAAGGGATGTACGAGCGGCGCATGGATCGGTGGAAAACTTTGGTGGAGAGAAATTTTTTTTTTCTTTTAGAGGAAAAAGCTAAGTATTGTGTTCTTCATTTCTTTGTATTTGTTGTAAACATTTTCTAGTGGATTTTCTTTGTTTTAAAACAAGTTTTCTGTCGTGAATTACCCATGTTATGTAAGTGATTTCCTTTACTCTTTCTTTTAATATGAAGTAGTGGCATGCGTAGGAAAATCATTTTTATGATAGAATTATCTATTAGATGCTTCTAGGTGACAGATATTTGCATAAATATAATAGAATACTAATGAAATAAGTTCCTTGTTAACACTTAATTTATTATATAGTTCTATCAATTCTTTTACTTCTTATGCCATTATTTTCATTTACTTTTATTTTGTAATGAAATAGATGCATGTTTAGGAATTAAGATTGCTTAGATATTCTCTTATTAAATTATGGTGATGATATTCATACCAGATCTTCATTTATTTTAAAAATTGATCACTTGTATTATTAAAACCTGTTGAAGAATTCTGAGACATAGAAGAAGTTGAATTCTTAACTAGTAGATATCACATGAATCCTTGGGTAGTCGAAGGCCTTGTGCGGGTTATTTAAGGTGAAGTACAAATAAATAGGGAGATATTGTTTATTGGGCGCGTAATCGATTAGTTTTTAGAGTGACGTACTAAATTCTAATAATTTGATCTATAGAAAGGGAACGGGTCACTGGTAGCACCGACCATAGCCACCCTTGGACATCTAGTAGTGTGAGCCTAGATTAACCCATTCTACTAATAAAACATCCTGAACCGATTTATAGATTAGCCAATGTTCTTTATGCCTGAACCAAAGGTTAAAGAATAGGAACGCTTCTATTTGGCACTACTACATTAATTATAAGCATATCTTTCTTACACATTACCTATGTAATTGCAAGAGAAAGGTAATTTTTAATATCTCGAATTTCTCCAAACGAATTTATCCATATCTTTTTATTTAAGAATTTTATTTTGTATTAGTTATTAGAAAACTCATTTTAATCAACATTCCAAATTTAAGCCTTATAGAAATAGACAGGAATTAGTCTAAAGGATTTCTTACTTCGCTTCTTTGTGGGATCGATACTGGGGTTATAAAAGAAAACCCTATATTACTTGTAACGATACGTATACTTGCGTAGTACCCCTAGTGTGTAAAATATTTTCTAAAATTTTCTCAATATTTTAATTTTATACACTAGCCATTATTTATAAATTGGGTCAAGTTTTTGGCCATCTTTTGGAAGCGAATATTACTGTGATATTGCGGGTCGGTTCAATGAGGTCCTTCCTACCCTTCCTCTCTGTAGAGCCTAGGGTCTAGACCTTTGAGTTTCCTTAGAGTCGCTCCTAAAATACAAGTGTTGTAACCAAAATAAAATAAAATTTCAAACATTTTGATGGTTGAAAACTTACCACAGTGTAAGTCGGTCAGTCACGCAAGTATATGTGTCAAGTAATAATGCATTTAAAGAGTACCACGTATCGATCCCGTTAGGATAATGCTAAAATATTTCTAACGACGAGGTTACGAGTCATCGAACTGCTAAGTCTAATTTGACATTAACAATAAAAAATTCCAACGATCCTATAAATAAAGTTAGATGAATAGCAGGTGATAGATCTGAAAGGTGACAAAGATGGTAGAATGAAAATGACAGGTGTTGGAAATAATTTTTTTAGATATGTAAGCTCTTACTCTTGTGACACCGATCAAGTGATTTCTTGATGTTCTCTTATGGAACCCATGCTACTATTTACAATGATGGATATTTTTTTCTTTTTATGTTTATGCCTAGGTCAAAAGACAAATGGACATTGCCATACTGTTACGAAGCATATACCTAGTCAAGTATTATCTAGATTTCTCAGATCCTCTATCTAGGTTGCAGAACCATAAAGTTTAGATATCCCATACACTAAGGTTTCTATTTATTAACCTATTGTGTTTTGCTACGTAACAAGCATAAGACATAGCTTCACAAATATTTTAACATCCAGATCAACCAAATCATAAGTAAAAGAAGATTAGAAGGTTAACTTATCAACTTTAGATGTTTAGCAAGAACAAGATGTCGAGGGAAAAAAATCCATAGAACAAAGCAATGAGAAAATCAGATGCCTTACATCATCAAAGCAAGAAACAAAATCAATTACATTGTAAGAAAAATGAGAGAATATAAGAGTTATGACTGCAAGCATAAAATTGGATTATAGTGTAGGTGGTACAAAAATACTCTAATCGAGCTGAGTGGTCCAGCCAATCCACCACGACCCACTCCATTTAGTACATGCTCATGCATCTCCTCTCAAATAAATGCACTAAATCTCTCCGTACAACTCTTCCCCTCCCTAGAAGTTCTCTCCTTAAATAAATAGGAAGAGAACCACTAGGGAGGGCTCTTAAACCTTAATCTCTGATTTGGCTCCACCAAAATTCATTTGTACTGATCCTAGACATTTGAAGAAGATCCAAGATGTTTAATTTGAGCTTTCACGTATCTTTTTAAAGCCAAAGTTTAGAATAAGCAAGTGATTTCCTTCCAAGTTTGTTTCTCACTCCGCTGTCGGGGTCACACCCAAATCTGGCATGTTCATGCCAATATTTCTCCTTAAGCTAGATTGGGCGTGGTTACGTCCTTCAACAACATCTGACACATTTTTACTTCATTTTGCATCTGTAAAATACCATAAAAAACCTTCCACAAGCATAAGATAATGATAAATGAGGTGAAGTATCATGAAAAAGGAATGGTAAAATAGAAGTAAATTCATGTAGAATTGACTCATGTCACATTTCTTCTTTGCCATGGGTTTCAACTTGCTGGCTTCCAATTCTTAAACTTTTGGTTGAGTTGGTTAAAGCCAAGAGATTCAGAAGTAAGTTGAGAACCCATAAGGGTGGAAATGGCCTAGTTGACTCTTTAACCGTATAGACTTAGGCCTCCTAGGCAATTTGCACTTCCACTTCCCATCTCCTTAGCCAACCCTTTCTTTGGTTCATAAATGAGCACAATGGGCATGAGACTCATGTTGAGCCAAGATAGTGCTTATCCCTTAAAAAAGTTAAAATAAAAAGACCATCAACTAAAATCTAAAATATTAATTAAATCAAAATTTTTAAAAATGTAAATTAAAATTTTCAAAAATAAATACAAAAAAATTAAATCCATCAAAATCAAATAAATTTAAAAAAAATTAAGATCAATTAAGTACACTAAAATTAATTTCACTAAAATTAAACCTATTGAGATCAACTTTAACCAAAATTAAATTAATTAAAATTAATTTCACTGAAAATTAGATCTATTAAAACCAATCTCAACTTAAGTTAAATTAATTGAGATTAATTTCTCCAAAAATAAATCTACTAAAATCAAGTGTAACAAAACCAAAATCAAATCAAGCTCATCAAGCGAACAATTAAGATCTATTAAAGTGAACCATAAAAATTAACCTCATAAATCAACCATCCTTAACATAAGAATTGAAAGCATTAACATCAATTTCAAATTAATTCAACTAAATTCACCAAAATAAATCTTAATTCACTAAAGTTAAAACAATCAAACATAAGGTAAAAAATGATCAAATCCATTTTTAGAAATAAAATCAATCAAAGATAAATAAATTCATCGAAATATAAACTAAAAAGTCAACCCTCATTAAGCGTTCAAACTAAATTCCACACAATCATAAAATCATCCAAAAGAGTTAAAATCACAAAATTCAAATCTATTAAATAAAATTAAAATTGAACAAACCAAATAATAAGATTAATAAAATAGTGATTAATAAAATAGTACGTATAAATAATAAACTCACCTAAAATTAAATTAAGTTGTTATGAAGAAATTAAAGATACTAATTAAGTAATTAACAGAAGAAAATAAATTAAACAATTAATTTAAAAATTAACATAAATGAGTACCTTAAAATTATCTAAATATTTTAAATCAAATACACCCAAAATCCATGCCATAAAAAACCCTAAGTCTAAAACCCAACTGTAGGACCTTAGTCTTAACCCAAGCACAAGACATAAGTCTAAACCGAAGCCCAAACCCTAAGTCTAGCTCAAGTCCAAGCCCACATAAACTAAGTCAACCCTTAAACCCCCAAGACCTAAAATTTGTGTCATGACCCATTGACCCATTAAGAGAGCAACTGAAATAAAAATGAACTAAAATCAGCCACTAAATCTTATCCAAGAACTATAAACCAATCGTCATATATAAATTGAAAGCTCATCTACATGGCACTTCTAGCCACTAAAATTCAAATTAAGTTCAATGGGACCAGATCTAACAAAAATAAACTCAACCACACAATTAGGACTCTCCCCAATCACCCCAAAAATCTCTCATGCCCCTTTCATTGCAATGAAGGGAACTCATACCCAAAACCTAAAGAGGATGAAGGCTGCATTCCACCACACAAAACATAGATCAGAGCTCTTCCTAACCATTGTTAGAGCCTATAAAGGATCAAGCACAATCCAAATGCTCATGGCTACCCAAAGCTAATAAAAGGACCAAACTCGAAACTTCCTTAAGACATCAAAACTCCCAAATACTTTAACCAGACTTTGTGTTCTTTGCTCCCAAACTCAAGCCATGAACCTTAGCTCTCGGTTCCCATCATTTCCAAACCTTCATCACCACCAAAAAAAAACATAATTTCACTAAGACTTGCCAGATCATTTCATGGCCATACACTCAAACACCTCAAAACTTAAAATTGACCCTCTTAAAATCTTCACAGGATTCTAAAACTACTTACCCGATCAAAACCCTCAATTCACGTAGTCTCTAACCCCTATTCAATACCAAATTGAACCACCCTCTAATCAAATTCATAGAAGGAGGGGAGGGAGCTTCAAATAAATGCATCAGGAACTTCGTAGATTCAAGGTGATCATCTCTATCAAACCCAATTAAGGAATCACCTCGTAGAAAAAATTAATGGCAGGTGATGCGGCAAGAACTTATGAACCTTAAATTATTTATTTATAATGATTTTGTAAAGTCCAAACTTCAACGTAAGTATACGTATCGTATCAAGTAATATCGAGCTCTAATGAAGTCCGGGTTATCAATCCAATAGCGAAGGCACGTTCCTTACAATAAATAGTATATTACTGAAATCCAATACTCAAATCGTAATTAAGGTTTAATTTTACTTCTACTAACAAGATGCAGAAAGTAGTAACAATTAATCAAACTACAATTACTTCTAGTATCTTTAAAACAGAATTAACTAACACACACACTAAGCTTGTATTAGAAAGGTTTTGATATATATGGAAAGTATCTTTCCTCTTGCAATGAGTATATGATGTGTGAATGATGAAGAATGATTATTTATTGTATTGTGCCAAATAGGAGCATAAATGTTTCTTTACCCTCAAAAGAGTACCCCCTCTTCAAAGCATGAAAAGAATATTAACATAGCCTAAGTTAAGACACTAAATCTAAGGCTAGACTGGGAGGATACCGGCTGTCACTATGGACCTCCCACTCACCCTTTACCTGAAGGCTAACCTTCGAGTTTAGTTACTAATCTTAGAACCAAATTGGGGATCTCAGCCTGTCACCTAGAAACCTCCAATTTGAAGTTCATCAAAACACATTTCCTTATTTATTTGCACTCAATTCCCATGAACTACGCAATTCATCCATGAACATTGAATGGATTTTTCATTTTATTGTAGGACACTAAATCCTTTCAGAGTTAATGTACAATACCAGATTTTAACAATTCAATTGGTCAGATCAAAAACTAAATTAAGTTCGAAATAAAAAACCATCACAATTTCTTGAATACTTTAAAAGCACTTCAAATCCACATCATCACATCATCACATCTCTATGCAAGAAGAAAGACAAAGGAGAATACTCAGAATCACAGAGAAGACACAATAAAACATGGATTTTATATATAAAAGTAAAGTTATATAAACCACAAAAGCAAATACAACTTATATCTTTCTCTTCCCCAATGCAAATCCCTTGAAGTTCCTTTGAATCATTTTCTCTCTTCTTTGCAACACTCAATTATATCTTTAGAATGGAAAGGAAGAAGTAATCTCTCACTTTACTCCTTCTCCTTCACTCCTTAGAGAAGAATCCCTCTCAAATTCTCACTTATACACTCTTCTCTTACAAACACTAACACTCAACACACTCACACACACTAGAACTCTCATTAGCACCACTTTCTCCCCCATCAAACTTCGTCCAAAAACAGTTACATATATGTTAGAAATGAAAACCCAAGATTTTTCTTAAGCATCCCTTCAAAAAGTTGCCAAAACTCTTCAAATTTGAATTGCACTGACATTGGGTGCCGGCGGCTCCCGATAGGGCACTAGCGGCGCTCTATCGTCCCATTATTTTTTGAAGCTTTTGAAAAAATGGCGCCGACGGTGCCAGAAGCTATTTTTCCACATTTTGTTCATTTTCGCTCCGAATTCATTCCTTTTCACTTCTTTTCACTCAAATCACCTAAAATCATCATATCTACAAAAAAACATGAAAAGTACCTTTCTTTAAAGTGTAATATCACCAAAAAAGAGTAAAATTATATAACAAAAATAATATATATTTTTTGTGCATCAAAATCCCTGAAACATAACTATTACTTGTCCTCAAGTAATCCTTTACTACATAAATATATAACTCAAGGCAATGTACTTTTCACCTATAAGACACTAAAATTTTTTATTCAAAGGAATATATTGGTAAGACTTTTAGAAAGAAATTTAGTAACTCAGGTCAACACTACAGGTATAAGAATATTCAGCAATCAAGTCTAAGGGTTCTAGTCTTCTATTTATTTCAAGATGAACCATAATTTGTCACATTAAGAGTGCCTTGAAAGACTATGTGAAAAAGGAGTTCATGCAAACTTCATCAGAATGTAGGCCAATACTTTAAATATAAATTCAAAAATGAAATCAAGTTCTCCCTTTCGGGTGACTCGAGTGAAGCCAATTTCATTTTCTTTTCTTTTTCTTCTTTCTTTCTTTCTTTTTGGGATTGTTTTTCAATCCTTCTTTTCTTTTCTTTCCTTTTTCTCTTTGTTTTTATATGAGAATTAATATATCTGGATAGTCTTTAATGATTTTGAACTTCACTCTCCCCTTTCTAAAGTTCAAACTTGAAACACCTCCTTACTTTATAATTAGGTATGAGCTTTATTATTCATCATAAAGACACAATCTATTCTTAACACACAATACTTTAAGTCTCTTAACATTTAAAAAATACAGTTTTCTTTACTTTAAATAGTTAACTATAATCAAATCCTTTCATACCAAATATCTTACCTCAATAAAATTAACCTTTACTAAAAACTTTCATCCAATCCTTCCATAATATTCAACTGAAATAAAAAGTTTTAGTTATCTAAAGTGAGATTCAACTGCCAGAAATTATGCTAATAATTTTTAAAAATATAATAATTGAGAACAAATAAGAGTTAATATTTTTCTACCCTCCCCCAAACTTAAATTTTTCAATAAATTTGAAACAGTAGAGAGTAAAAGAAACTAACATTTTTGTGTTGGGATCTTGAAATCTTCAAAATCTATCTGGTATTAATCAAAATTTACAGCTAGCATGCATGAAACAGTTAGTAACAGTGATATAAAATTTTTAAACATTTGTAGGGTAAAGAGATATCAACTTTAAACATCTAAACATTCAACAAAACACCACAACTATTAAATAAACTATCATAACACTACACAGTTCATTTAACAATTTCAACTTCTCATTACAACATAACAGTACATCAACAGGTTTACACATCACATGGAAAGTAAATAACTACTACATCACAAAAAACACTACACATAACAAGAAAACAGAAACAAACAGACTAACACTCTTCGTCACTATGTTCATCAGCAGGGTCAGCAGGATCAGGTCTATATGGTGTATAGCTGGGGCAAGTAGGGAATATCAAATCACTCTCCCCCCTCATGAATCTGACTTGGGCATCATGATAAGCAATATCAAACTCAACTCCTCTTCTCATATAATCTTCATTCACATCACTTCTAGCCTCAAACACATCCATCCTACAATGGAGTCTATCCATACTAGCACTTTGTAATCTCAGTTGCTCCATAATATTGGACAAAGTGGGGGGCTCAGATGTAGATGGAATGTCATAACTCGTAGTAGGAATATCAATACTCCTACTCTCATCTCGTGCTCCCACATGAGACTCATAAGTACGAATGATAGTATTTGTAATGGGTCTCAATGGTATAGCTACCTCTTCAGAACTGTTGAACTCTACTCCAGACTATACACACAGGGCATGAACTAGGGCAGGATGTCCTAATCCTTCAGTGGTCTCTCCTCTAGCAATAGACTGAATGTTCTTGAAGACAATAACTCCAATATCAATCTTCTTCATATTCTGAATACAATAGTTCAAAATTGCTCTATCCCTTGTAACTTCACTGTGGTGATAAGAAGGTAACAGTCTTGCAAAGATGAAATAGTGTCAGACTTTAGATGCAACATTTAACTTGGAAGCAGGTAAGTTAATCATCTGTTTTTGACTTACTTTCCATTCCCTTTTCCATAAGTCAGAAAAGCAATCACTTCCTTCAAATTAGCTTCTCGGGTATCAAAGTTTTCATATTCACATACAAAAGGTTCCTAAGTCTGATAAAATGCATTGATACGCTGAGAAGTAAATTCAACCATTTTTCCTCTAACAAACACATATTCAGTCTCAGTCCAGGGCACATTTGCATAGAACTCTCTCACAACACCTAAAACAGCATTAACAGTAAAATAACAAAATCTTTCCCATTTCCGCTTGGCAATTAACTGTTCAACATATCCACCAGGATTGTGAAAAGCTCGATTATCAATATACTTCTTATTGTAAAGGTAAGAATTAAAACCAAATTGCGCCTTGACATTGACAAATCTTTCTTCATCATAGTTAAATTTTCTCTTTCCTTTACTCATCATTGGAGCCATGTGAATTTTTAAAAATTGTAATAAAATTCTAATAAATTCTAAATCCACAATGTAATAAGCTCCAAACTATTCTAAACAAGTAAGAACAAATTTCATCATAGGAAATCCCAAAATTTCTAAAAATCCCAAAATTCCAATCTAAGCAATGTGAGAGATTCCTACGGTGAAAATAAAAAATTTTTAACTCAAAGTGAAGCTCTTACCAAAGGGAAGTGTAGATCCGGTCTCGAAAAGCCTTGAAATCGCATCAAATCCAAGATCAAGCAAGCCCTAAGTCTTCAAAGTATTGAAAATGAAGGAGGAAGGCGAAAGCAAGGGAAAAAAATGTGGGTCCCGGGGTCAAAATTGTGAAATAAAAGGGTTTTAGCCTTTTTCTGTACTCGAGCGCCCACGATGCTCTATTTTTTAATTAGCCAAACTCTCTGGATTTAGGCGCCGGCGGCGCCAATGCAAAAAGTTTTCTGGGTCTGAATTTTTTTCATAATTTCAATCGTTTTGTCCTCAAAAATGACATTTAACAATTTATTAAGCATCTATTTCATCACACAAGCAATGAATAACACAATTCTTACACAAAAAACACAAAACATTACTTCTATATATAAAATCCACATTACAACTTAAACACTGATATGTTCATCAAATCAAACCAACAACTCTTAGATTTTTAGTGTTACAAGTATACTATGATAAGAAAACACTAAAATCTAAGAATACACAATGAAATTAAGCATAGAAAATCCAAATGAAAATACAAAGCAAAGTAAAGCAAATACTAAACACACCAAACAAAATTAAGCAAAGTAAAGAAAACACACATAAAACATAAGTAGAATCCAGTAGTCACTCCTCATCAGTCTCTGAACTATCTTCCTCTATGATATCTCCAATAGATTGCTGATGCACGAACAAATTATAGAAGGGATGAAATGGAAATTCATCAGATGAATCCTCAGCAATCACGACATTCTTCTTCATCAGATTAATCAGGTCTATTTCAATCTGACCAGTGTGATCCAATTGTTCCTTCATCCTTCAATCTATGTGATCAAATAAATCAGA
This sequence comes from Papilionanthe hookeriana x Papilionanthe teres, assembly GCA_022702705.1. Classification (NCBI taxonomy): domain Eukaryota; kingdom Viridiplantae; phylum Streptophyta; class Magnoliopsida; order Asparagales; family Orchidaceae; genus Papilionanthe; species Papilionanthe hookeriana x Papilionanthe teres. The sequence continues at coordinate 15,622,921 of CM040426.1, read as the reverse complement.
AATATTATTAATGGCATTCAAAACATTTTGTACCTCTTTTTCCAACTACTTGATTTTCTTCAGCATCAGTTTGGAACTTTCAGGAAAGTAAGGCTGAATGGGTTGTGAAGTCTAAGTTGGTTGATCAACAAGCCGATCCATATCACCTTCATCTCCTACTGTTTGGAAGTCATAAAGATTAGTTGGATCAATAGGCCTCCATGGAAGAAGAACCTTTTCCCAACTCTCATACAAAACTTATGATTGATTACACAACAGAAATATGGTGGACGGGTGTCCAAGCCCATATTTAGATCCATGAACTATCAATCCCAAAACTGATTTCACAATTATATTTCCAATATCAATCGGACTTCCAGTTTGAATACAGAAATTCAAGATAGAACTTTCCTTGGTTACTTTACTAATCTTCAAAGTTGGAAATAACTTTGCTGAAATAAAATAATGCCACTACTTTGACACAGGATTTAAAGATGTAGAAGGGAAACTAATATATCCATTGTCTCTTACTTCCCAATCTTCATTTTCATCCGTCACATAATGATAAACATCATTCATATTATCGCTTATCGCATTAAAATTGGAATAATGGCAGATAGGTACATTCTCAATCATAAAGAGATCATTAATTCTCGCTGGAGTGAATTACACAAACCTACCTCGCACAAAGACGAATCCTTGGTTGATCCAGTGAAGATTTACATAGAATTCCTTCACAATTGGAACTACTACGGTAGCGGTAGTGTAACATAGCAGTTCCCAACATCTTTCCTTTATTATCTCTTCAGCTCTTGTAGTAGGATTATTCATACCTCCATTAATAAAGCCTCTCTCCTTGATAATCCACCTCTTCATCATCACCTTGTTGAATAATCGCTGCGCCTCAAAACTGATAAACTTCCGTTGGTTGAAAATGCGAGATCGAGGGTTTCTATGGAGTAGGAATCCATGGGATGAGAATTGGGAAAGGAAGTTTTCATTTTTTTTTAAGTTTGGAAGTTTAAAATGAAGTTTAGGGAGTTATAAGAAAGAAGAACCCGCTCAAAACCGCCAAAAATTGCATTTTGAAACTCCAAAAACCGTCAAGAGGTTTTGGGCGCCGGTGATGCTCGATAGGGCATCGACAGTGCTCAAACCTTGAAGTTCAGTATATTCTCTGAATTTGGGTGCCAGCGACGCCCATTCTCGCTCCGACGGCGCCAGTGGTCAAAAATTTCACCAAACTTCGTTTGGCCCAAAAAATTCCAATATCTTAATTCGATCCAATATTTTTCAATTTTTAAAAGTATTTAGCAGCGATTAGGATTCCAAAATAACTATCTAAAAGCACAACTGTAAAAAACAAGCAAACACACTAAAAAGATACATATGGGTTGTCTGCTATAATGTGCTTGGTTTAACAGCGTCAACCCGACAAATCACTCAGTTAATCAAGATGACTCAGCATTAAAACCTCTTTGAAGTCAGGTTGAAACCCGTCAAAGTAAGGCTTTAATCAATGCCCATTAACCTTGAAAATCTTTCCAGTATCAGGATTCTCAATATCAACAGCTCCAAAAGAATGAACTTTTACAATTGTAAAAGGTCCCAACCATCTAGACTTGAGCTTTCCAGAAAATAATTTCAACCTTGTGTTGTATAACAAAACTTTCTGTCCATATTTAAATTTCTTTTTCAATATATTCTGATCATGCCACAATTTCATTCTCTTTTTATAGATCCTGATATTGGGATAAGGTGCATTTTAATTTCTTCCAATTCATTCAATTGCATAAATCTCTGAAATGTTGTAAGTGCATTACAAAGACCAAAAGGCATTCTTTGAAAAGCAAAGATTCAATAAGGGCTAGTAAATGTTGTCTTTTCTTGATCCTCAGGAGCAATAGGTATTCGATGATAACCAGTATATCTATCCAGAAAGCAATAATACTTGTGTCTAGCAAGTCTATCCAGCATTTTATCTAGAAAAGGAAAAGGAAAGTGATCTTTTCAGGTGGCAGCATTTAATTTCCTATAGTCAATGCAAATTCGCCATCCATTAATTTGTCTTGTGGGTATAGTTTCATTACATTCATTCACTTCAACAGTCACTCCTCCTTTTTTCGGTACACAATGTATTGGACTTACCCAAGCACTATCCGAAATAGGATAAAACATTCCAGCATCCAGCCATTTTAAAATCTCCTACTTAACTACTTCTTTCATTATTGGATTCAATCTCCTCTGCGGATCAACTTTCTGTTTATGTTCTTCATCTAATAAAATCATGTGCATACAAAATGAAGAGCTGATTCCTTTAATATCCACTAAAGTCCATCCAAAAGCGTTTTTGTATCTTTTTAAAATTTCTAACAACTTTTGTTCTTGATATTCGTTTAACTCTAAAGATACAATAACTAGTAGGTTAGATGATTCTCCTAAAAACATATACATCAAATCATTAGGGATAATTTTTATCTCAAGTTCATGAGGTTTTATTATAGATGGAATTAAGCCTTAATCTCCACCTTCCATAGTATCTAATACTTCAAATCTCTCCTGAACATACTCCAATTCTTCATTCTTCTTATTATCTAAATTTTTTTCATTTTCAATTCCTTCTTCAAACATATTTTCGTACTCCACTTCTTTTTCAAATATATTTTCAACATGATATTTTCTCAAATATTCAAAGACCTCCATCCTAAAACATTCATCATCTTTTGCCATTGAGTGATACTTCATAGATTTCGTAATATTAAAAGTCACCTCCTGATCATTAATCCTCATAGTTAATTCTCCTTTTTGAACACCAATCAGTGCTCTCCCAGTTGCAAGGAACGGTCTTCCCAAAATGATTGGAATTTATTTATCTTCCTCCATGTCAAGTACAATAAAATCCACATGAAAGATAAATTTATCCACTTTCACTAACACATCTTCCACTACTCCTTTAGGGTAAGTAATGGAACGATCGGCTAATTGAAGAGTCGCAGATGTAGGAGAATTTTCTTCTATTCCCAACCTTTTGAAAGTTGATAAAGGCATAAGATTAATACTAGCTCCCAGATCACATAAGGCTCTTCCGAAAAACTTTTCACTTATAGCACACGGGATAGTGAAACTATATGGATCTTTAAGTCTTTCCGAAAGCTTCTTTTGAAAAATTGCAGCACACTCTCCGCTAAGTGCAACGGTTTCATGATATGTGAACTTTATTTTCTTTTTGAGAATATCCTTCATAAACTTAGCATAGTCAGACTTCTGTTCTAATGCTTCAATAAAAGGAATATTTATCGTTAAATTCTTAAGGAACTCCAAAAATTTTCCAAATATGTTATCCATGTTTTGTTGCTTCAATCTTTGAGGAAATGGAGGCAGTGGTTTTTCAACAGTAATCTTCATTGGTTCAAGAGGATATTACATGTTTGGATAAATCTTGTTTGAACCTTTTTCAATATACACCTTCTCTTTCTCTATTTCCACTTCATTTTGTACTCTTGTGTCCAATTTCTTTCCACTCCTTAATTTAATAGCCTTAAGTTGTTCCTTGTTTTGATCTTTTGGATTGATCTCAACATTACTTGGAAGCATTCCAGAAGGTCTATTATTAAGTGCAGTGAAAATGTGACCCAATTGATTTTCAATATTTTTCATTGCAACACCTTGAGTTTGTAGTTGATTTCCCATATTTATAATCATTTCTTCAGTAGACAACTTCTTATCCTTAAATTGCGGGTTACTATTGAATCCAAGAGGATAAGAGGGTCTAAAATTGGTATTTCTTTGGTTGTTTGAATTTCCAACTAGATTTATAGAATTGTTGCCCCAATGTGGGTTAACATTGGCATTGCTATTATTCTAGTTGAAATTTGGGTGATTCTTCCATCCAGGATTATAATAATTCAAATAAGGATTATTAGGTCTGTTAATAGCATTCAAAGTCTCATAAGGTGTTTGAGATTCTGTTATCTATCCAAATGAATTTTTCTAACAGTACGCTCTAACTTCGAATCGTAAGGTACTAAACCTATAGATCCACTACTACTCATATATAATCACACAAATACTCTAAAAAGTAAACAAACACACAATTACACACTACAAAGTAAAAGTTTTCAGTTACTATATTATTAATAGATACCATTTATACCTTCCCCGACAACGATGCCAAAAACTTGATGCAGACTTTTTATATTGGAAGAACCTATGAACGTTAATTTATATAATTATAATGATTTTGTAAAGTCCAAACTTCAACGCAAATATACATATCGTATTAAGTAATACAGGGCTCTAATGGAGTCCTGGTTATCGATCCCACAGGGAAGGCACGTTCCTTATAATAAATAGCGTATTACTGAAATCCAATACTCAAATCGTAATTAAAGTTTAAGTTTACTTCTATTAACAAGATGCAAAAAATAGTAACAATTAAGCAAACTACAATTATTTCTAATATCTTTAAAATAGAATTAACTAACACACACACACTAAGCTTGTATTTGAAAGGTTTTGATATATATGAAAAGTATCTTTCCTCTTGTAACGAGTATATGATGTGGGAATGATGTAGAATGATTATTTATTGTATTGTGTAAAATAGGAGCATATATGTTTCTTTACCCTCAAAAGAGTACCCCCTCTTCTAAGCATGAAAAGAACATTGACATATCCTAAGTTCAGACACTAAATCTAAGGCTAGGCTGGGAGGATACCGGCTGTCACTACGGAGCTCCCACTCACCCTTCTCCTAAAGGCTAACCTTCGAGTTTAGTTACTAATCTTAGGACCAAATTGGGGATCTCAGCCTGTCATCCTGAAATCTCCAATTTGAAGTCCATCAAAACACATTTCCCTATTTATTTGCACTCAATTCCCATGAACTACGCAATTCATCCATGGACATCGAATGGATTCTTCATTATTGTTATACAACACTAAATCCTTTCAGAGTTAACGTACAACAACAGATTTTAACAATTCAATTGGCCAGATCGAAAAGTAAATTAAGTTCGAAATGAAAAACCATCACAATTTCTTCAATACTTTAAAAGCACTTCAAATCCACATCATCACATCATCACATCTCTAAGCAAGAAGAAAGACAAAGGAGACTACTCAGAATCATATATAAGACACAATAAAACATGGATTTTATATATAAAAGAAAAGTCATGCAAACCATAAAAGCAAATACAACTTATCTCTTTCTCTTCCCCAATGCAAATCCTTTAAATTCCATTGAATCATTTTCTCTCTTGTTTACAACACTCAATTCTCTCTTTAGAATGGAAAGAAAGAAGCAATCTCTCACTTTACTCCTTCTCCTTCACTCCTTGAACAAGAATCCCTCTCAAATTCTCACTTCTACACTCTTCTCTTACAAACCCGAACACTCAACACACTCATACACACTAGAAATCTCACTACCACCACTTTCTCCCCCCTCAAATTTCATCCAAAAATAGTTACATATATGCTAGAAACGAAATCCCAAGAGTTTCTTTAAGCATCCCTTCAAAAAGTCATCAAAACTCTTCAAATTTGAATTGCACCGACATTGGGCACTGGCGGAGCCCGATAGGTATTGTTTTTCTTCATTTTGCTCCTTTTCGCTTCGAATTTCCTTTTCGCTTCTTTTCACTCCAATAACCTAAAATCATTCATACCTGCAACAAATCATGAAAAATACCTTTCTTTAAAGTGTAATATCACCAAAAATGGGTAAAATTATATAGCAAAAATAGTATATATTTTTAGTGCATCAGTAGGGAACTCAAAAATTGTCTTCAAGTTTGGTCTTCTATGAAGTGAATTGTGAATTCAAGCATAACTAGATGTATTAGATGTGTTTGATAGGGTTAGATGAACATTTAGAATAGGGTAGAATAAAATATTGTAAGGTGGAGTGGTTGGATCAACTATGAGAGTGTCGACATTCTTAATTCATAGTCCCTATAAAGACGATGAACTGATGTCATCCTTTCATATGTTTTTTGGAACGAATGACCACAATTAGATCATATGGTGAAACATCAGAGAAACTGAGTATTGGATAGAAGCCACCATAGTGAACACTTGGAAAGTGTGTTCAATTGTTGGACGACATGCAAACATTCGAAAATGTTGAAGATGATGGAATAACACATTGGATAAACAGAAAAATTGAGTTTTTTTTTTCATTTATTGAAATTCCAAAAAAATCAAAAGAACTTTAAAAAGTCATACCATAATAAATAAAAGGTAAAAAATAAAAGAAAAAATGTCGTGAACTCAATAAATGAGGAGAATTTAATAAAAATTAAAATTAAATAATTTAATTCATAATTAATTTAGAGAATAATTAAAAACACTTGATCAATAATTATATCACTAAAAATTGATTTTAAATCAAAACTTACTGGAATTTAGATATGATGTGCTCTCTGTCCATAAGAATGTTCCCTTATTTTTCTAGAGACAAATGCCATCTTATAATTAACGAAAACCTAATTTTCGAAGAAAAAATAATTAGTTACAAAAATAAATGTAAAAATTAAAGTAAAAAAAAAAAGAGAAATGAACTTAATGTGAAAATTTAAAGTACACAAAACTTACTAAATTGGTGAATTTAAATGAGAACCTAACGCATTAAAACCTAAAACCCCCCTTAAAACCAATGAGGGGTATATTTATAAAAATGTTAAATTGCACTTTAGCCTTTGATCTCTAGGGACATTAATTAAAACAATAATTTTAATATTTAAAACCTTAAAATTAAACCTAATCAACATAAAATAAAAAATGGTTAAGCTAAAAAAAATTAAATTAAATCCTAAGGACAAGATTTGAGGCAAAAATGTTAATTAGCTAAAATCATAAAAAAACAAAACATGTCATCAAATGTTAAATAACTTTAATTAACCTAAATAAGAGGGTCAACCATTAATATATCATCTATAACATTTGGGAGGAAATTTAAGTAAGTTTATAAGCCACCGTACCAGTACCTTAATTAAAATTGAATAATAATAATAAAAATCAAAAAATTTGATAGAATGTAATGATAACCCAAGCACATTAAAATCTTAAAATTTTAATGAAAACTAAATTATTACTTATTAATTAAAAATTAAACAATTAAAATATTTAAAAGAATAAAATAACTACATCAATTTTAATTTCATTAACCTTAGAACTTAAATACAACTAAAATTTATAAAATTAAAATTCAACATCAATTGATAAAACAATACAACAAAATTGGAAAAAATAAAGTAAATACAAACATAATAATAAAAAAAATATAATAATAATGAAGATAAACAAGCCTTATAGTTTATCACACACTAAAAATTCATCTCAAACTCTAACTAATAAAGGTAATGAATCATCCCAAAATGCCTAAACAACAAATATTTTAAAAAAACAAAAAAAAAAATTAAACAACTTCCACCTTGAGAAGGAGCAGTTTAGGTCAATAATGTCAGAATTATATACATTTCCCTCATGAACGTAAGAAATCTTAAGGAAATAAACCAACTAAAGCAAAAAAAATCAAGACACAAAAGCAAACAAAATTATGACCAAGCAATTATATAAACCAAGTTGAAATTAGACCTTTAACAAATCCTAAATAAACTAATACATGAATCTAAGTAAAAGCCATGTAAAAGTTGCAAAGCCATTATAACTTAAACACTCCTATAATCCATTAACATTTAAACTTAAACTTAACTTAATCAACATTAGTTTATGAGGAAGCCTGAGATGATATAACCAATGGTTGCTAACAAGGACTCGTGCGATTACTTATAACCAAGCAGACCACAAACTATAACAACCTTGGGATGAAGGAACCATAGGATTTTGATTAGAGTCATTATAAAGACAATCTTCGTAAAAATTAAAATAATTAAAGAAAATCCTATTAAGGATCAAATTGATTAAAAAGAAAATAAGATAAAAGTCATCAACTTATAAAATCCAAAACTAAAATATAAAGTAGATCCCTAATGAATAAAAAGAAATGGACATAATTTAAACAATAATAATTAACTTCAGAGTCTATAAAGATCTCTTAAACGGTTGCTGACAAAAATATTTTAGTCAGACTAGGTTAATTACATCTCATGACTAAGTAGATAAAAAAACTAATGGTCATGAGATGACAGAAAGCCATTAGGCACTTAATCCAGGTCATCTTAAAATAAAAAAAAAGAATGAATATTTCACTTCACAATTCACCAACATATAGATGTCATATGATGCTAATCCTTTATATGTCATAAGAGTATATAAGTTTTGTATTGTGATTGTTGTGTTTGTTCACAAGATGCTTAATAGGATGCATAGATTAATTTCTTTTGCACTAGGTTGTGGTAGATATTCTTTACATGTTTCTAAGCTATTATAGTATGCTTGGGATGTGCTAACTCTTTTTTGCAGGGTTGTTGTAGTTAAAACAATCAGGCTGCTGTAGTAATCCAAGGTATAATTTCCTACAATGACTTTTTCTTTTTAGAGTTAGGATGTGTTTTGGTTGGTTAGTTATCAACATCTAAACCATCCAAAATAGGATGAACACTGAAGTAAAGGATGAACATCAACTAAACCGGCAATGATGTTTTAGATGATGTTAGTCGACGTCTAGCATATGTATAGGATTGATACACATTGTTTGCTCAATAAGTCTGACCAAATTTTAGGCGGATGCTTAGTTGTGTTTGTTTTTCTGGGTTATCTGTAGGCCCATCCGAGGACTAAATTTTATACCCAAACTAAAATAATAGTTTAACTTAAATTTTTAAAACTTACTCAAACACAACCAAAAACAAAATTGCATAAAGTACTACAGTCAAAACCCTAGAAAACCTCATGCATTTTAAAAATTAAATTGATATTAATTAAAATTGAATAGAAATCTCTTTACGATTTAGGAATAACCATAAAAATATCACCATAGGTATGTGCATAATCATCTTACTTCTATTCCTTGTACTTCATGCACTCACACATTGTACAGAAGGAGATGGTTTATCCTGTGAGAACCATCACCTCATGAAAGTGAGTTATGACCTTGCATCTTGACCTTATGAATAGACACTAAGCTTTCATCATTATGATCTTGCATAACCTATTACACAACCTTCATTAATTTACTTGATATTAAATGTTAAAAAAAGCAGTAAAACATATGTGTGGGAGCCAAAAAAATGTTTACATTTTAAATAGTAAAAATATATTCGTATTAGTTTTATAACATTTTGCGTACCAGTAATACTTAGGTAGCTTGATTTACGATCAAGTTGTAAGACCTACTACCTTTAATGAATAACAATTTATCATATCATACATTCGTTAAGACTGGTCATGCATGCATTTAAATATGATTAGGTGGTCTAAATGACAGCCCTTTTCAGGCAGGGTTACAAGTCTAGTGAATTTTATTTGTGTTATTTCTTTCCTTTAGATTAAGGTTCTGAAGTTTCACCTCTTCAAGTGGACTTCACCTTAGTTTTAGGATTTTGAGGTATTTAATTTAGTTACAACATAAAACCTCACCTTCTAGGCTTTCTCACGATTGTATATCATGTAATCTAACTCCTAAATTTCTAATAAGATGACAGGTTAAAACATTGAATAAGTATCTTTTTTCAAAACTAGTAAAACCAAATAATAGAAAAGTTGATTTGTCACTGAGTTTCTTAATATCTTCGACATGCATCTCAAACTCTTCTTCCTTTGGGATCCATTAATAATCATTCCGCTTTTGAGTGTTTCTCATTTAAAATTTTTGATAATCAATTATGAAAACATAAACTTGGAATTCTCTTAAAAAAAAACCACAACCTTAATCTAGAATTTTTTCAAGTAACTTTGGTTTCTTAAGATGTAATTAACCATAAAGGTTTGCTCTTATAAGAAGTTTAGACTCCAAATTTAATCTAAACCCTTATATTTCTTAGATTAACTAGGGGAAAAATTTGTCAGTTTTAATCGTAGACCAATGTATATATCCAATATTTCTTAATTAAAGTAATTGAACCCATCGTAAAGTGTTATTTCTATCTCTTGAGATAGTATGCCATGTTTGATTATTTAAATAATTAAATCTTTGAATCTATATGAATCTATAAAGATAATCCCAACGATGTGTTGAAAAATAAAATCGATAAATCTTACTTGTGTGGAAGTGATCAAATCAAGTATCCTTAGAGTCGATTATTATGCCCATAATAAGGTACTAGAAATGTTTTGTTTTTCTCGAGTCTAGGGTGTAGGTCAAGATGGATAATAATTTTTTCTTGAAATGATTATCATTGCCATACTCAGCAAGGGATTTCATGAATTTCTTGTTATTTTCAAGTACATGGTAATGGACGTGATGTTCACATATACCAGATTATTTTCTACAAACGAGCTCTAATATCCCTTCAGAATTAGCCTTTCAACTATTTTTTTAAAGTTGATGATATTATTCGGTGGTATGACCATGACCTTGATGAAAGTGGAAGTATCGAAAAGTTTAGATTTCAAGTTAGATTGAAGAGGGGGTCTTGTATGATTATTTTTGAGCTTGACATTTTTAGTTAGTGGTTGATATTATGATAAAACTAAACTATTTTGCCACTAGTGTAGGTTATCGAGCCACTCATAAAAACTAAAGAATCTAAGATTCTCATGATAATCATGTGGTTTTCCAGGGGTAAAGAAGAGGTACTTATGTATATTTGGTAAAACAAAAGTAGAGGCCTGACATCCTTAACTTTTAGATCATCCTCTATAATTGTGGGCATTAGAGTTAGAGGTTCTGTTGTTGCAAACATTTGCTTAGGAGACATCAAAAAGGTAAGACTATTGTTCCTACATATGACGACAAACTGTTGTGTAACAGAAAGTTCTCAACGGAAGATAAATCATATGTCGTAGCTTAGTATAACTTTCTAATATACACATAGATAGAGAAGTAAAAGACAACTATATATTTTTTACTATAATAACCCTAACAAGATAAAAATAACTGCGGGTTTTGATCAATCAGAGAATTCACTAGAAATTTGAAAGTATAAATACAGACTCTTTTCTTGAATAAGGGAGGATGGGATTACAAAAAACTAACAATCATAAATTTATAATAGTATTTTAGCTATAACATTGATAATTAAGCGACAAGAATTATATTTAGTGGCCATAATAGAAGTAGTTAGCTACAAAAGTCATAGTTGATGGTTGTAACGACCATAGTTGGCTACTTAAGTTGTAATTAATGGCTACAAAAAGATGTAATTGGTCGTGAAAAAATCATGCTAGTGGGCAACGATGATCTTTGGTGGTCAGTGACGAATTATGGCGATCATTGATAGTTGTCGAGACTTTAAGAGTTAGCTTTCGTAGTAAGTTCACTCCATTCTCTTCTCCTCCCTCCTTTATAGTGAAGAATAGGAGTTTATATATAGGTTTTGAGGGAGTAATTTTAGTAAATTTAGCCAATTTCTTCAAACACTCTGTTTGATGGTTCACGTTGATTCTCTTTATCCTAGATAATTTTTTTCAATATTTATGTGCCTTAACGACCCAAGAATTAAATATATGTGGGCTCGCTTGATTCCTCTCATTGAGCCACTCATTTTGATCACAGGCATGCAAAACTTAGAGATTATATAGCTTTCCTGTTAATGCACCGATCTCTTATAGTACTTCACGTGTTTGATTTGGGATTATTTGTACTTGAATTGGATCACATTCAACATCATTTGATTCGTCTTCTTGAGAGGTTAATTTTGACTATAAAATTGCCAAATTTACGACTCAAGTGATCTTAAAATTGAATTTGTAATGTTTTGGTTGTCCAACATACATTATGATACGTGCCTAATAAAATTTTATTGAGGACAGATGAATATCCAAATTCTTACCCCATAAAAATATAAAAATATTTTGAATATTTGAAAAACAAACATAAAAAATTTTACTAAGAATAAGCTTTCTTCACTGGATCATAACTCATAAATTAAAAATTGAACAACATTCATAACCCATGCAATCATGTAAAAATATGACGTACTAGCAATGCAAAATTTGTTGGAGGAATACGCCCTAGTCCCTCGCGCGCCGCCCGCAAAGAGAGTAATCAGTCACAAAAGTACTTAGGTGGCATACGTTATATCAAAAATCCGCCGTTCGTTTTGCTCTTCCCCGAAATTAAAAATATTCCTAACTGAGGTCCTCGGGAGCCTTCCGATTCACTGTCGGCTTCATCTTCGCTCTCGATCTGTCAGTTCAGGAGGGAAAGGTATTGTTTCTTCTTTGAATGTATTCCTGGCGAGGATTTCATCTATTGATGCGTTTTCACGGAACACTAGTTTTTATTCTATCTTTCTTCTTTGTAATGGTGAATTCAAAATTTTGCGCCATCGTTCAGCAAGAGTTATGTTCGTCTGTCTTTTTTTTTTCTTGTAATGCTGGCGTGCTTCTTGAATTTAAATATAGAAATAATTTCTTACACGAGTTAGTTTGGGAATACTGGTCACCTGATTGATTGAATGAAAGATCTAAAAGGACTGGAATTGGTGGTGGTATTGTTGAATTGGTGAATTTTTTGAACTGTTTAGATTCTAGATTTTACTTTTTACATGGTTGAATACCGTGTGTTGGTTTTGAGCTGTTATTGAAACAGATTAGATGGTTTGATCGTGTCATGATCAGGCTTTGTATGCCCCGCCAACTTCTCTTGATTGAGCAACTATATATTTCTCCGTATTTCAAACCTGGATGGCTGTGAAATTTTTTTTTCAAGTCTTTTACCACGGATTGTTTATGTTAATTCATGACCTGGAAGAAATCATACCACTTAAAATTTTGAAATATGACAAACCTGGATGGCTGTAAAACTTGTTTGTAAGTATGCTTTACACACTGTTGTTCTTCTTATGCTATGTACTGGAAGAAATCGTACCTATTGCTGCTTGGTTGTAGCTTTTAGCATATATTTATGGGGATGATAAAAGTATTTTATTTGAATTTATTTTCTGTTGCATATTTTTATTCTTGAGAAATTGTTAACTCTGTTTCCATGTCTGAACCTCTGATGCAGGAAGGCAAGGTGTGGGATATTACATATGCTGACACCTCAGTTTCTCTGACAACTTTTGGGTTATTTGAACTCTAAATGGGTTCTCTTTCTAATGTTAGTTGGTCTCCAAAGACATGCAAAGAGGCCAATTTCGAACTATAGAGACTTCTTCTTTAGTTCTATACTTTCTGAAATGTTCATGGAGAACCTTCCCATGGAAGTTGTTGGTAACATTCTCTCGCATCTAGGAAATGCAAGGGATGTTGTCATTGCCTCTTCAACATGCCGCAAATGGAGAGAATCATTCAGAAAACACCTCCATACCCTTTGCTTTTCCTCTCATGATTGCCCTATCTACCGTGACCTCACTACTAGACGGCTTGAAGTCATCATAACTGAGACTATATTCCAAACAGTCGGCCTTCAGTGCCTTTCAATTTGTATGGACTATGTACATGAATTCTCGGCTGCAGCTGTGATTGCCTGGCTCAGGTATACTAGGGAAACCCTGAGGAGCCTGTCTTACAATATTCGTACTGTGCCTAATGTTAACATTTTGGAGAAATGTGGTCGACAGAAACTTGAGGTGTTAGATTTGGACCACAATCCCATATTCGGGGTTGAACCAAGCTACCAGAAATTTAATTCCTTAAGATCCTTTACCCTTAGACATGTTAGTGTCTCTGCTTTTGATTTAAGCATGCTATTAGCTGCCTGTCCAAAGATAGAGACTCTGACCCTTGTTTCTCTGGAAATTATGTCATCAGATTCACAATCATCCATGGAGCTAAGCAGTCCAACATTAAGGAGCTTATATGCGAAAGCATTAATTGTTGATAAAATTGTTTTGGAGGCTGATAATTTGGAAACTTTGCACTTTTACTCATTAAATCTTGAAATTTTTGAGCTAAATGCAAAGGGTGCCTTGAAGAATCTTAAGCTTGATGATGTTAGTATTTCACATTTGGATTTTGGTGAAAGCACGAACCACTTGGAGGTCATAGATGTGAGCATCTCTACAATCTCATGGTCAAAATTTCACCGCTTGATTTCTAGGTCATCTAGACTTAGAACACTCCGGATTTGGGGTGTCGTTTTTGTGGAGGAGGATGAGATCATGGACTCAGAGAATACTACTGCTCGTTGTCCTCACCCTAAGCATCTTTGTTTGAGTTTTGACGTAAGGGATGGCTTCTTTCATATTTGTTTACATGACTCGTTATCTCTTGAGAATGTCACAACATTGGAACTGGGATGGTCAGTTATAAGTGAGCTCTTTGGTCAATGGGTTTTTGGTATGGTTGATCAATGTCCTAACCTTAAGAATTTAGTCATCCATGGTGTTCTATCGGAGCCCAAGACTCGTGAAGAATGCCAAATGCTTGCTAGTTTCACATCATCTGTAGTTTCTGTCATGAGGAAATACATGCATGTTGATGTGCGTTTTGAATATACATGAGTGGATTCCTGCAAATGTTCAGATCTTTGTTTTTCTTCTGTTGTACAGAGATGCACTATGAACTCAAGGTATAGCGCAAAACTCTTTGCTTTTTTTTTGTTTGAAGCAACATACCTGACCATTATGCCCAATACTCAATCTTGCATGTTTTAATTTGCTAAATACCCTCTATTATAACCACATCTGAAATTTTAATAATATTCTTTATTTACAAGTTGCAGTTTATACTACATGAATCAAGGGTTCACTTGCTTTCCATTGTCTCTTTTTTTAAATGGTTGTTTTGTTTATGCACTATTCTTGTTGCTCTTATGTTTCTTATGTTCTTATTACGTCGGTCCCGTTTAAATCGGCCTTGATCAGCCCGGCTCGGCCCGACCCAACCTAACCAGGCAAGCTAGACTAGCTGGCCCAACCAAGCTAGCTGGTTCAGTTTAGGGGGCGGAAACCTCATGTCCCTCTTGGGATGATTCCAACCAACGAGTGGAGTTCGATAAGCTCCTAATAATGTTTGCGATGAAATGAATTGGAGGAAAAATTTGAATTTGTTTTGGGGGTATTTTATTAGGCTAATCACAAAGGGTTTGCTTTATGATTGGATTTCTGCAGTTTTCTCTATCTTCTATAGTGGTGTCTAGGGCTTGTTGAGAGGGGATTTAGCTCTCAATTAGTAGATCACCCCTTGTATCTTACTTGCTTATTCGGAGTTTAATCAAATTAGTCCTAATTTGTGTTTTTCTGCATATTTCTTGCAATTTTTCGTTGATTTTGGCTCCGATTCATATCAAATAGGTATTAGAACGAGCTCTTTGAGAGATGACAGTTAGGAAAGTGGTTGTTTTGGAAGAGAGATTGGAAGGAGAAGTATGACAAATGAAATCCGAGATTAAGGAAATGCTCTCAACCATAGAAGCAAGATTTTTCTCCATGGAATATTGAATGGAAGCCAATTTAAGGGCGTGGAGGAGATGATGAGGAGACTTATTGACATGCAATCTAAGACCCCACTGACAATTCAAATTGTAAACCCTCACTAATGTTTAATTGGAGAATCCTCATCCAATTTTAGGAAAAGAGATCGGATGAGTGGAACATGAGGAGGAAAGCATCCATCATCAAGAAGCTCCCTCTAGGGTTCCGTTGGGAGATGAATTACAGATTTTTGATGGAGGGGTTTGGGCCGAAGCAGGTGGAAAGTGTTATGCAAGGGGTGCGGTACAAAGAATGAAGAAGAGAAGCCATGATGGGGTATGACTATGATCGAATGAAAGATTTTCATCTTAGGTACATAGGAGGAACCATTGGAGGGAGTGAAAGTTGTTGTGAGATGCTAGGGTTAGGAAGTTGAAGATGCCTATCTTCGTGGGAGAAAATACACATGATTGGGTGTACTGGATAGAACGATATTTCACAGTAAATAGACTAAAAGAGGATGAAAAGCTCATGGTTGCAGGGTTTTATTTGGAGGTAAAAAATCTAGCATGGTTTAAGTGGAGGGATGTTACCTATCCGATCTGTTCGTGGGAGGAATTTAAAGATTGCTTGTTGAAACTTTTCCAAGCCATTCGGGAAGGAGACCTACACGAGCAATTCTTTGTCTTGACTCAGGAGTGTACCGTCATGAAGTAAATGGAAAGATTTGAGTTAGTGTCAGGATGGGTGTGGGGAATTTCTGAAGGAGTATTGGAGGAAAATTTCATGAAGAGTCCAAAGTTCGATATACGTGCAACCCTTTAATCATTGAGATCGCAGCGATTGAGGGAGACGATAAAGCTAGCCAAGATGGTGGATGATAAGAACTGGATAGAGAGGACCGACAAAAGCAGCGCCATAAGAGGATTCCATAGGAGAACCTTGACAAGCCCTAGCACCGAGGATCAAGACAGCGTCATTTCAGAGAGGCGCTGAAAGAGAAATATTGGGGCTCTTCTATGGGTTAACTTCTAGTGCCTCGAGGAGGCATAGGCGCTGAACAATAGCAAATGAATTATGTTTTTGATGTGATGAGAACATGCATCAGGCCAGCAATGCAAGGATCATACACTCCAGGTCCTTACAATTTGTGATGGGGAGAAAGTGAATAGTGAGGAGTTGGAGGAAGAAGCGATGGAGAGAGAGGAGCGCCTATCTTCGAGGGAGAAGATACAAATGGGTTGGGTGTATTGGATAGAACGATATTTCACGGTAAATAGGCTAAAAGAGGATGAAATGCTCATGGTCGCAGGGTTATATTTAGAGGGAATAATCTAGCATGGTTTCAGTGGAGGGATGCTAGCTATCTGATCTGTTCGTGGGAGGAATTTAAAGATTGCTTGTTGAAACTTTTCCATGCCATTCGGAAAGTATACCTACATGAGCAATTCTTTTTCTTGACTCGGGAGTGTACCGTCATGGGGTATATGGAAATATTTGAGTTAGTGTCAGGATGGGTGTGGGGAATTTCTGAAGGAGTACTGGAGGGAAATTTCATGAAGAGTCCAAAGCCCGATATACGTGCAACCTTCTAATCATTGAGATCACAGAGATTGAGGGAGACGACACAGCTAGCCAAGATGGTGAAAAATAAGAACTAGATAGAGATGACCGACAGAAGCAGTGCCATGAGAGGATTCCATAGGAGTACCTCGATGAACCTAACACCGAGGATCAAGACAGCGTCATTTCAGAGAGGTGTTGAAAGAGAAATATTGAGGCTCTTCTATGGTCAACTTCAAGTGCCTCAAGGTGGCAGAGGTGCATAACAGTAGCAAATGAATTAATGTGATGAGAACATGCATCAGGCCAGCGATGCAAGGATCACACACTCCAGGTCCTTACAATTTGTGATGGGGAGAAAGTGGATAGTGAGGAGTTGGAGGAAGAAGCGGTGGAGAGAGAGGAGCACTTACAACTTGATGTAGCTGAGGTTTTCCTCAATTCAATGGTGGGATTTACTCTAAATCACACCGTAAAGGTGTGGAGATAAATTGGGGAGCAAACTATAGTGGTGTTGGTGAATTATTAGGCCACTCACAACTTCATCTTAAATCGGGTTATGGACCAGTAGGGGTTGTAGTTGGTAGATATGAGGTGTTGTGGTTATGACGGGAGTTTGCATGGGATTGATGTTGACACTATAGAGCATACATGTGGTGAAGGACTTGCTTCCCTTGGGCTGAGGAAGTACCTGATGTGTTTCTCGTGATGAAGTGCCTACAGAAGATTAGAGAGACGATGGTGAATTGAAACTCCTGGCTATGAAGGTAGGGTGGATGGGAAGAATATAGTCTTGAGAGGGGATGTTAGTTTATGAAGAACTATGGTCTCACTCAAAATCATGGCCAAGACGATAGGGGGAGCAAGATTGGGTTATTTGGTGGAGCTTTATGGGAGATTCAGAATACAAAGTCAGTAGAGTTCCCTGAGTGTGTTCAATACTTATGCAACAGCTTTCTGACATCTTTCAACAGCGTAGTTGGCTATCACCACAGAGGGAGTAGAAGGATGCCATTACATTGAAGAGTTCTTCCTATCAGTGTCAGACCATATTGCTATCCCTATATTTAGAAGGATGAGATAGAAAGGTTGATTAGGGAGTTCTCAAGATAGGGATAATCAAGTCTAGTGTAAGCCCTTTTACAGTCCAATCTTGTTGGTGAAGAAGGATGGTAGCTGAAGGTTTTTGTGTGAACTACCGAACTCTGAACAAGGAACTATACTGGACAAGTTTTTTATTTCGGTGATTGATGAGTTATTGATGAGCTTTTTGGAGTAGTCATCTTCTCAAAGATTGATTTGTAATCGGTATACTATCCGATCAAGTTGAAGCAAACTAATGTGCACAAGATAACATTAAGGACTCATGAAGGACTTTTTGAGTTTTTGTTGATGCCATTCAACCTTACCAACGCTCCAATCACATATCAATATCTCATGAACATGGTTTTCTGGCTTTAACCCAAGAACATTTTGGTATTTACTGATGACATCTTGATCTACAGTTTTACGGAGACACAACATATGGGACACTTGAGAATAGTACTTGAGACTTTTAAAAAACTTTAGTTGTACGCTAACCTGAAGAAATGCTCATATGCACAGTCACAGGTGGAGTACCTAGGGCATATTGTGACTAGAGCAGTGGTAACAACAGACCAATTTAAGATTAAAGATACGTTAGAATGACCTTTACCCTGTAAGCTTGCAAGAGTTGATAAGGTTCTTAGGTCTCACCAGATATATTCGCCAGAGGGTTTGGTAAGATTGCATGGCCGCTGACGGAGCAACTAAAGAATTACATAGCCTTTGAATAGCTTAATACGATCATGAACAACGTGCTAATATTCACACTTCTAGACTTCAATAGATTGTTTTGTGGTAGAGACGAATGTAGCGAGATATGGATTGGGGGTAGTACTCATGCAGGACTAGAAACCTATTTCCTTTTACATATTTTAGTTAACTGCAAAGGTGATGGCTCGAGTTTGTATATGAGTGGTAGTTGATGACTATTGTCTTGGCCATTAAGCATAGGCGTTTCTATCTGTTAGGGAGACACTTTATAGTCACAATAAATTAGATGAGCTGAAGTATTTGTTGAAGTGGAGGATGCTGACTAAGAAGCATCAAAGGTGATTATCCAAGTTACTGGGATATGATTTTGAGATTTAGTATTGCCCAGGATTGGAGATTAAAGTCGCCGGTACACTATTGAGGAAGGTGAATGAGCTCCAACTGATAACATTATAAGCACCTATGGTCTTTTAGATTGGAAAGCCTTAAGGCAGGAGAGTGAACAGGACGAGAGGCTGAGGAAGGGCAATGTTACTACAGGATCCTAACTATAATTTAGGATATGCAGTGAGGGGACAATAAATATTCTACCAGGGATGATTCATGTTACCGGAGGTATTGGTGTACATCCCCAAATTGTTACAGGAATTTCACGGCAGCGTGATTTGGGAGCGCCCGGGATACAAAAGACACACAATCGACTGTCGACAGAGTTATATTGAGAGAGGATGCTTAAAGATGTAGGGGACATAGTGGCGAGATATGATGTGTGCTAATAACACAAGTACTTGACGATGACACCATAAGGGTTAATGCAACCCTTAACTTGAGAAGGTCTAGAGGAAGTCAAGATCGATTTTATGGAGGGATTTCCATGATCAGAGGGTTTTACTGTGATATTGGTGATGGTAGATTACCTGAGTAAATATGCACACTTCATTCCATTGTGACATCCTCACACTGTTGTCTCAGTCGCCACTTCGTTTATACGAAAAGTAGTTCGTTTGCATGATGTTCCATAATCCATATTATCATATAGGAACAAAGTGTTCCTTAACCTTTACTAGACAAATGTTAAAGAGGGGTTTTAGGAGTACATCATATCTTCCCAAAACAGATGACTAGACAATGGTGGTCAATAGGAGTGTGCAGACATACCTGCTTTATTTCGTATCAGATACACCAAAGCTTTGGGTAAAGTGGATTTCTTGGGCTAAGTAATAATACAACACTTGTGTGCCTGCAGCTCCACTTAGCGCACCCGCATCAACCTTCTACTCACGTAAGATTCAGTTTTGCGGTTTGATCAAATTGGAATGTTTTTGGTGTGGAAATTAAGGCTTGAAATTTTATAAGCTAATAGTTAGAAATCCTAACAAACTTTTTGCCTTTAGGTGTCTCTAGTGTTTAGGAGAGTCTTTGGAACTATGTTCTTTCTTCATAGGGCTCACTTGAGAGAATTTTTCTTGCTTTTTTTTTTTTTTTCATATTTGTCTGTTGATCGTTGGAGAGGATGCAAGGATAGGTTGAGTGCACTTGTATGTGGGAATATCTACGCAAAGCTTGTATTCAATGTAGAGGATCACGATCTATTGTAAAAACTGATTGAGTCAGGTTTGGGATGCAAGGATAGGTTGAGTGCACTTGTATGAGGGAAGATCTACGCAAAGCTTGTATTCAATGTAGAGGATCACGATCTATTGTAAAAACTGATTGAGTCAGGTTTGGATTTTTTGTACCACTTGCATTGTTTTTTTTACGCCTGCAATTAAAATTATTTGTATTTTCTCTTGTATTGTTGTTAATTTTGTTTTCATTTTATTGTAATATAAGACATGTGATTTTCTTTTTATTTTATATTATGAATTTTGTTCCCTAGACGTCTTTCCATGCGTGAATTTCATATGCTGACGTGTTAACTTTATGGTTTAGTTTACTTCTAATCAGACGCGATAAAATATTAAAGTAATGTTGTGATCTAGAATTTCTAACCGTCATCACCTAGAGGTGCAAGTAGGTAAATACATAATAACTTAGTGGAATAGAGATATTGCCATTAGAAAATTGCAACCTGGATAGGGGATTAAAGGATTCTTGGGAAATATTATATGGTTAAGTCTCCTCAACTATAATATGGTTTCAAACTTTTTTATAACCTAGATAAAGACTAAGGAGGATATGCTTCTGGTTGTCATCAATAGCGTGAGTTTCATTCAAAAACATCTAGAAACCACTTTACTGGTGTTACAAGAGTATGAACCTTTCATGTCTAAAAGACTTCACAACTTAGTTTTCTTCTTTCTGTGTTAAGATGTTAGAGCTTTCATATCTGCAAATGGAACCTTAAAAATAGGATTAGCGGTTGAGTAAACTAGAATTTCACCTGCTAGAAATATTTTGACACTTTACTCGTGGGGTCGATATGCGGACTCATAATCTGTATATTTCTTGATCGGTATGCTTACTTGTATTACTATCCGACTTGCCTTACAGGAATTTTGAATACCAGCATGATTAGAAAATGATTTTCATTTATTAGAATTAAATGAAATTATGCACTTAATAGGACACCATGGAGAAAAAAGATTCATGTAGTCGAGCCCACATAGTGGGATAAAGATTTGTTATTGTTTTGTTGTTGTATATAAATGCTTTTATATATTAATAGTTTTATATAACTTATTTGCATTTTTATTTATAAAAGCGCCACTTTGTGTTGCGCTTTGCACTTTAAAACAAAAATAAAGATTTGTGCATTACATTGTACGTTGCGCTTTGATGACATTGCTATTAATAGGTATTTTAAGCAATAAAATAGGTTCCATTATGGGGCAATGTGCCCTTTACTATAGCTCAACTATAGCACAACTTACTCGTAGATTGATAAAATATCCTGAATTAGTGATTGATTGACTAGGACTCTCTAAAGACAACCCATATGAACTGTGCCTCCTAATTCGATTCCAACAAAACTGGTTGAAAATTATTATTAGTTAGGCGCATATATGAAATCCCATGCATTGCTACATAATAGCGTGAGTATGCTGCTTCATGTTATGGGCGATATTGCATGTAGGGTCTATAGCAAACCGAGCTAATGCAAGTTGAGTTAGAGGATGTTTGAGTTCGAGGACCAAAAAATATGTTAAAAAAAATAGCTCAACTACAGCACAACTTACGCATTTGAGATTGAGAAAATATCCTGAATTAGTGATTAATTGACAAGTACTCTTTAAACACAAAACTTTTATGAACTGTGCCTCCTAATTTCATTCTGTCAAAACTGGTTGAAAATTTTTATTAGGTAGGCGCACATATGAAATCCCATGCTTTGCTACTTAATAGCCTGGGTATGCTGCTCTCGTTATGGGCGATATTGCATATAGGGTCTTTCACAAACCGAGCTAATCCAAGTTGAATTAGAGGATGTTTGAGTTCGAGGACCAAAAAATATGTTCAAATTTGTTTTGAGCTCAGTTTGAGTTTTTGTAGTTGTGTTATTGTGGCACATGGAGTTGATGGAGGAAAAAAGGTACTAGTTACTAGCTGTCAAGCAAAAAAAATGTTGTAGCTAGTCAAGGCCAAAAAGTAGGAGTAAAATGTAGATTTGTAATTTTGATTTATTTTCTTTTTTCATGTTTTAAGATTGAATGTAAGATAATGTGTTTGTAATCATGAAATGATGTGCTATCTTCTGAAAATGTATACTTTAAAATGTGAAAATTTGGGGAAATTAGAAAATAATCTGAGTTATCCGATAGAGTAGAAGCAAAAATTCAACAGTGTGTTTTGGTTCAAAAGACTTCCTGAGGTACTTGGAGCTGAAATTGAAGTAAAAATGAATCTTCTTTGTGAAAAACAATGTGCCATTTGCTTTGTTAAGAATCTTACCCAATCATGATATGACCTGAAATTGTCAAATTTTTTAGGAAAATTATGATGAAAATAAAATGGTTTATACTCCAACCAAAACTTAGGTTGTTTACATATTAACTTGAGTGTTTCCATTAGAACTTTGAGGACCTATTTTCCAAGCTTGGAATAAATAATATATTCAGTCCAATTTAATGGGGTGTGTCTGGAATGAAAGCCTCGATTAATGATTTTCTGTAATTCAAATCATGTATAATTTAAAGAATACATACAACCATACAGATTTAGCTGCCTCACAACTCTCAGACTCATGCTGATTTTTGTAATAACTTAGAAAGAGTCTTATGTGAAAGCAGAAAATTTGTTGATTAAATGTCACCTTAGTATAATTTGGATTTAAACTCTCCCATCTATCCAAAATTTCTATTTAAATCATTTGGGAACTATGTTCTATGGGAACTAGGGTGTTAGGATTAGAACGTTACAAAAACATCCAAAGTAGCCGGTCTAAATAACCAATTATTACTGTAGAGTTGCATCTAAACTGTTGCAAATGAACGCTTCCAAGATGAAAACTTACCATTCTAGATTAGCTGCTGAAGGTTACCGCCTCTGTGTCATCTGCAGCTAAATGATTGAACATGACAATGCAAGCAAAAGAACAAAAAAACTATTATTTTGTGGCAAGGACATATTTTATTGGTAGGTCAAGTAGTGTCATATGAGACAACAACAGTATATGTGAGAAAAAGAAGATTGGAATAGATGGGATGCCTCAAGTGTAATTTCCACTATTCCCATCAGCGGCTTCTTTCTTTGAAAGTAGTTTTACTTTTTTTTTTGTGCTCAAGTCAGTGAACTTTTCTTACTTATATTGTTACTGTTTCTTGGTTATTGTGGTGATTGTAGTATCAGAAATCAGAATGTTCCCCCACATCAAGTGAATATAACTCATTAATAAGAAGAATAAATGGACGGTTTATGTTTAATTACCGTGGTAAATTGAAGAAATTGACTAAAGGGTAGAGAGCTGGCTTTGCACTCCATTTGACTAATTATTTAATTTGCTTTTATATTATCATTTTACCATTTCCGCAGGGCCAGAGGACCTGACTTGCACAATGAGCACAAAAGCGCGTTTTTTCTGTGTTCAGGAAACATGAACTTCATGGTTCTCATGAAACATAAGTTCATTTGGACCAAGGATTAATTACATTTAATATTATATATGTAAATAATTTTGTATCCTTGATATGATGAGCAAAGTGCCATGTGCATTTGGTTCGAGGCAAACCTTTGAGTGCCTCCAAAATATGATCAGCTGTGCATTTCCTAGGACTTTCATGGGCTTGTTAATCTTTTTTTCTAAAAACTTTTTAATTTACCATTAAACTTCAGTTCAAGGATTGAAGATATAGAAAACTGATAGTCACGCTTCGAATTACTGCCATGCTAAATTGTGGGCATATTTGATCTACCAAGATTGATGAATTTAATCTCATTTAAGTTGATTCTCATAGGGTCAACCAAATTAATTAAATCTGGAATTATCAAAGCGCAATGCACAAGGCCTTGTTTTTGCTTCAAAGCGCAATACGCAGAGCGAAATAATGCTTTTATTAATCAAAGTATTAAAAGGCTATACAAAAATTATTAATATATAAGTACATTTTATAATTATTGATGAATGTAAATTGAAGGACACGAAGTGTTTGGTTTCCTTTTTCTTTCTTTTTTACCGGCAGCCTGGATACGGTGATATAACATTAAATTTTACTGTGCCTTTGATGCATGTATAATTGCACCCTCTTGACACCAATTAGTGAAAAATCGTATTCCATTTTTTATTGCTTCTTTAAGGGTATCATCCAATCATATGTTTCAAGTTTACAGGAACAATCGAAAATAATATATATAACAAACCAAGTAACGAACATAATAAGTTTGCTTCCTACTTCGACCAGTACCAATTATCATTTCGTTCATTTATTTGTTCTTTAGATATTATAATGTGTTTGAAAAGCTTGTTTAGTATCAAGTTTCATGATTTAGGATGTAACTAAGCAAATTTTATTCCGCTGCAGACTAGGCAATCAGACGGGCCCTGCCATTTTGCTATTCTAATTGAGCTCTTTCTTCAGTAGAATGCAACGCATTGTGGGAGCCTTTTTTGGGTTCACATGGGGAATTATATCTTAATATTGGTTGAACTATAGATAAAAAACAAATGGTAACCCAATTTTTCTTTTAACATAGGATGCTACAGCGGAGCAATTTTTTTTTTTTCTTTGTTTTTGCTGGAAGCCTGGAATGTGAAATTCTTTTATTTCTTTGCTCTTTCCATTCTTTTCTGTGGTATCAGTGGCAGCTTATAATGGAGTTTGATTCAATAATTTAGCCTTCGTATAGAAGAAATGTTCCTGAAAGGACGTGCTTGTTTGCAATAATTTGATCTTTGTTAGTAAAAATTGCTAAAGTGGAAGTTTATTAATGTTTTAATTGTCCTTAAGACTGGTTGTCAATTTATTCACTGTGATTAAGCTTCACCGTGCACTTACCCGCTCCATGATAGTTGAGGTTGGAGTTATCCACAGTGTGGCCTCTAGTTGGGATCTTGCATATTACTCTATAGGCGTATTATTTTCTTAAAAAAAATGTGACCCATCTTATTTCCATTTTAAATTGCTTAATCGCTGCTGCCATAAGAAATTAATGGATTTTGTGAAAGGCTTACCTGTTTAATTTCAGCATAATTAAGATATGAAAGACCAATAAAAGGCGAATTGTTTTTGGAATGTTTTTTTTTTTGCAAGCTTTATTATTTAAAATTATATTTATTATTTTTTAAAGAATAAAAAAAAATTATATATATATATATATATATATATATATATATATATATATATATACACACACACACACGCACGCTGTGTTTTTTATATATTTTGGTGTTAATTTGAATATTTTTTTGAATTCTTTTTATTTAATTTTTATTTAGCATCTGATAAGATATCCTTTCGTTATATTTGATGGATGATAATAATGTGTTGGAAAGAATAACTGGATAACAAGAATAGTCATCAAAGGGGGCTTGTAATTTAGCTTAGTAGGCAGTACTCAAGCCGGAAGTTTAAACTAAATTTTATCGTAAAAAAGTCGTGAGAAATTTTTGAAATCAAAATGGAATTTGATGAAAAGATAATATAATCTGAGGAATTTAAAATAAATTAAAGTTAATTCAATTAAATTATGCTAATTTATAGAAAATGTTAAATAAGATTTTTCTAAATCATTTATTTTTTATTTTGGCGATTTATTGAACTTTTAATAAAAAAACAAATGGATACTATTTTTAATCATTATTTGATATTTTAAAAATTGTTATTAAATGCACGTGTTCAAGAGAACAAGTGGTTTATCAAATCATGCTGGAGCATTAAATGAGCTGCAGTATGGATCCAGAGTTGATTTGGGTCTGGAATTTGATTTTGGCTGAAGTTAAAATAATTCACTAGAATAATCTCAATGGTGGATATGAGATTATGAGGTATAGGGTGATGCTAGTGAGCTTGAAGTTGAGAAGCTATCCAATTTAACTAAGAGCTCGTTTGTTTCGGGCTTTTCTCCTCGGCGCGGGGCGTCGCAGCGGGCTTCGTCCGAATTCCTTCGTTTGGTTGCAGCGGCGCGGCTGAAGCAGAGACGAAGCGGAGACGACGCGGGCAGCGGCAATATACCCACGGCCCAGCTTCCTCTCGCAGGTTTTTCTCATTCCTACCCCTCGGTTGCCTTCCGTCTCTTTTCTGCCCGCTGATTATCTCCGGTATTTGTGGCCTTTTCTTCTTCCCTATCCACTCGAAACGGCCGATCTCAGGTAAAAATCGAGCCATTTTTGTCGATCTACTTGCATATCTGAGGTATTTTACGTGTTTTATCGTCATCTTCCTTCTCTACTCCCTCCCGTTTTCTAGACATCTTATCCCTGTTTCTTATGTTTACGCTTTATGGAATTCGTTTGGATCTGTGAGAGATGGCATGAGATTTTAGGGAGTTTACTGCCTTTACTGTTCTTTGCGGTTTTTTGGAATGAAGTTTCAGCTATCTCCTTGTTCTCCATCCAGCTTATGCTTCTTACACTGACTATGGATTCAATTTTTTTTTGCGGTTTTCTGGTATTTTCTTAAGGCTTGATCTGTTCAAATTAGCTGAATGTGAAAGGGCTAGAATGGTTTTTTGAGTTATCTTCTACTCTCATTTCTATGCAAGAATGAAAAATGGAGTTTTATGGCATGCTTTGCATTGATTATTATAATTGAATTAGCTCATTTGGCATGCTTGTTGAGCTGATATGGCATTCGAAATGTTTGGGGGCAGTTGGCCTTCTTCTACCTTGTTGTTCGGGGTTATTCTGCTATATACGATATTTTGAAAATCCGAATTTTATTTGGGTAAATTTTATTTAGCATTGAAAAATCTTCGAGAAGGATTTTTGGCATTGAGAAATCCTTGCAAAGTGGCAAAAAAATCCTGCAGCTTAGGTTCGAAGCTCTTGCAGGTAGTTCGATGGAGTATTTTTTTTTATATATATTTTATATTGAACTCGCAAATCCTAGTTCTCCCGTCGCTCTAAACAAATTTTGGAAGAGGTGGGCATCACATTGTTTGTAATTTATTAACAATTTATGAAAGAAATCCTGGAAGAGATTAGGTGAGATTTGCAAATGATCATATCTACTCTTGTTTTAATTCTCTTTGAAGTCATGCATAACTGCTCCATGTCAGTTATATATAGAAGACCTTTTATTTGGTCTGTAACATGGTTCAATATGCAATTGCTATATATCTCATTTGATTTTTGATCGGATTGTTGGTTTATTACCTCTAATGGCTTATAATTCTAATGTTTTAAAGCTATATCTACCTTGTCAGTAAGAGGAATGTTTTAAAGTTATAAATAAATCGAAAATTTCGAACAGTTTTAATAAACAGGGGCAGACCGGTCATTTTCACGAACAAGTCGCCTAAGAATTGCTTTTCCACAATACGCAACTAAACAGACAATTAGCTTCCCCATACTGCTTCCTGCAATGTCTTCCTGGCAATAGTAATTCAGCATGCAAAGTCGAACAATGCAAAGAAAACCAAACAGGGCCTAAGACAGTGATAAGAGTATCATAAATGTTTGAAAATTGGGTGCTTATGTAAGTATGCAATATAAAATTTAAAGAGTAGTGATGAAATTAAAATTGATGAACATTGAGGATTACTTTGGAGGCTTGAAGGAGTGGGATTATTTTGGATGCTTGTAATTAAAGAGGCTAAATTTTATAAATTTTCAGGTGGATAGTCGAGTGGTAGAGATAATGTTTAAAATCTGTGGAGATTATGAGGAGGGAGCGAGGAAACTTGTGGAGATGTTGGAAGAGGTTTAGAGTTGGTGGGTGAGGGTAAAGGTAAGGAAGGTGTAAAATGGCACCAAATCTCAAATGCTATGTGTGGCATGAGGCTACTTTATCCAAGTTACTTCTCATGCTAGAGCAATATAGTCATGCCCAATTGAGGTTTCTTATAATTGACTATGTTTAAACTATTATTTGATTCTTTAGCTTACTCTAGAAATGATTCATGCAATTTTTATTTCCATCTCTTACAAGTTTAATTCTAGTTGGATTTATTCTCAAGTTTAATGCTTAGTTTAGCTACAAACCCTAACTCAAGCTTAGACCAAGCAAAAAAATAAACTAACACTAGGGCGATTTCAGGGCACCTTTAGAATTTTCAAAAATCATACGAGATATGAAAGATTGTTCAAATGTTATTCTCAGGTTTCTTTCATGACTGAGATTTACAGAGTTGGCTTTATGATAACCTTAACTCTAGCTTAATTTTGGCTAGCCCCAATGGAGCCAATTCATGATTTAAACAATTAAACTTCTTTTTTAGTATTATTTGATTGATCGATTCAGACTATTCCTATGTTTGATTTTAGTCGATCGACTCAACAAATTCTTTAGATCCTTAAGCCTAATAAGCCACTTTAAGTAAATGAAGTTAATAAACTTTAGTAATCAATCTCAAAAGTTTTAAAATGTCGTTTATAATCTAATTTAGACTAGTAGTTTTTTTGGATTAACTTAATTAGACCATTAATGTTAACCCAAATAGACATGCTTGAACCAAATGGACTAGAAACGTAAGTCTTCAAAACCATTTTAACTGGTCAACTACAAATGAAGTAATCATTATTATCCCTTGATATAACTAACTAACTCATTTGATCCAAGTTAGCCCCATTGAGCTATTTTAACCAATTTAAATCTACTGACCCAATTTAACCTTTGTAACATCCTATTTAATAAGTTAAAGTTAAACAGATTTTAGTTGTCCGAAGGTTACACCTAGTTTGGCTAATCATCCTTTTGAACTGAACTAAAATAATTTGACCTTTTAGGATAAATTGATCAAAATACCTTTGACCAAACTTTTCATTTGACCCAAGTTGGTCTATTAAATATGGAATTGACAAATTAACCTTTGGTTAAGCTAACTAAACATAACTAACCCAACTGGAATAATTGGACTCATAGGAAGACTGTTAAAACATTTAGATTTAAATTCTCAATTTGATTAAATGGATTAGACTAAACTCCTTAAACGAGTTCATCGTATCATATTTATGCAAAACGAACTATTGGTTCGAAGTAATTGAATTTAACAAGTTGAACCTAGGTGAACATATAATTGACCATTTTGTTTCAATTGAGCTAATTTGATTGATTTGGCTTTGTCAGACCAAACTAATCTTTAATATTGTGTTAATTGATCAAATTGAAACATTTGTTTGATTCAATTAGACCAATTAGCACAATGTACCATTTTATTTTACATAAGCTAAAACCTAGTTGAAAGCCCAACTATTTGGTTAAATTGAATTAACAAGATGACAATGACTTACAAAAATCCTATTAGGTATTAATCAAGTCACTATTTTAAAGTTTGAAGTGCAATTATGAAAAATTAGAATATTATAATATAACCAACAAATTAAAATTAAAGACTATCTTTGATTATTAAGGTATTCTTCTGAATCATCTTAATAGTCTACATAACTATGCCTATTTCAACCACTAGTTTACTCTACTAGCTAAACCATGATTATAGGCTCAATTTAGATAGTTACTACAAACCATTGGGAATAAACTCTCTAATTCTCTTTTACAACTTCTCAATGTTGAAAAGAATTATTTATATCCTTGATAGTAGCTTACGCCTTCCAATGAGTTGCAGCTAATAAGGAAGCATAAAATGATATAACTTTGGTCCTCCTACCAATTTATGCCGCCTCAAGCTAATTCTAAAGAGGATTTTTGCTTTAGTCAAATTGTAGAAGTTGTAGGATCAATTTCAATCGAAGTTACTATATAGATATCCCCCCTAAACCATAAATTGACCTTAGTCATTGTGATGACAGAGTGGGTTGGGGGAATGATCTACTTTTACTTGTTAGCCCTTAATTCCATGAAGTTGCTCAAATCAAAATTACTTGATTTGGTGTAGTAGATTAGGAGTAACGTCCCATGGTAATTTAGATATAATATAAGAGTTGAGTGGAAATGTTGATCAAATGTCATCCATTAATGAATCAACAACCTATATCAAGTTAAAAAGGTTTCTCTCATACATAGCCTTTTTAGTTAATTTAATTTAATGTAATTATTTAATCTATATTTTTTTCAAATATACCCATTCAAATTAAATAAATCTGCAAACATAGACTTGTCTAAAGATTACCCTAATGGAAAAAAAATATTATCTTATTTTATTTAATATTTTAATTGAATAAAATTAGTCACCCTTATTTTCATAAATTAAAATGTAACACATATAAAAGAAATCCCGAACTCCTTGGCATTTTAATCATGTTAAATTAATTCACCTCATGTATTTAGATTTATTTATTTTGCTTTGTTATGAATGGATAGATTATCTATAGTAAAAACTAATTTTCCATTTAACTTTAGTGAGTATCATATGGTCATGCATTTAGTATCATTTGTTCATAACAATGTTCTAAATGCCATAAAATTTTCTTTTAATTATTTGGTCACTTTTAATTCTTTCATAATTAAATAAACCTTAAATAATAATAATAAAACTTTTGTTATTCAAAATTTTTATTACATATAGAGATTGAGTACATTGGGTGATTTTTTACTTAAATGTTGCATAAAATTTTAATTTTATAAGTAAAAATTAGGACTAATTCTAATGCATAATGAAGTAACTAAAATATGAATTTAATCTTATAGATAAATGACATTACATGGAACTTTCATGAAAACTTTAAGAATTAATTTTTACAATTTTTTTAAATTTTTATGATTAGAGTAGTCAGTATTTATATTACCAAATATATAAAAATGTGTCCAATAACTTTAATAAATATTGGGGAAATTAAAAATCATTTACTTAAATTAGATAATAAAAGTGCTAATTTTCTTAATCATTTTTATTTTTATTCTCATTTGGCTATTCAAAGCCTACTTTTAGATTTTTTAAATATTAAGTTTAATTAAAAATTTTAATTTCAAAGCATTAACTGGTTGATTTGTGCTTGAATGTTAGTTTATAAATCATTTGGTGTTTTATTAATGCTTACAAATGTATTCGTATTTTTTTAAATTTTTTTTATTATTTTTCATAAATACTGTCACATTTACATTAATCATGAAAAAATTCTAACAATACAGAATTATAATTATTTGGGAGTTATCCATCCATGGACATGAACATTTTGTTCAAATTTAACCTTTATTTATTTTAAGTTGCTGGAGATATATTTCAAATATTAAAATGCCTAATTTTGGTAATTAAAATAAATCATTTGTATCTTGTATCCTTAAATTTATTTTTTGAATCTAATCATCTTAGTCTAAACTCAATGGACGTGTATAGCTCACCCCTAAAATGTAGCTATCAACAAAGCAGAAAACAAAAGCATGATCTTAAAAATTAGAAGCATGACATTTAGGGCTTGTCTGATAAAAGATGACATTAAGTAATTAGGATTTAGTAAATCACATAAATCAAGATTTACTAAATCTTCAAAGGTTTAAATCCACAAAATTGTTCGGTAACGGATTTACTAAAATCTATAAATGTAGCATACTATTTAATAATTAAGTAGAAAAAACCAAATAGCTTTTCCTCTGAATCCCGTAAATCCACCGATTCATGGGATTTAGTAAATCTGGGATGTACAACCGAAATCTATGAAATCTAGATTTATCAAATGCATGACTTAGGTTTGTTTGGGGCAGTTGCAGCTTCTCAGTTTTCACTGCAATCGTCTCGCCTAAGGAAGCATCTCATGGGAAGTTAGTTGCTCATTTGTTGCGAGTTGTGTGAAAACAAGTCATGGGGTAGCTTTTTTTGGAAAAAAATGACCATTTTGCCCCTATTTAGCAAAACTACTCAAAACAAAACTGTGACAACCACATATTTGATACTTCAGAAGCTGAAATTCATTTCAAAACAGAACAAAAGTTCAGATACACAACTCACTTAACAGTGAGTACCGAAAGTGCTAATGAAAAAGTGAAAACCTGATAAAATTATAAATAAAATAATGATATTATTTTTGGCATAAAGGCAATGTATGTCTCATCCTAAACTGTCCTCCAATAATAATATAAATTCACGATCCCTTTCGATAGTGGAATCAACCTGACCGTTACCCGATTGGATGAAGTTACACTTTTCTGCGAGGTTTTGCGGGCATCTGTAAAAGTGTCGACCTTAGCTATGAGGCTTACATGACTTGATAAAGGAGTCTCTAGTCCGCAGTAGTATAGCAATCTTCGGGACGTCTCTGAAATTCTAGAGCTTATATTTCCTGAAATCAGTGAAATAAAAATAATTAATCATTTATTTTAAGCTAGAAACTATCACAAAAGAAGAAAATAAGAATAAAAATATATCAAACCTGGCTAACACTAACTTCCAGTGAAACCACACAATAATCTATTCACCCTCCGACTAACGCATCAGTAATTTTTTCCATAAGGGTCGCAATTTCATTTGCACAATCCCCTTCTTTCATACAAAAAATAGAATGATCATTGTCATCTTGTGGAAAAGAATGCTCGAGGTGATACTCGAATGCTTCTATAGGTACTTGCCGCTGATCCTCTTCGGCACTGAGGAAGTCAATGTATCTTCGAGATGGATGTCGCCTAATGTAATTGTGCAGCGCCATCGTGACTATCACTATCTGGAACTGTTTTAGAAATGGATAAGATGGTATATCGTGTAGTAACACCCAAGCAACTTGCACCCCAAGCCATGCCACATAACACCATGCCACATAACCCTGAATCCCAAGCCTCAACCAGAACAACAAGCCACAGCCAATCCACCCTAAGCGATGCCACATAACACCCTAAACCCATAACACCATGCCACATAACACCCTAAACCCATAACACCATGCCACATAACCCCAAACCTAAGTCATACATAGAAGAACAAGCCCCGACCACATCCACCGCAAGCCACTTCCACCCCAAGCCGTGCCACATAACACCATGCCAGTCCCATAACACCATGCCATATAATCCCAACCCAAGCCATACTCAAAACAACAAGCCACGACCACATCCACCCCAAGACACTTCCACCCCAAGCTATGCCACAAAACACCATGCCACATAACCCCAAACCCAAGCCACACCTAGAACCACAAGCCATGACCACATCCACCCCAAGGCACTTCCATCCCAAACCATGTCACATAACACCATGCCATACACATAACATTATGCCACATAATACCATGCCAACCCACATACACAACCCACAACCAAAGTCACTCAAAGCCAACCACTGCAAAAAACCAACAAAACCAGCAGAAGTAAGCATTCACATCAAACCGACATAACCAACTAACACCACGCCAACCAACATAACCAACATAATCAAGAGAACTAACAGCCCATAACACCATGTCACCAACAGAAACACATAGAACCAACAGAACCAAAGCCACTCAAAGTCATGCCAATCCCTGTTTTTGTTGTTAGATCTTCATGCAGATAGCAATAGAACCAAGCTAAAGATTACTTGCCTCACTCATAAGAAAATCCAACAATAGTTTGTTGTCATCCACAATCCATAATTTTTTTTTTTTTTTTTCACAGAGCTAGCCAAGCAAGAAATCAAGCCACCAAAAATCAAATCTCTACATCCATGCCATCAATTTTTTGTTTTTTCACACAGCTTACCAAACAAGAAATCAAAACATTCACATTGAATCCCTACATCCAAGCCATACAAGCCATTCATATATATTCCAGTAAAAGAGCTATTCATATTTGAACAGAGGAGGAAGTGACGAACCAAACCAAAAATAAAAAATCAATACATTTGCATATATTGTAGTAACTGAGAAGGAAGATGATGAACCAGCAATCGTGAGATGCGTCGGAGAAAAGAAAGGAGGGGATGGAGGGGGAAGATCACACCTCTTTTTTGTAAGAGCAGGAGGTAGGAAGGGTTAAGACAGAATTGAAACAAAATGGCGACATGCGAGTAAAAAGCCGAATGAGAAAGCTAGCCGCGGGTCGAAAAATTAATTATTAATTTGTGTAATTATAAATAAAGTATAAATTCATTTCAATTTAATTTAATAATTAAATTTAATCATTATCTTAATTAAATATTTAGTAATTGTCTTAAATCTAGATAGAAGTTAACAAATAGTTCTTGTATGCTTCAACTAAATTTAATGGAGCTTGTCTCAAACATTTTTTGGGATTTAACCACTCAGGATTTGCTAAATGTTAATCTTCATGATTTACTAAATTCAATTCAAATCAAAGCTCATCCGGCGCCATACAACTCCTGAGCTTAGAAATAAAATTAGAAAAATAAATTAAATTTTACGCATTAAAGAATAACCAAAGAAAATTTTCGCAACTAAACACTGGCGTTAGTAGTGCGGTCGGTGAGTATTTCGACATCTGAGTGGTCGGCGAAGCTTCCGTCGCCGGCGAAGTAGAGATAGAATCCAGCAGATCATATACCTAAGTGAAAGATGTGAGGGGTAGGGGAGGAATGCTAACAATATTGTACTCCCTGTTATATGTAAATCGATTTAACAAAAAAAGACGAAACTTTGTTCGTATTAGGGCTGTAAATGAGCAGGGCTTGAGCAAGTTTGTGTTCGGCTTATTACAATTTTGCTCTTGTTCGAAATGGCTCGTGAAGAATGTATTCATGTTCGGCTAGAATAAAAAATAAACCCAATTCGTGTTCGGCTTAAAATAGGCTTGGTAGAAAATAAAATGCAGCGGATATTACTCGGTGTTGTTCCGCGGTGTTGCACTGCGGAATAACACTGACAACACCAATAACACCGAGGAATAACTCAGAGTTGCACAAAGGAATAAAACCAATAACACTGCAGAATATTGAGTATATTTATATATTTATTTATTCTTATATTTTTGAATCAATTCGACTCGAACAAATAAATATTTATTCGTATTCGGCTGTCTTATATTTCGAGCTTAAAAATTTGTTCGTGTTCGGCTTGTTAAGCTTAACGAATGAGTCGAACATGAGCTGTTTAATGAGCCGAACAAGTGTTCAACCTCTTGACTGCCATACCTCAGATAATATACGGTAAATTATTTTGTTATTAGGAGTTTGTGAAATAAAAAATATACCAACTCTAAGAGGTCTGCAGGGCTGCCGGTCCTTAACTCCCCACCACCACCGCTATCACCACCAACCCCACATTTTACTTTGGTCAACCCGCACATTGTCCTGATCATCTCCATTCGTTCAGCAAATTCTCCCACCACCGTCATCAGAGCCTTTTATTGCTAAAGTCATTGAAGTGTGTAGACATAAAAGGATATAGGTGGAGCTCCTTCGGCCTCAATGTTTGACTTGCAGGAAAAAGTTTTAGTGTCACATTCACCTTTCCTTCTAAAAAAATGACAAGGTTTACCAATTTAATTTCTTTCTATAGATTACGGAAAGTTATAAAAGAAACAGAATATTTATTCAAAGTGAGAGTATAATAAAATATATTATTGATTGCTTTAATTAAATTAATTCTTAAAATAATGGCTGAAGATTTTCTTTAAGGGTTTTATAGTTTATTTAGAAAATGTTTTTCTTTATTATTTTAAACAAAATTCATTCCGTCATAGTGTAATGCTTTTTTAGAATATCTGTTTACTTATTCTTATACACGTAAAGGCACTAGACTTTCCGTACCCTTGATGGGGTACGAATAAGCAAACGTATATGTCATTGCACAAGCTCAGAAAGTTTCAATAATCAAATAAAAGATGTCTTATTTTGTAAATGTTTAATCCAAGAATGTCTTATAAAGCATACCCACGGAGTAGAGCATAGGAGAGTGAGAGAGTGAGAGAGTGAGAGAGTGAGAGAGAGAAGAGAGATTATAATAGCTTGAATAATTCATTAGCCTGTTGCTGTAGAAATGACCAACTTTTTATAGACTATGGGGTGTAAAGCGTAGAGTTACCTTCCTACTTGTTTAAAATAAGGACCTCATAGTACATGAATAAATAAATAAATAAATAAAATAAAAAGGGTCTCTGATTTGGTTGTCTCATCTTCTAGTTGTTCGGGATTGGATTTTCGATTGGTTTATCTGAGGTTCTTCAATCGACCAAGCAAAAGGCTTTCAATCTGTCGAGCTATCGTCTTTTGATAAGTTGAATTAAGGGTCTTTGATCAGTCATGCTGCAATTCTTTAGTCACCCAGGGTGTGAATCTTCAGTTGACACAGCTAGGGACCTTCGGTTGGTCAATTTATCATCCTTTTGTAGGCCAAGCTATGGTCCATCAGTCGACCAAGCTTGGGATCTTCGGTTAGGCTAACTAGGGACCATCAATCCGCTGATTTTATGGATCCCATTAGCAATTGGAGTTCCCTTTCGATGACTCCTATTGTCAAGATGAAGATAGGCTACTGGGCAGAGGGAACTTTACCATAATCCTATAGGTAGCTCCACCCCTTCAACAGGAAAGTCGTCAGGGAGTTATGTAGTGTCGTGCTAGATGCTAGTGTCCATGGAGAGCCTTTGAGGTTTATTCAGAGATGATTTGTGGTGTTGTTTTTAGGGGATCAATGGTTCTCCTTTCTTAGAGTATGTTCCATGTTCCTTGCCCGAAAGGGTTGTTATTTGATTGGAAATAAGACAAGAGAGCATTAAAGCCATCCACATCAAGTAAAAATAACAATATGATAGCATATACCTCAGTCGAGTCGTCCCATTGGAAGAGATATTTCCAAAAAGCATATCCTACGACCCAACAGAGACCTAGAAACTCCTCACAAAGGATTGAAGATAATCAACAAGGCTGGATTAGCCGGCTTAACTTGATCGACCAAACTCAGTCGACAGAGTTGACTGATTGATCCAAATCAGGTAAGCTTAGCCCGTAGAGCCAAAAGGCAACCAAAGGATAAGCCCACACTATTAAAATATCAGATATATTCCCTCTAAAAACCTTTTCAAAATGGGGTAAAACTATAATATCATCGTTGCTAACTCATTTATAAATGCGAGAATTATTTTATGAAGGAATAACAATATTAATTATTGTCCAGGTCTTTCTCTTTATCTCACTCTTCCCGCATTTATGGTTTGTTCATTTAGCGTGATTTACAAATAATTGCACATTCAACATCATAAAAGGTGTAGTGAGCATGGATCACATATGCCACAAATATGAATAGGAGTAATCCAAGGAGCACAATAATGAAATTGACAACAACATAGAGTGCTCTAGAAAGTTTATGGTCTAGAAAATTCAAGATCTGAAAGATCAAAGGTTAGAAATGATCAAAGGTGTGCTGAATCAAGAGTAGTGCAAGGAGCACAATAATGAAATTGACAACAACATAGAGAACTCTAGAAAGTTTATGGTCTAGAAAATTCAAGATCTGAAAGATCAAAGGTTAGAAATGATTAAAGGCGTGCTGAATTGAGAGTAGTACCAAACATGATGCTCCAGTGCAAAATGGTAAAAGTTCCCACAGCCTTGGAAAGGGCGGAAAAAGCTCACTATCTTAACAACATTGCGACAACAAAGTTTAATGAGCATCGGGTTGAGCATACTGAAGCACCCTCTTGTTGACCTCATTTTTGATGAGGTCTTCTCTTCTTCTTTTTAGTACTTAGGATCTAGCCTTAGGCTTTTCCTTTGACTATCCCAGAGGATTAGAATTGGGACCCACCACTTAGAAATTCAAACCACTTCTTAACTCCCTACAAACTCCACAAACTTGATTGTAAACCCCTAATCACCAAGAGGGTTGAAATCAAATGTGGAAGTTTAAAGGATGAGTTCCTATAGGACTCTTTGGCCTTAGGACTACCCTGGGTGGCTTGGTCTGGTGAAGGGCTGACTTACACACACACTACACTCATACACTATACTTTCACATACCTCCTAAAACCACACATATACCCAACTTGACCTCTTGACTCATGAAGGTGATTCACATGGATGGTCCTTAACCCCTAAGCCCTTGGCTAAGAGGGTTAGGAACAACATAGTGAATGCCTCAAATGAGTCCCTTCATGGCTCATGTGGGCTTGAT
Organism: Papilionanthe hookeriana x Papilionanthe teres; assembly: GCA_022702705.1. Lineage (NCBI taxonomy): Eukaryota > Viridiplantae > Streptophyta > Magnoliopsida > Asparagales > Orchidaceae > Papilionanthe > Papilionanthe hookeriana x Papilionanthe teres. The sequence goes on along the minus strand of CM040426.1, from coordinate 15,584,635 downwards.
ATGGCTTCATGGCTCAACCAAAATGGTTCCATTCCACTTACATTTACCCAATCTTCAATTTTCCAAATTTTTAATTTTTGATCCCCGGGACCCTACACCCGCCTAGCCTACCCAAAACCCTTGAAATGACCCAAATTTTTCAAAAAAAATCTCCAAATACCCAAAATTCCTCAAAAACAATCCCAAACATTCCCAAATTACTCAAATTGATCATTCATAGCCAAAAATACCAAAAATTCCAAGAATACCCCCCAATACCCTCCAAATACCCAAAATGCCCCTCTTAGCCAAAAAATCCAAATATTCAGAAAATTCCCAGAAAATTCCAGAAAATCTCAAATATTCCCAATTGCATTTTGTCCAACTACACCATGGATCAATTTTGTCAATTTACTCCACTTTTATCAAAATCCCCAATTTGACCCATTTTAACCCAAAATGAACCCAATGTCAAACAAAACCTACCCAATTGACCCCAATTTTGGTCCAATTCAATTCTAAACTTCAATTCAACATCCCCAACACCAATATAGACCAAATCCAAGCCCAATTTGATTGTCATTTGAATCCAATTTCACTTTTGACCTTAAAGCCCAATTTGGACCCATGACCCAAACTTAGCCCAAACTAACCCAATTCAACTCCAACTAACCCCAAACCTTTTCTAAACCTTCCTTAACATCCCCACAAACAAAACACTAACATAATTTGCCCAAAATTTGGACCCAAACCCCACTCAAATTCAACTCAAAGCTAAAAGGCCCAATTTTGACCTAAACCCAAACCTAACCCAAATAAGCCAAAACCCCAAAATCAAAACCCAACCAAAGTCAAAAACTCTTTAAAACACTCCCATAAAAATTTCCCAACATTAATTTTACATCAATTTCAACCCCAGCCCAACATTGGCCCAAATTAGCCTAATTTGACTTACATTGGCCCATGTACCAAATGAACTCAAATCCAACCCAATTCAAGCCCAAACCACCTCAAATTTATTCCAAATCACTCATGAAACATCCCTAAACCAAACCCAACAATTATTTGGCCCAAGCCTTTACCAAACTTTCATCCTAAACTCCATTTTAAAATCCAAAAGCCCACTTCCCTAAACTATTTTAAAAGCCCATCCAAAGTAAAATCCAAAAGCCCAAACCCATTCCAAAGCCCACATTGACAACTCCTTCTCATCATCCCTTTAATTGGAATCAATTCCTAAGTCCCAAATCAATCATCAAATCAACCTAAATCAAGCACCATCTAAATTTTCACTAAATTGCCAAAATTTCCAAATTCCTTTTTCATATAAATGAATCCACTTTTCTTAAGCCAAGGATGAGCCAAATGGAGCCACATGCAAGCCATGGACAAGCCACATGAAGCCATGGGGGGTTTGACTTGTCACTAAGCCATTAATGGCAAGAAGAGGAAGTCCTTTCCTAAGCCTTCCTTAAGCCATTTTAACCTCTTTAATGCAACACCATAACCCAAAATTAACTTAAACTATTTTGATGGGGACTTCACCACTCCATGGCAGCTGACCCAACTGATCCCTTTGGCCCAAAACCAGAACTTGAAAGGGTGCACCAAACCTAAAATGGTGGGTTGACCCATTTGAACCCAAAGTGACCTTATCTCCATTCCATTTTAATCCAAGCCCTTTACACATGTCCATGGCCGATTGATCGCACAAACCTCCGACCACGACCCACTCGGACCCGAGGGTGACCCATGCTCGCCGGCCAGCCGCCCGGGTCGCCGGAAACGCCATGGCTGAGACATTGGAAGGAGCCAAGCATTGAAATTCTCCCTTCCTGAGTTGCCCCAAGTCCAGTGGCCATTGCAGCTGTTCTTCCCTTGCCAAGAGCAGCTGATCCCAAGCCCTAACTCCCCCTGGGAGGCCCTCCAGCCTCTCCTATTTAAACCCCACCTCTCTTGGCCATGGAAGAGGTGCTAAACCAACCTTAAGGAAACTCTGCCAAAATCATTCCAGACCACTCTCCACACATAGAGCATTTGATTCCCACTGGATTCCGACTCACTTCCATCCAAGTCGAGCTCAATTTTGAGTTCAAATTTCAACATAAAAACCAGGACACTTCTTCACGGTGAACCAATCCCCAAATTGATTGGTCCTACACCTTCACCGGACCAAGAGAAGAAGTTTACCAGAAAAAGCCCCCTCACCAGGCCAGCCATTGCTTCTAGCCTCCAAGCTTTGTGATCGGGCTTGGTCAAAATCATACCTATACAATTCACCAGGCCAAGGGACTTCATCTGGAGCTTGCTTAGACCCAATCGAAGGTGACACAACTCTCAGATCGAAGCTTCACTTCTCTGAGAAAAGGTATGGACTCACTCTTCTTCCCGAGCTTACAGAGATTCTCTATTTAATTTGAGTCAATTTCAAAACATGTTTACCATATGGATGTGTTCGTCTCCTCAAGACGAATCCATAGAGCATAAGAACACGAAAATCCGTTGAGAATCAAGTGAGAAATTAGGGTTAGAATTTTGACGGTCACGGGTGCACACCAGTAGTAGACGATGACTGGGAGCCGTCGGATCGAGCGTGTATCGAGCGGACGGTCTGGATTGAGCCGGACAGCGCGATGATACGTGAACCGCGGGGCCCTGGAGCACTGAGTCTGATGGCGGTGCCGAATCAGAAGACGACACGTGGAGCTTCGGAGACGCCGAGGTTGACGCGGCGCCGCGTGGATAAGTAGGAAATTAGGGTATTTTTGATTTATTTAATTCCCTAAACTTCAAAAATACATAACTTTGTGTAGGAAAATCAGAAAAATAAAATAAAAATACCATCTTGCTCAGTGAACAGAGGAGAATAATGTGGAAAAGAAATCATTTAATTTATTGAGTATTTGATTTTTAATAATTTATTTACTCTCTGCACACTTTCAATTCTCCATGCATGTATACAATTCACCATGGCATGAGACCATAGGGCTTTTGAAGCCTCTAAATTTGGGAACATTCCCTGAATTTTCTAAAATCAGAAGCCATCCTTATGAAGAGTTATTGATTTTTCAATTCTAGGTCATTATTCTGAGTATTTTAATTCCAATAATTAGCATGTTGTGAAATAAATTCTAGGAAAATTTGGTGATGTTTCTTATGACCAGAGGACCCTAGGGAAAATAGGTCTTGAGTTAATTCACTTGTAATGACCCTAATTGGCTCAAACACCCAAAATGGAACCTTAATTAATTAGAGCTAATCATACATCAAATTGACTTGAAATCAATTCTCCACTAACCTTTAGGATCATAGGAACCAACCATAAAAATTTGAAGTCAATTGGACTTGGTTAGCCCTATCAAATGGGTTGATTAAGCCATTTAGCCAAATTTAAACTTTAAAAATTCTTAACTTTCAAAATCCTTTTCAAATATTCACCAAATTGGTTTTGGAGCCTCTCTGATATTAGGGGAATTTAAGAAAATTAAAATTGCAATTTTTCAAAAAAGTTGATTTTTTGCATTATTTTAATATTTTTAATAATTTAAAAATAATAAAAATCACAAAAATAATAAAATTCACCAAAATATCACATTTTGAATTTTAATCACTTAGGAACAAACCCCATATTTTTCTTAAGTCTCTATGATGAGATATTAAATTTTAAAGCCCTAAGGTAATTTTAAAATTAAAAAATGTATTTTCTAGCATTTTCACTAAAATAATTCTAATAAATCAAAGAAAAATTAGAAAATTATAAAAATTGGTTCTCTGGTTTCCTTGGTATTAGAGAGATTTTTGAAAAATATAAAATTTATTTTTCAACTTTTATTTTATTTTTAAATTAATTAATACTCCAAAACTCAAAATAATTATAATAAAACTAATACAATTCAAAAAATCTCCAAAATTGGTCCAAGTGGTCCTCTAGTCATTAGGAATGTCCCATAATTTTCTTAAGGACAGAAAATTTCCCTTGGTCATGTTATTAAATTTTCCTTGAAAATTCTTATTTTCCACCAAAAATAATTATATAAATAAATTAAATACAGAAAAATCGCATTTTCTCCTCTAATATCTTGATTGACATATGAGCGAAGTCACATAAAAATTGCAAATTCATTTGAGCTCAATTTAGTGAGTTATGGAATTAGTAAGCATAAAGGGTAAAATGGTAATTAAAATTTTAACCTATAATTAAAAATTTTAGGTTTAATTGAAAGGATGGGTAAAATATTTGATATTAAGTTGATTTTGGATGTTTGAAACTTAGGTATTTAAAGGGTAGAAACCTACCAAGCAATTTGAAAATAATTAAAATAAACCTTAATTAAATAATTAACTAAATTTGGAAGAATAATAATAAAAAAAATTGGAATTATTAAAATAGGGGTATTATTAGGAAGAAATTTATTCTTTAATCTAAGAATCCCTAAATTAATCACCTCAATAATATTCAATTCCTAATTAAAATGATAATCCAAATTAAAAACTTAAAATGCTTAATCATTAAATTAAATTAAAATTAAAACATTTAAATTAAATTCTTTTAAAATTTCAATTAAATTTATACTTTAATAATTAAAATTAAATCATCTTTAAAGCATAAAAAAAAATAAATTAAAATTAAATTTAAAAAAAATAATAATAATAATAAAATTAAATTAAAATTTAAATTAAATTAAAATTAAAAAAATAAAACCAAATCAAAATTTAAATTAAAATTTAAATTAAATTAAATTAAATTAAATTAAATTGAATTAAATATAACATCACTTAAGACATAAATAATTCAAAAATAAATCTAAAAACAACTTGAACACTATTCCAAACTTAAACCCATTAATTGAAATTAAATTAAAATCACAAATCACTTGAATATCGATTTGCCCTCAAATGCTCTTATTGTTATAACTCCTAAATGGAGTGTTAAGTCAAGTATTACTTCACTCATAGGATATTCAAATGTCCTAGTTCACTGAGTAAGATAACAAAACTTGAACTCCTGGATAATTGATTCATTATATAATTAAATTCTCTTGGACTTAAAATAATCCTAAAAGTATTGAAAAGATGTTTAAGATTCGTCTTAAGCACTTCCTCAGTACGATAGGATGTTTATAAGAACAACTAAACTTAATTGTTCTTTGATGAAGAAAATCGTCCTCAAACCAAAACACAAGAACCTAGACGTCATAGGAGATGACTAGCTATAGGATTAGGAATTTGGTAGAAAACCATAACCCTTCCCTTAGCTTTTCCTAGGAACTTGCTTTAAATGCTTAAATATTCTAAATTGTGTTTAAGTGCAGCCTGGGATGACGGGAAGACCCTCCAGGTACGCTTTTTATTGCAATTTACCTTCTTGCAATTTACTTTATTGCAAATGCACTTACTTTTCTTGCATGATAAACAATCGTTGCATGAAAACCCACACCTTTAGGATAGTCCCTAAAGCCGAAACCAAAACTAAATTAAAAGTCATTACAAGATAAAATTCACCGCCACAACATTTCAAAATATAAAACAACTCAAAATTTAATCACAAACAGAATACAAAACTACAATTATAACTAAATTAAAATGTCTTGTTGGATGATCGGGAATACCTAGGATGATGTAACCTACGTGTTGCTAACGGGATTTCCCACGGTCTAAATGAAAGTGTGGAACTCATTTAGTTGAGTTTAGTAAATTCATCTGGACTAAGTGAATCCGATAAAAATAACGATGTCGGAAGGATGGAACCGTGAGATCTTAACCGGTGTTGTTATAATCAACTTTAAGATTTGTTTTAATTAAAACATAAAAAAAAACACTTGGACTTTAAGATTTCTAAAACCAAAATCTCTCTTCTCTTTTGATTACAATCTTCTAAAACTAAACCTCTGCAACAACAAGAAGCTCAGAGCATGGTGGGCAGCACGGTCATCGTTATCAGCAAAACCTAAGTCTACTTCAGCAAAACTTCTTAGAATTAAATAACCAAGCTATAAGATTTCGAGGTAGTTTGCCTAGTGCAACATAAATCCTCAACCTTTTGTTAGGCATTTGCATTGCAAATTAAGCCCTAACCAGTCTTAGGATTCCGAGGTAGTTGTTCGATACGACATAAACCCTCACATCTTCGAGGCTACTTGTATGATCATGTCATACGAACATAAGTCCTAATCAATTAAAATTGGCAAGATCAAAACATTAAATAAACATTAGGACTTTCCTAAATTCAAGCCAAACAATAGGATAGTCGGGAAATTACCGAAGTTCGCTTCGAATCTGTAATTTCTCCTACCTTTCTTCCTTTGAATTCCCAAAACAAAATGTTCCAAACTTGATCCATTCCTTATTGAAATTCCAAAATTCAATCCCTTGAAAACGTAAACTTTGAGATTCTTGAGAGCAGAATTACTGATTATCATCGAGAGTTTTCTTAAGTGATTCCCGTCACTTAAGATGTAATTAACTACAAGGGCTTGCCCTTATAGGAAATTTTAAGAACCCAGGTAATATAAACCCTGCTTAATTCATTTATATTAAACAGGGGAATTTGTCGGCTTATAAAATTGGTTCGCAAACCAAACGAATGTCACAAATCTTCTAGTTTATTTAATCGAGCCCCATCACCAAACAGTGTGTCTATTCTTCGGGATAGATACACGGTTTGCGATGCGGTGCTCGTTTATATAAACTATGTGGGATGTGAGGTCGGTTTAATTTCATATCTTAAAATTATTTTCAAAATCAAATACTACTTTCTAAATCATATATATATATTTAAATTAAAATTAAAATCTAAAATTCGCCGACAATTTCTATAGGCGACCTCTTTTCAAAAATACAACACTCAACCTAAAAATAAGCCGTACACCTCTTAAAATGAAAATACATTTTCCCAATAAATCTCTAACATTGACCCATGAGAATGTTTCAAGATTCTGACAATTGAATCTTACAAAGGATAGACGAATCAATCAATCACATCATCACTTTCGAATCAACATATGTCTCCTCCAAATTAATGACATGCTGAAGAGCCTACTCTTTTTCACCACTTTGATGGACTCGACCATCTTGTAGTTCAATGGATTACCAATAAGATTATTCATATTGTTTGCATATTACAAGTGAATGTTCATTGAATAATTTAACATGTTCAAAAACCATAGGAGAGCTCGCAGGCTCTTCTACAACTTCAACAAGGGTAGAGTAAGACTCTACTTTCATTTGACACCCATTTGTATAAGAAAATATTAGAGGTTTGGGATTTAAAAACTATAGTCATTCATGCATTCCTCGCACAAGGATGCAAGAAAAGACCTTTTTGTTACACAATGGGAATACAACGATTGAAGATATTAGCCATCATTGAAGCTAGTCAACAATCATATATCTTCAGAAGAGTACAACTCCCCCACCTCTTCCCCCACCTTGCTTCATTTAGAACCAAGCAAATCAATTCTCATCCTCTTTCCTGCCCTAGCAATTTTGAAGATTCATAATGACACTCAGATAACTGGGTGATCAATAAAATTCGTTACTAGGAAAATCAATGCTCATATGATGAATGGACACTGACCCAACCCGCAATTACATCAATATTTATAATTCTTAAAATTACTAAAACTTTGTCTCAATTTATGAGAAATATAATGATTTAGAAAGTATATAATAAGGCTTCACACTAGAGGTACTATGAAAGTATACGTATCGTTTCAAGTAATATAGGATTTTCCTTATAAACCTCAGTATCGATCCCACGGGAAAACCGTTACTCTCAATATTAACTTGCCAAATTCTATCTAAATTACAGATAAATATAATCGGAGAACAAAGTCGATATATTTGCAATAGTAAAAACTAATTTTAAGCAAGATGTAACAACTAGGTTTGATAGTTTACTAAAGTTTAGAAGACTAATTTAATATAAAAACGAGTTTAAAAATTATGAAAAGATATTTCCCCTTGCAATAGAGATGTTAATCAGTGTCGTATTTGTATGATTAAAAATAAAAAATATTTTATTGTGACAAATAGGAGCATTCCTATCATTTTCCCCATCTTGGTGCTAGCAAAGAATATTGGCTAATTTAGAGTTTTACACCAGCTTGTATAGTAGTGTTGAGTAGATTATGGCCTCTCACCTCCAGATTGCCCACTGTGCCCTCTCTATAGAACCTACTAGGGACCCTTACGATCCAAACCCTAAACCAAATTGATTAAAAAAACCTAGCTTTTCACCCTAGAAACATCAATTATATGCCCATCAAAACTTATCTCCAAATCTATTTGCACTCCCCTCAAGTGATCGCAACAGCTCTGCTCAAGTTGAAGTGTTGTATTCACAAGTTGGGTGAAATCATAGCCCTCCTGGATTATTATGTTTCTCAACTGATTTTAACCTCACAAGTGACCAATTTGCAAAGTAAATAAAGAATCAGTGAAAATACCATCACAATTTTTAGAATAAAAAGAAGTATTTAAATCACACTCATCCCACAAGATTAATTCCCACATTCAAGGATAAAGAAAGGGAACTACTCAGAATTCATGGAGTTAAAACAAAAAACACATGTTTTTTTATTGAAATCCAAGTCTTACAATAAAAACTTAAACACAAATACAAAGTATCTCATGTCTTCTCCCCAAGTAAATTACTAGAATTTTCTTCCAGCAATCTCCAAACTTCTATACAAAAATTACTCATACACACTAAAAAAAACACTAATGTTCTTACTAAAATCTTAAAAAGTCAACTCTAAAGCCTCCAAAAATCTCTTTTTTAGCCAAAATATTACTATTTAATAGTTCTCTCAAAATAACCAAGGGCTACTTCAAGCACTTCTTTAGAATTTGTCTAAATTTAATTTATCTTCTTGAAGGGTAGATACTTGCGCTATAACGTCAGCAAGTGGCACTATAGCATCGGATTCGCCTGTATGGTGGCGCTATGACGCCACACAAAGTAGCACAATTTTGCTCCATTTTTCTCTCATTTTTTCTAAATCTCCATTCCATGTACCTGAAACAAAAACATGCAAAATAACTTTCTTTAAAGTGCAATATCATAAAAAATGTACATAAAATACTCATAAAAGGTGCACTAAAAACATGTAAGGATCAATTCCTCCAAACTTAAATATTACTTGTCTTCAAGTAACTCTTTATACTATATATAAAAATTTATAACATGTGGTAGCGAGGTTAACTTAAAAGATTTCTATAGTCTTTGTTTTATAAATGCAATAACAAAACTTTACACAATTTTTTAACAACTCAGGTTAAATATAAAATGTAAAAATATATAGTAGTCAAGTTTAAAAGTTCAGATTTTCTATTCTTTTCAAGAGTAACTGCAATTTGTCATACTCACAATGCTTAAAAATTTTACAGAAAAAGAATGTCATGAGAACTTTATTAGTAGGGTGCTAATATTTTTAAGTCTAATTTTAGAAATTTTTTTAACTTCCTTTCCTTAAGATGGTTCAAGTGGAGCCATGTTAATTAGTCATCTCCTCAAGCTTCTCCTCACATAATTTTCTTTTTTGCTTTTCTTTTCCTTTTGATTTTTCTTTTCTTTTTCTTTCATGATCATTTTCAATCCTTTCTTTTTTTTTTCTTTTCATGTCGTATGATGATTACTATATCTAGATAGCCTTTAAGGATTTTGAACTCCACCATCCTCTAATTAAAGTTCAAGACATTTCCTTACTTAACAAATGTGTACTAGCTTTGAAAAAGATTTTTCATAAAGTCTCAAGTCTTTTGTTTCAAGTGTAAATTTAAGATCCTTATTAATTCCAAAAATACAATTTTCTTTACTTTAAATAGTAAAAGCATAACCTTATACTTTTATACTAAATATCTTAATTCTAGAACCAACCTTTATCATTAAAAACTTTTACTTAGGTCTTCTATGAAATTCATAAAATTAAAAATAGTACCTATCCAAAGTTAACCTTACATACCACAGGTTATGTTAAAATAATTTTAAAAATACAGTTCTCTGAGGACAAATAAATTTTAATTCTTAAGAAGGTTTTTCTCCCTTCCCCCGAACTTAAAATTTTAATTAATTTAAAACAGGAAAGTTCGTGAAGCATGAAGAAAGAGAAAATTTTTTAAATTTAAAGCAGGAGAATCAACACAGGTAAAAGTAGTAAAGACAATTGTTGAGTAGTAAATCCAAGATTAACAAGTATAACAATAAAACATAAAGTAAAGACTACTCTAGCATATAAAATTGAGCAAATGGTAAACAATAGAATAGTAGAACTAAAAAGGTTCAACAAAATAGTTTAATATAAAAACAAAATACGAGCACACATTCCAACATAAATACAACTAAGCACGAACACAAGAAAGTCCAAATATACAACCAGATTAAATGAAAGAAAACAACATACTACCCATCATCTTCCTCATCATCATCTGCATCATCATCATCATCATCATCATCATCATCATCATCATCATCATCATCACCACCACCACCTAAACCTATATCTTCATTCTTCTCAAGAGGTTGATATGGTGTAAAACTAGGGCAAGTAGGAAATTCTACTGACTGATCACCCCTCATGAATCTCACCATAGCCTCATTAAAAGAAAAATCATACTTAACATTCTCTAGTTATACTCATCATTATGGAATATGTGAGCTTCATTGTCTTTCACCTGGTTCTATAAGGATATGATAGCTCATAGATGTATAAATAATTGCTCCAAAATAGTATTCAAAGGAATAGTATCAGAAGTAGATGGTATAGAAGCAGAGGCAGGAGCATAAGCTGAAGTAGAGGGTATGTCAGATCCTCCAGTCCTAGGTCTCGTCCCAAATGTTTTCCATACTTCTCCAAGTTTCTCTTCCCAATAGGGTTTATGTGATGGTAAAATCTCCTCCCAAGTCTCTTATTAAACACCAGAATCAACACCCAGGGTGGTAATGAATGTAGGGTAACCCATACCTTCAATAGTTCCTCCTCTTGAGAAAATAATCATATTATTTTAATCCAGAGAGAAAATAGCAATGGGTTTATTCAACTAAATACAATAGTTCAATGTGGCTCTCTCTCACGGGTTACCTCATTGAAATGATTAGTTGGAAGTAATCAACTAGAAATAAAATAATGCCAGGACGAGAATGAACATTAAGTTTAGAAAATGAATAGTTCACTTGGTGTTCATTCCTAATCTTCCAAACCCCATTTCCATCATTCAAAAATCTCATAATCTCATCCAATTTAGCATCAATAGGATTGAACATAGTAAAGAAATATGTAGGGATATTATGCAACTTGTAAATGCGGTTAATCCGAATAGAGCTGATATCCTCTCATGAATACCATATCATCTGACTCATCTATAAGATTAGCATAAAACTCTCGAACAACTGAAGTCACAACCATGAAAGTGAAATACCAAAAATTTTCCCACTGTTGCCCAACAATCAAGTATTTGATCTTTCCATCAGGACGAAGATAACTTCATTCTGCAATCAATTCTTTTGATTGATGATTAGCATATCTTTCTTTTTCCTTCGTACTTATCAGAATCAAAAGTGGCCTTTTCCTTGTCTCTCTTCATGTTAAGAGCAATGATCAATCCAACAAATTTAAGAAAAATTCCAAAAAATCACAAATGCAACTTCACGAGGTTCCTACAAATACATTCTCAACCAAATAATCATTCAACCATGGATTTCACACTATTTTCATCAAATATTAATATTTTCGGCCTAATCCACAATATGGAAGAAATCCATGGTGAAATAAAAAATTTTCAAAAGCCAAGATGAAGATCTTACCCAAAGATGATGAAATCTAGACTTTGAAGCCCTAACTCTAAGCCAATCAAGCACAAATCTAAGCCATAGGGAAGCAAAATATGAAAATAAGTGAATAAGAAGAACTAAGGCAAAAATGGTGAAAACTGTGGGCCTAGGCACTTAAATTGCTCTCGGGTTAGTTCGACGCTATAGCGTCGAGCCGTGGTGCTATAGCGCCATGTATAGTCTGATTACTAGCGTTATAAGGCCAAATGATGGAACTATAGCTCCATTGAAACCCATCACGATTTTTAAAAATTTTTATATTCTGAAATAGAACAAAAAATCTAAGAGGTTTAATGGCTAATTTCTAGTTTTAATGGCCATTTTGAAAGTTATTGAGTTCGTCGTCAATCCAAAAATTAAGTTCACAATTATCATTTCAATCATTTTGAACACATAAGGCCAATTTCTCACAACATAACTTATTTTCTTATATTAATAATCAATTTGGTACAAACAACACCACAAAGACATATTTGATATCAATAAAATAACGAAACATATTATGAAGTGCTAAACCTTTAAGAGAGATACAATCATCACACCACATTAAAAACACGTAATACAAACATAAATATCAAATTAAGAAACCATCAAGGAGTAGTTTTGCACAACTTTCACCATCCTTTTCAAACTTTAGAAAATTACGATCAAAAGAATGATTAAAAGGGGCTCGAGGAAAATCCGATGCAACCTTATCACAATCCATATGGTTTTGCTATACATACTTACTTGATACTCTTGGAAACAACCCAAATTATTGAATTGGAGTTTCAACTGCTAATCCAAATTCTCAAATAATTTGAATAGATCTTGGTACTTGGTGTTCAATTGGGATATCTCCTTTTTAATCTTTCCAAGTTTGTCCATGAGTCGGTCCAAACTCAGTGCTAGAAATCCATTGTAGTCGACTTGAGCATCCATTGCATAACTTCCTGGTCACTAACCCTCCTGGTTAACTCCCCTTCTTGCACATCTATCCTAGCTCGTTCAGTAGAAAGAAAAGGTCTCTCTAAAATGATTGGTATTTCCTTACATTCCTCCATATCTAAAACAATGAAATCTACAGGGAAGACAAATTTATCTACCTTCACTAGCACATCTTCTTTTTCCTATTTTGGATATGTAATTGATCGATGTGGGAGAAATCTATCCTAAGCCTAACCTTCTAAACATCGATAATGGCATGAGGTTAATGCTAGCTCCTAATTCACATAAAGCTTTTCCACATAATCTTTCTCCTATCGTAAGGAATTGTAAAGCTACCAAAATCATTAAATTTTTTAGGAAGCTTTTTTTTTTAATTATTGCACTCATTCTTCACTAAGTGCAACAATCTCATGATCTTCAAACATCCTCTTCATATTTAAGATATCTTTCATAAATTTAACATAACTGGGCAATTGCTCCAGCGTTTCAGCAAAAGGAATGTTGATAGTTAGCTTCTTAAATATCACTAGAAACTTTAAAAATTGTTGATCTAGCTTTTGTTGTCTAAGTCTCTGAGAACATGGAGGCAGTGGTTTCTCTAAATTGATCTTAGTTGGAGAGATAAGTTTTACCATATCTTTAGGAACAATTTCTTCATGTTTTGTAGTTTCTACAATTTCCCTCTCAACTTCATTCTCTTTTTGCATGTCAGTATCCAATTCTCTACCACTTCTCAACTTAACAGCTTTTACTTGCTCTTGCTCTTTATTTTTATATTTAGGATTAATTTCAGTGTTACAAAGAAAGAGTTCCCTGGTTCTTAATGCTAAGTGAGTTAGCGATTTATCCCAGTTGATTCTCAATATTTCTAATTATAGCACTCTGACTTTGTAATTGATTCCCCATCTATAACACCACTTCTTCTATAGACAACATATTCTCCTTAATTTGTTGGTTATTGGTAAAGCCAGAAAGATGAGAAGGTCTATAGTTAGTACTACCCTGGTTGTTCCAATTTCCCAATGAGTTTACTTGATTGTTCCCTCATGTTAATTTCCACCACCATAATTATTATTCCAGTTAAAGTTAAGCTGGCTTTTCCAATGTGGATTATAATAGTTAGAACATGGGTTATTGGGTCTATTATTAACTGCATTTAAAGTCTCATATAAAGGTGATTGAAAATCCATCATGTTTTCCAATGAATTTTTCTCGCTCACATCAGCTTTTTGAGGAAAGCTCGTTCTAACTTGGTCTAACTTCTGAGATATTGCAGCAACTTAAGATGAAAAAAATAGAAATTGCTTTAGTATCATGAACATTAGGTACTTTCTTAGGATTTACCCTTTTAGAGGGCCACTGAAAGTGGTTATTAGCCATCTCTTCTATTTATTCGTATGCTTCATCAAATGGTTTTGATATTAATGAACCTCCAACATCAGCATAAATGATAGATCTAAGGGATCCTACTAATATGAAATGTTTGAATAATTAACCAGTTAGGCAAAGCATGAAGTGGACACTTCCTAATGAGTTCTTTAAATCATTCCCAAGCTTCAGATACTCACTTACCGTCATACTGATTAAATGAGGTAATATCAGTTCTAAGCTTAGTAGTTTTTCAAAATGGAAAATACATAGCTAAAAATTTATGCACTAAATCTCCCCAAGTTTTGATAGATCTTGGTGCTAATAAGTTTAACCGCATATTAGCTTTACCTCCTTAATGAAAAGGGAAAAATTCTAATCCAACAACGTCGTTTGTTAAGCTGTCGTAGTTAAATGTAGCACACAGTTCTAGAAAAGTAGGAAGGTGTAAGTTTGGATCCTGAAATGACGTTCCTCCAAACTGATTGTTTTGAACCATTTGGATTATAGAAATTTTTGGCTTAAATGAGTTAGTCATTACAGTAAGGGTTTGTATGCTCAAGTGATTTTCATCTGTTTTAGGGTTTGTGTAATCCTTAAAGGTCTTTGTATGTGATGTTGTTCATTTTCATCAGCTTGATTATCAATGTTATTATGTGATGTATTTGCCATTTCTTTTAAATTGTGAATTATTTTTTATTGTTGGATTTTTATTATAGTTTGTTTCTAACTAAGAATCGCAGGGTACTAAACCTTTAGATCCCAAACTATGCATAAAAAAGTAATAGTTCAAAAAATAAACTTAAACAAACACTAAAAATTACTTAAATTAAATATATTTTTTTAAGTTTATTTTTTAATATATTTTTAACATATAATAAGCACTTATATATTTAAATAACACTACAACTTTCCTAAATTATGTGTACAGTTTAAATAAAATTTTTATGTCAAAAGTTTTGTTGCTTCACCAGTAACAGCTCCAAAAACTTAACTGCTTGTATTATACTTGCTTTGTGTATATGTCTCTTTAATTTCAGTCCTTAACAAAAGCGCCAAAAACTTTACCACATTTTTCATGCTGCTAAAGTAATTTTATGTTTTTATACTGGCCACTCCTAGTGACGTAGATATTAATAATTATGATTTCAAGAATTCACTAAGATTGAAAAGTAAGTGCACGTGTCGTTCAAGTAAGATAGAATTTTCTTTTAAAACACCAGTATCGATCCCACGGGGAAGTTGAAACTCTTTTTATTGACTTAGGAAAACTCTACGTTAACATAAAAAATAATATCTAGGAAATAAGGCCAAAATATGTGTAAAAAGAAGTAACTAATACCAACTAATTCTATTTCGAAGCTTAAAGAAAATGCTTAGTGTTTCTAAACTAACATTACGTAAAAGAGTTAAAATTATGTGAAAGTTTTTCCCCTCGCAATAAGATCATAATCAGTATAGGAATCAAATGTTTAAAAGTTTAAATGTAGTTTTTGACAAATAGAAGCAAACCTATTCTTTACCCTTTTCCAAGTGCATAAATAAAATTGGCTAATCTAGAGCTAAGTTCATAAATCCATAGTTATGCTGAGTAGGTTCTAGCCTGTCACTCTAGATTACCCACCGTGCCCCCAATATTTGGACTAAATTAGCCTTAAGTTCTAAACTCTAGATCAAATTAGTTAAGGTTCTAGCTTGTCACTCTAGAAGCACCAATATACACCGACAAAAACTTATCTCCCTATCTATTTGCACTGTCATATGAGCTATGTTTTCACTTACTAGATTAATGTGATTCCTACAAGCTGAAGAATACATAGCCCTCCCAGGTCATTATGGATTCACAATAAGTTTTAACACACCAATTGGCTAGATTGAATATGTAAATTAAGTATGAAGAACTGAATCATCACAAGTATGAAATAAGAGAAATATTAAACAATAGTAATCATATACATGATTAATTCTCATCACAAGGAGAAAGATAAAGAACACTACTCAGATTTCATGGGGATAAAACAACAAAACATGATTTATACTAAAATTCAACTTTACACAGTAAAACAAAACTAAAACAATAAAAACAAACTAATTATCTTAAACTTCTCCCTAAGAAATCTTTTGAAGTTTCTTTGAAGAATCATTACTCAAATAAACTGGCTTAGACACACACCAGACTCACACACACACACACTCTCCTCTTTAGACCCTTCTTCAACACCAGACTTGACTCTGTCTTCACCAACCGGAGCCCAGCAAGCCCTCCTTGAATTTATTTCTAATATATCTCTCCAAATACCTAAGAGTCAATTTAGATGTCCCTTCAAAATTCTTCCAAATATATTGCATTTAGCAAAAACTGATTCTAGAACCTAGGCGCCCAATCATGGGGCCTTAGCGTCAACCTTCTAAAAGCTTGTATAACTGCTTGGCGCCTAGGTGCGAGATCATTTTGTGCTTTGTTGCTCCATTTGACCCCATTTTGCACTGTTTAGCTCTTTATTCTCTAAGCTTCCATCTCTTATACGTGAAACCAAAAACATGCAAAAATACCTTCATTTAAAGTGCAATATCATTAAAAATATGTATAAAATGTATATAGAAAAATAACACATTTTAAGGTGTGTCACGTAATGCAAACCAAATTTTGAACTAACCAAACTCAAGTAACTTAATCCAAATCTAGGTCTGACCTAACCCAACTTGGGTCTGACTTAACCCAAACCCAAATCTGACCTAACCCAAACTGGGCTAACCTAACCCAAACCCAGATCTAACCTTACCCAACCCTAGTCTGACATGACCCAACTCTAATCTGACTTAATCTAAACCTATATGTGATTTAACCTAATGTGGGTCCAACCAAGGTCAGCCCAAGTCAACCCTAACCCAACCCAAGTCTAAATTAGGTATACCATAAGTCAACCTAGGTCTAATCCGGGACAACCAAAGTCAAACTAGTTTAATTAGTCCAACCTAGACCTGACCTAACCTAACACATGTTTAACTTATGTGTAACCCAATTTATCCGAAATTGACCCAAGTTCAACCTAGTCTATCATAGGTATAACCTACGTCTAATTCGGGTTAACCCAAGTCAATCCATGTTCAACCTAGTCAAACCCAGCCTAAATCAAGACAGCCCGGGTAACCCTAAGTCAACCCAGGTCCTTCCAAGGTTAAGCCAGACCCTAGACTAGCTGGTGGATGTCATATGTGAGCTCAATTCTATAAACTACCTGATTTTAGCTTAATCCTAACTCAAGTCTAATCCAAGGCTAAATGTATGTATTTCATGTCGTATTTTATTTCATTTCATATATAATCTTCTAAATAAAAATTAAAATAACAATAAAATGCATAAAACAAAAAGAAGGCTGAAAACCTGTCACAAGATGGTTTTATTCACAAACATCAAAATCAGATCCTAAACATAATTAAATTAAAAAACATAGAAAATGTTTGATTTTCACCAGAAATGAAAAATATATGAATTAAAAGAAAACATGGATTAAATATTGAGTCTCGATTAACAAATAAAGTACACCCAGATAAATAACAAGAATAGAATCTTAGAAGATCCACCATGATTCTTAGGTTAGCTGACTTAGATATCAAATTAAGGATCATACTCTTTCCTCAGGTTAGTTTGATTGGTACCCTAGTTAGTGCTATGAACTAGGACATAAAAAATTATAAACCTTCCCCTTAAGAGTAGAGGGAAAACCTTAGAAAGATATAACCTACAGTTACTGATGACAGTATTTTAGACCACATCGAAAGTACGAATCCTTTATGCTATGAAATTTAAGGGGGATTAATGATTACGAGGTTGGTTATAGTTGACGGATACCAATGTCCCTGGGATGACAGAAACTCATTGGCCTCTTAACCAGAGATGCTATTCTCAAAGTCTAGTTTAGTCCACCCCTTAGAATTCCTTATAGAGTTAATTCCAATATAGAAATCCTTCTTACCTAATCTTGTCCATAGATCATCTGTATCAGTCAAATCAAGTATTCTTGATTCACTTTTTGACCTCATCTGATCAGTTCAAACTCATTATCAGTCTTCTTCAAACTCTTCAACCATTACTCTTTGGGTATAGGCTTCCTTCATCAGAAAGTCAAATCCTTTCATGTGGGTCTTTCCCATGATACATTGTCATCATATTTTATGTCACATCCCTTTGAGCTTAGTTCCTTCAATTTTGATCCTCCTCTTTCTTCAACCACTCAAATCATGAAAGTTTGATGTCTGATGATTTGACTCATTACATTAATCGAGAGTTTTCTTTATGTTTCACAACTTTAGAGATGTAACTGACTATGAGGGCTTGCCTTTGTAGGGAATGAGACCCTCTAATTAAAATAAATCTTATCTTATTCCCGTATAATAAGAGAAAAAATCCTTGTTTCGTAGATTGACGAAGGCTTTCATCATTTTGGTGATCAGACCATGCTTAGGATAATATTTTCTTCTTCTGGGAAGATACATTTTTCTTCAAAATATCGTGCTTGGTCATCAAGATAGAAGTCTTCTAAAAGTTTTATGGTGTGTGGCGACAGACAAAAATCCCCCACCAAGGCTTTTTCTGGCTACTCGGGTGTTGATTGTTTGTCTCTACATCTTTTTTGATAAGTTAAATTGTTCATTCATCATCCTTTGACTTTTCATAGGTCTATCGAACTTATCTTAATCTTTAGTTCCTGTCCCATAATATTAATCTTCATGTTCCTGCCTACTCACTTTGTAGGGTTTCGAAGACATCTTTTATCATCAATTCTCATCATTAAAAGCATGTTCTTAGTTTCAAATTTTTTTTTAAAAATTCTAGATTCGACTCTCTATTAATTTTTTTTCTATAACCCTTACAGGCAATATGTCTCCCAAACTTATTTTTCCCTTAGAATTGGAAGAAATCTAGCATATAACCTTAGTCATCTAAACGGTGGATTCCCAATCAAGTTTGGAATGGGTCTCAACCATCTCGAGCTTTCTACAATTGACTTTCAAATCATCTTTGACTTCTGTTTAACATTGGATCAAAATAATACTTCTTATCATTGAAAAAGATGGCTATTAAGTTTGTCACTGTTGTGACTGCCACTACTATTCTCCAGCGACCTGAGAGAGTGGAAATAAAAAACTCCAGATAAGATCTGCTACTGTTAAGTCACCGATAATCTTTAAGATCGATCCATTAGATGAAGCCATTCCCACATTAACTTAAAGTCAAAGAAAAAATTAGAATAGGAGGCTTTGTAAAAGAGTCGCACGAATAACAACAGAAACTAATGATGTTGAACTTGGAGACATAATTTTTCTTGAGAGGAAGTTGGTTTCATTTGCTCTCTACTAGACAAGGAGAAGTAAACATCCACAGCATATGAAATTATCTCAACCTTTCCCCAAATGTGAAGCCCCTAGTATTGAAAGAAGAATATACCGAATAGCTTGACTATACAAGATATTTGAAAATATCGCAAAATGAAAATGCTCCTCTATTTCATAAATCATCCTTATTATAGGAGGATTTGTATCCCAAAAGGATAAAACGATGGTCCTATGTTTTTTATGCTAATATATTCACCATGATCACTTTCTTGGTTAGATGCGAGTATTTATGCTTTCCACCCTAATGCATTTGGGTAACTAAAATTCTAACTTTGTCAGTCTTTAACATTTTTTGCTTTACTTCACCATCATTAGATTTCTCTTGTTGCCTTTTTTAGGTAAAGAGTAAGTTCCAAAATAAATTCTTTTCCAAATATTTCAATCTAAGCTTTTCAAACGACATTTATCGTAATCCACAACGTGAGTCTTTAATGAATTGTTCAATTAGGAAACCTCAAATCTAAAAAATTTGACCCTTGAATCATTGATCAATAAAATCAAAATTGCAATCCACATATCACATTCAAAAATTCAAAACTCAATTCCTTAATATCAATACTCTCATTCTTGGACTTACATGATCATTTTAATCAACTTCAATATGTGTGTTATATATTGTATAGTCTATCACACATAATTGGGCGCCATTATTTGACCTACTTTTTTGGTCAATATTTTTCCCTGGCTTATATCTAATCTCATTGGGACATAGGACCACTCTCCTAGTAACACTAGATGACTGAATTGAACTGAGAGAAGCTATAACTTGAATAATGCATGAGATATAACTTGAGATACAACTTGATATAATCCTAATTTATTCTAAAAGCCAAAATACAATTTAAAATAAATATAAATTAACCAAACTAAAATAAAACAAAAAATAACCAACCTCATCTAAACCCTAATGTTGATTTAAAAATCAGCTTAAACCAACACACATGTCAAAATTATCATTTGTCTACATATCATAGTAGAGGTTGAAACTTTATTCTGAAATTTGCATGATATTTATTTTCATATTTAAGGATAATATAAATAAGTTTCATGATTATATAACACAATTTTATGTAAAATATTTCACTTCAAGGTTTCATGCATTAATAGTGCTCCAATCACCCCAAAATTATTGTTTTCTTCACAGATCAATCAAATGATTAGAATTTTATTCTGAATGTTGCATGCTTTTTCTTTTCACAATGGAAGCATTCAAATAATTATGATGATAACTAGACATTCTTTTTACATAAAACCTTTTCTTTAAGATTTTCATGTATGAAAAATGACACTGTATAAAAATTTTTCAATGAAAAATTATTTTTAAAACAAACTATGCTAGCACATGTGTATCGTTGAATCAATTAAATTGGACCCCTCCATGCCTAAATCACACTAGTTTTGGGAACCCGTTAAACAATTACAAAAGGGACTCAAAGCAAAGCCAAACTTCATATAGTTGAATGTTCCATGACCAAGCACATGATTGGGAGCTAGATAGTTCAGCAAACTGAATTGAATTTACATCCTTAAGGCAGACCACCGAGTTCCTCAGCAAACTGCCAATTTCCAAATAATATGATTTGCTCTTGAGATAAATTGGTCGATGTGAGATCCTCTCAAAAGCTGAGTGGGCAGACATCTGTGTGACCTGAGGACTGTTATAGGTAATAGCCACTAGAATATGGCATTGTCAAGGATAATATTAATTTTAACGATAAAACTAAAAAGGACAATAAGGGTTAAATCGAAGAACTTTTATTTCATGATTTATGTGTAGTGAGTTGCTACTTCGTAATATATGAAATGACCACGCTGCAACAAATAAAATTTTCCCCCTCTTCTCTCACAAGGAAGTAAATTTATCCTCTCACTTGGCTTGGAGCCCTTTCCCGATGCTTTCCTTGTGATATGTGTATCCACGAGCGATTCAGAATCCAACTTCAGGTTATCATCATTTTGAAAAAAACTAATATCAAAGACTTTGGTCAAAATTTTTTTCATATTTAACCAGCTTTTATTAATGAAATATTTTATTATAAAAAGTATCATTAAAGTTGCACTTCAATGGCTAAAGTCTTAGTTTCACAAAAAGAAGTTACAATCCGTAGCATATTCTTAATAAAAATGTTATTAAAGCTGTAGGCTTTAGGCGCACAAATTCTTGATAAAAGTTTGTCAGAGATTTTGCTTACCAATACTACAAAGGCTTGAGGCAAACAACTCCTACTGAAGCTTTTAGTCGTACCCTAATCACCTAGTTTATAGAAGAAACTAAATCACATTTCTGATTTTCTGATAAAAATATAATTAATATTTAATACATATTTGGAATTACATGTCATTATGTAATGATACAATAATAAAATAATTTTTTTTTGTTTGAATAGAATAAAGAAATAAGCTAGCATAGTAAAATGAGCATCGCCGCCCAACCCACTGCTCCATATTCGTGGAACATTGGCTCAGTAATGAATTGAGAACGAGTGCCATATTAGTATGTGAATGTAAAATTTGATTAAATACACTAAAAAAATATAAAAAAAAATTTATTTTTTCCGTTTCTCTCCTTAGCTACAGCTCAATAATTTCACAAGCCAGATAAATATATATATAGATATATATATATATATATATATATATATATATATATATATATATATATATATATATATATATATAAAGATATATATACATACATACATACAGAAACCACTTCAACCACAAAAGATGTAAAATATTAAAATCTACATAAGCTAGTTCATTAATTCTGATCCGTATCTTCTTAATTCTTATATAGAACATGAACTATATATATGATCAGTATTCCTCATAAGTTAATTTCAGCCTGGCAGGTTCTCTTCATTAATTAAATTCCTGCAAGGCATGTAATGGAAATGATCATTTCCAAATGATCTAATGTGATCATTAAGTGATCTTTTGTGCTTGAAATCTGATCCGCAAGAGCAGAACCAGAGCTTTCCACAGTTCTTCTCATGGGTCCTCCAATCGCCCCTAACAGCGAATGATTTTCTGCATTTCCTGCACATGAAGGGCTTAACACCGTGCTTCCTCTTGTAGTGAGTTTGCAGAGTTCTGAAATCTTTCAGTGGCTTTGCTCGCGGATGGGTTATGTTGTTCTTGCAGCCGTGGACGCAGCAAAAGCAAGGGAGCTTCAGCATCGCTAATGGCTGTGTGCCTTTAAGAGATTCAGGACCTTTTCTATACTCGGATCCATGTCCCCACATATGCATCTTCAAATAATTGAATAAACAAAACGAGTCCAATGATTTCAAGTTGCAGAAGAAATTCGTGAGAAGTAATAGAAAAGAAAACAATTTTCACCATGATTTTTAAGCAATACGTCATAAAAAGTTGTGTTTTTGAGCAAATATTTTTTCACACTTTAAACTCCTCTTTAATTTTAGATTTTGTTAAATATTTGGAAAAAGAAAAAGAAAAATAGAACTTTCATTTCTTGAAGTGAATTCGATATTAGTAGAATATTAATCCAGCAGCTAGGAGTGCTCTTCAAGCCAGCCAAACTAATTTACATGAAATATTAATTATCCTTGTCATGTATATTATAATATTATGTCTTTTTTTTTTTCAACATTAAAGATGTGATAAGAACATATAAATTTTTCAAATTTTATTTGAAAATTATGACAATGACAGATTATTATTTTCTTTCCATTTTGTTCCTATAATTAATGTTTGTACTCATCTTTGTGATCTTGTAAAAAATTATTTTAAGAACTATGACTATACAATAATAACATGATTGTTGGAGGAATATGTTTGTAGATAATTCTAATGAAAGGATTGTATTTAGTTACTAATCATTTTTGCCATTCAAGTCTAAAATATAATTAAAAAATAACTACAGCTGTGCAACGTAATGTGAAAATAGAAATTTTAATTTAAATCTTTAGAATTTTTGAGTTACACTATTAAAAAAAAATCTATAACGTTGTCTATATATATATATATATATATATATATATATATATATATATATATATATATATATATATATATATAGATGAAAGACTTTTAATACATAATTGAACGTTAAGGCCTCTATAATTTAGTGATCATGCATAAACAATGCCAGTCACTTATACGATACAAGCCGTAATTCCTTGCAGCCAAATCAAGAGAAAAAGATAAAGAAACTATATATTAATTATATCAAAATTAATGCAACAGATCGACCAATTCTAAATATTTAACTTATTTGGTAAAAAAATAAAAAATAAAAAATTGAAACATGCTAGAGTTCTTTGGAGAGATCACAAATTACCTGCATGTTGTTATACCTATTAAATGATTTGTGACAAACAGTGCAGGAAAATTGCAGAGCTCCTACAAGGATCTGAGCTGGTGTAGGAATCCAAAACCGACTGCTCTCACCAACCAAAAAACTTCCTCCCGGTTCTGAGCTCTCATTTCTCTCTTCCTCTTCCTCTTCTTTACACTTTTGATCAATCTTTTCCTCCTCAAAATCTCCATTGAAAAAAGGCAATCCTATGCTCAAAGCCATGGATGGCAACTTTTCATCCCTCTCCTTTTCTTTCTTCTCCTCCTCCTTAACGCTCTTCTTCGCCTCCTCAAGTCTACTGAGAAGAGGAAGACACTCCATCTTGTCTGGCTTAGTAGGCAAAGGCTTGAGCCATTGAAAGAAAGGAGAAGGATGGATGAAACTCAAACTGTAGGTTTCTTCTTCCATGGAATATTTCCCGAGGCCCATTATCTTCTAAGAGCAAAGGAGAAGGAACACTACAAGTGTCAGGTATTAATGGGGAAGGAAAAGGGGGGAATGACTCACCAGGTCAAGGCTTGCATAATGTAGTTTAAGAGAGGAAAGAAATGCCGTCTGTAGTCTGCAGGTCTTCTTTCAAGTCTTTTGCAGCTGCCCGTTTTGTCATTGCCTGGTTAGGAATTTCACACTTGGCCTAATAATTGCACTAGGTCTTATTCTTCAATTAATGAGAGTGCGGTATCATATGTAGATGTGTGCATTCGCATTGCTTTTTTTTGAATAAACGTTTTTATTTCTTTTATGCTTTTAACTTTTGACTTATGAATAAATGTAAATTAATGTCAGATTTTGTGGCTCATATGTGCATTTTCATGTCCGGTAACTTTGCTCTACCGCCCAAAGTTCATATATATGAATTGGCTCTGCCTATTCACGCATAACTTCGAGGATGCATGGGTGGCTGGAGCCAATTTATATCTGATTTTAGGGGAGTATTGGGTTTAAAGTTGAGTTTCCAACAATCATAAGTCAATATTAGTTTTATTAATTAATTGAGTGCAAGTTTTAATATAATTCTACGAATTTGTATTGGCTAATAATTAATTTTATTTATCACGAAAAATACTTTTGAATAAAATAATGGTTTTAATAGACTAATTCACAATAAAAACTTATAAATAAAATCTAACGAGGAAACACTCAAAATAAATATAAATTTAGGTCTTGTTCGCGATAAATTTTATATTTTGATTATATTTTTGTTTTATCCTTTGTTTATTAAAATATGTTTATTCAATGCGCCATTTGGGATTACTTCTATTTTTTATTTATTTTTTCTTATATTTATTTTGTTTTGTTTATATCTTGATCTGAAACAAAATATGTTTGATTTATTTAATTAGATATACTTGTTTCTTAAAAACATTTAAAAAAAGGCTAAGGGCTTGATTGGGATCATTTTTTTTTCTTTTTTTTTTTTTTTTAAAAAACACATTTATTTAATATGTTCTTAACATATTTTATTTTTTATTTCTAAAAGGAGTAAAAAATGATTTTGCAAACACTTAAAACAACTTTTGAGTATTTTGAGTGTTTTAAAAAACAACAATATCAACATATTCTCTTTCAACTAAATACATAGAAAAAATAAGATGAAAACTTAAAATAGAGACAATAAAAATAATAATGATCCCAAACAACCCCATAGTATATATATGGGAGGACCACAATGACAAATTTTAAACAACTTTATGTTTAAACTCATATGCTCACATAATATAACATTAATGTATTCTATATAAATATTTTTTAAATAATTGGTTCACGATTTATTTAATCGAGTTGAAATCACCTTGACGTTTGCTTAGTTAACCTCAATTTAAGAGCTTTAATGAGACAAACCTGAGCATATTCACAATCGGGCTTTACTAAATTACAACCATGCCTCACTCTATTATGGTAATTCAAATTTAAATTTTCCTTTGAATCTGTTGTTGTCCGTGAATCACACTTAGGAAATGGGTAAATGAGGAGAGAGGGAGAGAGAGAGGGAGAGAGAGAGAGAGAGAGAGAGAGAGAGAGAGAGAGAGAGATGAACGATAATAAATAGTTTTCAATATTATTAAATCTTCATAATTTTTCTTTTTTATAGAGAAGGTAGTACAATAATGATATTATATTTATATCCCCATTTGGAGAGAGTTTGTAATACAGTACTTTTATTATTTTACAAGTCTCAGCTTATCATCCGGTTGCCATCTAGCTCAACTAGCTAAGCTTAGCTTATATGGTTCAACAAGATCATTTAGGTTGCCTGAGCTTGGTCGGCAAGAGTCAGTTGGCTGATCTAGCTTTGTTGGCTATCTTCAATCCCTTATGATGAGTCTTTGTGGTCTTTCTTAGATGGTAAGAGAAAATTTGTGGATTTGGCTCCATTTGACTAGGTCCACTCCAGGATTATTTTATCGCATCGAGTCGACTTTTCTGCAGTAGATGACCTGAATGCTCTCTTCTCTTGTTTATTGTTCCAAATTGCTCACACATGGATCACTCAGTTGGATCTCTCAATTCTTGCTTGGTTAACCTTGTTCATATGGCAAAGCTTGTTTGGTCGGGCGCGCCTCATGACGCAACCAAACTCAAATTAAAATTCAACTGTTAGATTAATTAAATATACACTTTATAGATATTACATATATCTTGTAGTATATGACACAAAAATTATACAAAATAGTCAATAAATGGAAAAAACATGTCGAGAACACACTAATGAAAGCAGTTTGCAGAGAAATCCAACTTGTATATTCTACCACATTCCAAAGAATGACAAATCTATAAAGAAATCTTTTATTTTCTTACTTATTATGCACAGAAAAAAGATTAAAATATTCTCAAAATATAATCAAGCTTACTCTAGAATCTGGTTAAGATATATTGAAAATTGGGGATAAAACTAAACAAAAAAAAAAGAAAATTGATGAATATATTGAGTATAAATTAATTTCAAAAATATCAAGAAAATAAAGAAACATAAAATAAACATGAAAGACTTACCAAATTCCAATATCAAGCCCAAAAAATGCACTATAATAACAATTGTTACATTCTCCTCTCCTTAGAAAAATGTCTTCCTCGACATTCAAAATTTATAACTATCAAACAAATCTGCATAAAACTGTTGCAAGTCAGCCTTATTCTCACATGTGGCTTCACATTTTGATTTGTGCTTCCAGTGAACTTTAACCATTAGGATCTGCTTACTCCTTACTTTCTCAGATCAAAAGAAAAATTACAGTTTGGTTCGTCTCTAAAGGTCAAGTTAGGTTAAATCCCAACCTCATCCTTAGGAACTTTATGTTCAATATCTTAATTCACTTTCTTAAAACAGATTGATGAAACACATCATGCAAATCTAATATATGATTAAGGTATAATAATCAATAGGCAAAACTACCAAACCTATCGATTACCTCGAAAGGCCAAATGAATATCATACTTAGCTTACCCACTCTACCAAATATACTCACCCCTTTCAGGGGGCTGACCTCCAAAATACAAAATCACTCACCTAAAATTCAATTGTTCAATGCTTTGGATCATAATATTTCCTTTGCCTATCTCATAATAATCTTAATCTATCTTGGATCAGTATGATCTTTTCAGTGGCATCTTATACAAACTCTTAACCTATCAATCTTCATTCAACCATCTCTACATAAGATTAGGATTTCCTACACGTTCTACCATTTAATGTCTCATATTGTGTACTACCAAAACTTGACCAAAAGCTATTTGTATAGGTAAATTAAATTAAAGGAATTTGATCCTCCCAACTTCCTCCAAAATCAAGTGCACATAATTTCAATAGATCTTTCCACACCTGATTAATCCTCTTAGACTAACCATTTATCAGTGGGTGAAAATTTGAATTAAAGATTAACCTAGTCCCTAAACCTTCTTGCGCACCTCTCCAAAATCTAGAAGTGAATTAGCCATCACGATCATAAATAATGACCTTAGATATCCCACATAGCACATATGTAAAACTACGTTAAATGTTAAACCAAATCCGTCTTTCTCATTGGAAGAAAATGTGCAAACTTTATCAGCTGGTCAACCACCACCTATTCTACATCATGAACTTGCCTAGACCTTGGAAAACTCATAACAAAATCCATAGTGACATTCTCTCACTTCCACTAAGGAATAAATGAAGGTTGAGAGAAACCCTTAGCTTTGTAATGCTCAGCTTTCACTATCTGACATGTTTCACATGTTGAAATAAACTCAGCCACCTCACGTTCAGCAAACAGGTGAATGTGGTTGGCATCATCAACTTTCATAGAAATATAAGACAGTTGTGGCTTTCATCAGAAAATTATTTTTCATGGTGATGTCATAAGTCATGACACGTCTTCCCCGATGAATATGTACCTTATCTACAAGTGGTTGTAAGAATACATCAATCCTACCATTAGTACTTTTACAACCAAATATAATTAAATTCATGGGTAAGAATGGCATTGTCATGCAATACGAGTGGGGTGTCGTGGTCTTAATATATGGTGAGAAGCCATCAGAGTAAAAGCTAAGTGTCACGTTATGTGCTTCGGCAGTATACTCAGGATGTATATGATCACAACTTTTCTATGCCTCCCCATTTGTAGGATGACTCATTGAATTGATATCCCCTGACCTGCCGCAATGCCACGTCATATTTGGAGTAGTACACGTAGAAGCAAATAGTCTCTCATGACCCGGAATAAGCGAAACATAGAAGTGGCACTAGAAAGGAACTTATTTCTACTTCTTATTTTTTTTATTTTGAAGTTTAAATCTCAATAAAGTACAAAATCTACACCAAGTCTCTATGACCCACTTTTAATATGTATGCAATTTATGTTTATAGCAACGGTACCAAAAACTTGATCCCGTTTTAAATATAGATATATGATATAATGTATAATATGGATTCTACGCAAGTATACGTATCATATCAAGTAATACAGGGCTCTACTGGAGTCCTCAGTTATCGATCCCATGGTGGAAGTTTTTAACGAATTGTTATCAGCTAAATTTAAAGGAATTACTTACGAATAAAGTGAACGGAAATTCAAAATAACTATAATAAATTAAAGTAAACTAATGCTTGAAATAAGTTGATTTAAATAATTCAGAAAAAGTATCATTCTCCTTGTTTTTAGAAAATTAAGTGAATGATGAATTTAAATAGAATTTTTAAATTGTATTGTGACAAATAGGAGCATTCCTATTCTTTACCCTTTAGTCCAGGTGCAAAGAACATTGACTAATCCTATGTTTGATTACCGAATTTGCGGCTAGCTGGGAGGATATTGTCGCCACTTCGTAGCTCCCACGTTCCCCTCACCTGAGGGCTAACATCTACACTTCAGCTCTCAAACAGTAGGACCGAATTGAGTATTTTAGTCTGTCACACTAAAATATCCAATTCTACGTCCGATAATTAATATTTCCTTATTTATTTGCACCCGCCTTCCAAGGCTTTTGACTTCCCTGAATATTGGATGTAATTTTTACAATAGTTGATTATTCAACATATTTTAACTACTCAATTGGCCAGATTGAAAGTAAATTAAGTTTTAAGTAAAAATTATCACAATTTATTTATATTATATTAGGTGCTTCTATTTAATTTCATCAATCCGCATAATTTTCATAAACAAAGAGAAAGACTAAGAAAACTACTCAGAATGCATGGGAATAAAACAAAGCATGGATTTCATTTAAAGTTAACAACAATAAACAAAGATACTTATCTTAATTTCCTCCCCAAGCAGACTCCTTGAAGTTCCTTTGACTTTTCTTTCTAGTACAGCAAACTAAATAGCACTCAATTAAACTAATGAACTCACTAAACACACTCAAACTCACAAATGACACTCAAGACCATAGAAAGAGATACTAAAAAGAGACTAAGATTCTCTAAAATAGACACACCTAGACACTAGAATTCGGCCTCTATTTATAGAGGTAGGCAAAGGTCCAAGAGGTGCTTAAACACCTCTTCAAAAAGTGTCCAGGTTCAATGTATATGCATTTTAAACTGTCTCACCGTCGACGGGAAACGACCTCGCCGTAAGCGGGGCTTCTAGAAGGTCTTCAAACTGCGCGATCTCGTTGTCGGCGGGCTCGAGCTCTCTGTCGGCGAGGTAGTTATAATTCCTTCAGAAATTCTCCTGACGATCTCGCCGTCGGCGACTTAGTTTAATTTGCATGAATTTCCTCCCTTTTGATCCAAATTTGCTCCATTTCATGCTTTTTTCTTCCATCGTTTATAAATCTTCATTCCTGCAATAAAATAAAGAAAATATCTTTCTTTAAAGTACAATTTCATCAAAAATAGATATGAATTTCTTAATGAATTTTTCTGTGATCAAAATCCCCCAAACTTAATTATTACTTATCCTCAAGTAATTTTAATACTAAATAAAAATAATGATTTCTATAATAGAATTTTTCAACTCAGATAATATGAATTAAATTTAAATAATATTATAATAAAGTTAAATATAAATATTTCCGAGTAATTAAATTAACTTTATAGATATAAGATTACTTAGTTATCAAGTCTGAGATTTCTAGCTTTCTATTTATTTCAGGAATGACTATATTAAAAATAGTAAATTACTTAAGATATTTAGATGATAGGAAATTCAAGAAAATACTATTTAGTAAATACTAATCCATAAATATAAGTTTAGAAATATAATTAAGTTTTACTCTTTAGGTTGATTCCATTGAAGCCAATTTTTGATAAGGCATCTCCTCACTTATATTTTTTTTCTTTTTCTTTTCTTTTTTTCTTTTTTTTTCAAGTGAGGATTACTGTATCTGGATAGCCTGTTAATAATTTTGAACTTCAATTTCTCTTCCTAAGTTTGAAACTTAAAATATTTCTTTGCTTATATATATTTCATAGCCTTTACTTCATTGAGTTTCTATCCTTTCTTTTTCACTAAATACTTAAGAATTTTCAATTTTTAGAATATAGTTTCCCTTACTTTAAATAGTTTACTATATTCTTATTCCTTTTAACCAAATATCTTATTCCATTAATTAATTGAATTACTAAAAATATTTTCTTTAACTTTATATAATAATTAAATAAAGTAATTCATGTTTATTGAATTGAAAATTACTATAGAAAATCATTTAATAATAATTTTTGAAAATATAATTTGAGAACAATTTTAATTATTAAATTTGTATTTTTACCTTCCCCCAAACTTAAATTTTTCTATCTATACTATTTAGTGAAAAAAGGAAAGTATATATTAAAATTCATCATACCTTTAAGCTTTAGGTATTTCTTTCCTTTGAAATTTTTGCAGGTTTTTTCATTACTTACAGAACCTGTACTGTTAGTATTCTTCCACATATAATATTTAAAAGAAAGTGCAGGGATGGAAATTTTAAAATAAGTATCAAACATAACAAAGAAAACTTAATCTATTACTACACATACATTTAAACTTAAACAATACATTAAAGAAAGACTAACATCCTATATATATAAAAATTTGCAACTAATTTAACACACATAAGAAATCTAATATCACAGCTCAAGCAAACAGACAAACATGCCAAGTCCAAAGTCCACAAAAAGTACAGATTAATCACATCTAAAATAATAAAGTTTGCAAAACAACAAATCTAAACAAACCAAACAAACTAAACAAAAGCTCTAATCTTCTACATTAAAATCCCAAACTATGTCATCTCCCCGATCTCCAGCCGAGAAGGCCGAGCAGTCGGTGCATCGTGAATAACGGGGCACTCGTGAAAGACAACATCTAAATCACCACTCCTATATCGACGCCGCCTTCATAGTATGCAATCTCGTACTCCGAATGTCGCCGGAGATATTCGCTATCATAATCGTGTCTTCTCTCCAAGCCTCCGATCCTTTCGATCTATATGCTCAAATCTTCTTTCCATATTTTCTCCAAATAACTCAAAACATTTTCTACTCAGTGGTTAATTCATTCATCGGATCTTGAAGGGTAGGAGTGGTGTACCGAGGGGTGGTTCATAACTAGTAGAGGGTATATCTCTACTTGAAGAAGGTACATAATCCATCGTCCCGCATCTTCATCCTTCGTGGGATTCATATTTCTTTATATTAGCCTGAGTAAGGGGTTTCATAGGTTCAATCTATTCCTTATCATCTCTTGCCTCTACCCCATATAATTGGCAAAGTGCATAGATAAGACCAGGATGTCCTAGTCCTCCACCATTTTCATTTCTAGCAGTGGCTAATATGTTTTTATATATAACATTTCCCACATGCATACTCTTCCTGTTCCGAATACGAAATTCGGAATCGTCTTATCTCTCGTTACCTCACTATGGTGGTAGGTAGGTAACAAAGTAGAACAAATAAAATAATGCCGGGCTTTAGATGTTGCATTTAGCATAGAAAGAGGGAAGTTTACCCGTTCCCGCCGCTTTATCTTCCCGAATCCTTTCCCATCGCTGAGGAAGTCGATCACCTCTTCCAAGTGGTCCTTCCATAGTTCCAAAAGTTTCATACTCGCCGGTATAGGTTTCTCGTACTTCATAATAAGCATTTATTCTAAGCAGCGTTGAAATCTACAAAAAATCCTCTAACCTTAACCGTGCATCTTCACTCGTGTTAAATTTATATAAAATTCCTTCACCACTTCCACGACGGCTCTGTTGGTCACGTAGCGAAGTTTTCCCATCCTCGCTCCTTTATAACTCGTTCCACTTCTCCTCCTGGATTCTTGAAAACTCGATCTTGTATGCATTTTCTTGATTGAATGTTTTGAAAATATCGAGTTTGTGCTCTTGCATTAATGAATCGAGTTTCGTCATAATCTATTCATCGCTTTTGTCGTGGAGCCATTTCTAGATCTGTGAAATTTGCAAAAATTTTAACTAAACTCCAAAATATTACTAAGAAGGCTTCCTACAACAACTAAAATCCATTTAAATCAATTTCTATGAAATTCTTCCAAGTATTTTCTTCACATTTCAAAATTTTTCAAAATATCCCAATGTAGAAGAAATTCATGGTGAAAATAAAAAATTTTTGCATAGAAGTGAAGCTCTTACCAAGGGAAGTTGAAATCCGGTGTCAAAAAGTGTTGAAATCGCTTCAAATCTGAGATCTCTCAAGCCCTAGGTCAGTTTTTTCGAAAATTTGAGGAAAGGGATGATGACTAGTGTCGGTCATCGATCGGTCAAATATAGGTCTTTTCGCGTTCTCGCTGTCAGCGAGATTTTTCTCGCCGTCGACGAGCTAATTAATTTCATAAGGCAAAAGTTTCGAGAAAAATCCGCCGTCAGCGAGCTCAGTTTCGCTGTCAGCGGGTTTTCTCGTTGTCGGCGAGCTCCAAAAAATTTTAAATTTTTGAAATTCGTCAATCATTTTCAACCTCGAATTGCCCTTAATCAATCTTCCAATCACTTAATTTAATAATAATACGAAGATTAGATACTTATACTCACAAAAAGTCACACAACACAAACAATATAACTTTATATATGAAATCCATGAGATTTACAAATTTTACACTAATAACTTAACACATACTTAACTTAAATGTTCAAATCCATAATACTCAGCATCACAATCCACATCACAACACTCTAAATGCTGAGACATAATAATTTACATAAAATCTCATCAATTTTTAGATGATCAAATCAAAGTTCGACTCATAATAAAACCTAACTCTAAATTAAACACACATACATATACAAATAAAAACATAGAAATCTTTCCTACTCTTCAGTATCTGAATTAACATCTTCTCTGATATTTCCGATGCGACGCAGGTGCACAAATAAATTGTAGAACGGCTCGAAAGGGAATTCTGCAGTAGATTCTTCATTAATCCATCCTTTCTGTCTTAGTAGATGAATAAAACTGGCCTCCAGATGTCTAGTATGATCAAAGTGCTCCTTCATTCTCCAATCAATATGATCAAATATCAGAGATATTGTCAATAGAATTCATCACATTTTGCAATTCTTTCTCCAATCCTTTAATCTTCTTCAGAATGAAATTAGTCTTATCAGTAAAGGGCCTTGCTAAAGGATTGTTCCGTGATGCTCGTCGAAATAACGTTGATCTCATCATTGTTATCCAAAGTGGGAAACATATCAGTAGGATCCAGGGGTTTCCATGGTAAAAGTACTTTTTCCCAAGCCTCATAAGAAACTTGGTACTGACTGCATAAAGCAAATATAGTAGATGGGTGTCCAAGTCCATGCACTGACCCATGCACAATTAATCCCAATGCAGACTTTACTATTATTGATCCAACATCGATAGGTAATCCAATTTGAATACAGTAGTTTAAAATAGCGCATTCCTTTGAAACTTTATGTACTCTCATGGTAGGTAATAATTTTGATGATATAAAGAAATGCCAGTGCTTTGAGACAGGGTTAAGAAGTGATGCAGAAAAACTGACATACGCATCTTCTCGTAACTCCCAATCATCCGATTCATCGGTTAGGTATCTATAGATCTCGTTCATATTGTATCTTGAAGACACAAAGTTGGAATAATGACAAACAGAGGTATTTTCTATAGAAAACAATTCATTTACCCTTGCAGGAGTAAATGTTACTCATCTTCCTCTGACGGAGACATTTCCATTGTTGATCGCATGTAAATTAGAGTAAAACTCTTTAACTACTGGTATAACTACAGCGGATGTCGTATAACCAAATACCTCCCAATGCCGCTGTGCGATCATTTCTTCGATTTTTGTAGTAGAATTCTCTACTCCTCTATTGACGAATCCTCTTTCTTTAATAAGTCTTTTCTTCATCAAGCCTTTGTTGAAGATTCGCCGTGCCTCCGAACCGACAAATTTTCTCCGGTCGAAAACTTCAATTTTTGTGGTTTCTAAGAATTTGGAGGCCATTTTGGATGGAAAGGATTGGTCTCTAGTCGTTCCTAAGGAAGAAAATGGTGTAAAATCAGATTTGGAATAATTTCTTACGAAGGAATGGCTTAGATCTGTCCAATACCGCATGAAAAATCTTTAAGAAACCCAATTTTTAACTGCCTCGCCGTCGGTGACTTAGTTATAAAACTGAATGAAGTAATGGTCCACGATCTCGCTGTCAGCGAGCTCAAGCTCACTGTCGGCGAGATTCTTAAAAATCACCCATTTTCGCTCTGGTCCGAATATTTCTGATCTCATCCAATAGGTTCAATTTTGTGATGATTCTAATAAAAATTAGAGTAGTAAGATTTATTTTAATAATATAGACTCACTAATATGTAGATATTTAAAAATAAAAGACTACTATGGGTTGCCTCCCATAAAGCGCTTGGTTTAACATCGTCAGCCCGACCTAATTTAGTTAGTGTTCAGGTTGACTAAGCATTAAAACCTCTTTAAAATTTGGTCTTCTACCTTCAAAATATGGTTTTAATCTATGTCCATTTACTTTAAATCTATGTCCTATTTTTGGATCTTCAATTTCTATAGTTCCATATGAAAATATTTGAGTTATTGTGAAAGGTCTTAACCATCGAGATTTCAATTTCCCAGGAAATAATTTCAATCTAGTATTATAAAGCAAAACTTCTTGTCCTCGTTCAAAATTTCTCTGATTAATCTTCCGATCATGCCATAATTTCATTCTTTCTTTATAAATCTTATCATTATCATATGATTCATTCCTTAGTTCTTCCAATTCATTTAATTGCAACAATCTCTTCTCACCAGCTTCTTTCATATTACAATTAAATTCTTTAATCGCCCAATATGCTTTATGTTCTAATTCAATCGGTAAGTGACAAGTTTTTCCATATATAAGCCTATAAGGAGTCATTCCAATCGGAGTTTTATAAGCAGATCCTGTATGCCCATAATGCAAGTTGTCTAGTCTTATAGACCGCTCGATCTATTAGGATTTACGTACTTTTCTAATATACGCTTAATCTCTCGATTAGAAACTTCACCTAATCCACTAGTTTGTGGATGATAAGCAGTTGATATCTTATGCATAATATTATATCTTTCTACTAGTTTGTGAATATATTTGTTTATAAAATGAGTTCCTCCGTCAGTGATAATCACTCTCGGCATTCCAAATCTAGTAAAAATATTTTTCATTAAAAATTTTGAAACACTTTTAGCATCACACCTAGATAAAGCTTGTGCTTCAATCCATTTGGAAACATAATCAACAGCTACTAATATATATGAGTTTCCAAATGACGGAATAAATGGTCCCATGAAATCTAATCCCCAAACATCAAAAATTTCATTTTCTAATATAAAATTCAGAGGCATTTCATTTTTTCTTGATATGTTTCCTACTCTTTGGCATTTATCGCAGTGTTTTTATATATTTATATACATCTCTAAATAGAGTAGGCCAATAGAATCCAGATTGTAGAATTTTATATGCAGTTTTATCTGTCCCAAAATGTCCTACAAAATCAGAGTCATGACATTTTTGAATAATTGGTTTAATTTCTTCATAAGGCACGTATCTTCTAATAATTAGATCCTTACATTGCTTATATAAGTATGGTTCATCCCAAAAGTATGATTTAGTATCGTGAATGAATTTTTTCTGTTGTTGCAAAGTTAACATAGGTGGTAAAATGTCACTTACAATATAATTTACTATATCGAGCATACCAAGGTATTTTCAACTCACTTATATTATAAAGTTGTTCATCGGAAAATCGTCTAAAATTTCATTATCAATATTAGATAATTCATGATTTTCTAATCTTGATAAATGATCAGCAATTTGATTATCAGCTCCTTTTGTTAATTATCTCAAAATCAAATTCTTGCATTAATAATATCCATCTAATTAATATTGGTTTAGAATCTTTCTTTTGCATTAAATATTTTATAGCAGAATGACAAGTATGCACAATACATTTAGTTCCTATTAGATAATTTTGAAATTTATTAAAAGCATATACAACTGCTAATAATTCTCTTTCAAGAATCGTATAATTTATTTCAGCATCATTTAGAGTTTTACTAAGCATAATATATAACTTTGAAAATCTTATCATATCTTTGCTAAAGAACTGCTCCTATAAGCATAATCACTAGCATCACACATAAGCTCAAATGGTTTCTCCCAATTAGGTGAAACTATTATAGGTGTTGTAATTAATTTATCTTTTAATAATTCGAAAGCATTCGAGCATTCAATTGTAAATTCAAATTTCTTGTCCTTTTCAAGAAGTTGGCATAGAGGTTTAGTAATTTTTGAAAAATCTTTAATATAACATCTGTAGAATCCAACATGTCCAAGAAAACTTCTTACCCCTTTTACCGTAGTTGGAGGTGGTAATTTAGCTATTACTTGAATTTTTGCAGGGTCTACTTCCATGCCTTTTTCCGAAATTTTATGCCCTAATACAATGCCGCCTGTAACCATAAATTGACATTTCTCCCAATTAAGAACTAAATTAGTTTTCTCACATACTTCAAATACTTTTTCAAGATGATTTAAGCATGTGTCAAATGTTGTTCCAAATATAGAGAAATCATCCATAAATACTTCTATTCCATTATTAATTAATTTACTAAATATAGATATCATACATCTTTGGAATGTTGCAGGTGCATTACATAATCCAAAAGGCATTCTTCGAAAAGCAAAAGTTCCATAAGGACTAGTAAATGTAGTTTTATCTTGATCCTCATGAGCAATTTGTATTTGATGATAACCGGTATATCCATCTAAGAAACAAAAATACTTATGTCCGGCTAATCTATCTAACATCTGGTCTAGAAATGGTAAAGGGAAGTGATCTTTTCTAGTGGTTGTGTTTAATTTTCTATAATCAATACGTATTCGCCATCCAAGTAACTTGTCTTATAGGGATAAGATCATTATTTTCATTAGCTTTGACAGTCACCCCTCCTTTTTAAGGTACACAGTGAATTGGGCTTACCCAAGCACTATCAGAAATAGGATATATAATACCATTATCTAACCATTTTAAAATCTCTTTCTTAACTACTTCTTTCATTATCAGATTTAATCTCCTTTTTGGATCGACTTTAGGTTTATGTTCATTATTTAAAATAATTCATGCATACAGTATCAAGGACTAATTCCTTTAATATCTCGCTAAAGTCCAACCAAAAATTTTCTTATATTTTTTTAATATATCTAAAAGTTTTTGTTCTTGAGATTCACTTAATTCGGATGAAATAATAACTCGTAGAGTTGAAGAATTACCTAAGTAAGCATACTTTAAATGATTAGGTAACATTTTTAACTCAAGTTCGAAGGTTTAATAATTGATGGAACTATATTTTTTTCAGTATTTTCTGTGTTATCTAAAAATTCAAATTTCTCTTGAATATAATCTAATTCTTCATTTATCTCAGATTTTTCAATTAATTCAATATTTTCTTTTTCTAATTTTTCTTCATAATATTCTTTAAAATGTTCTTTTTGTAAATGATCGAGTACTTCCATTCGAAAACATTCATCATCTTTTTCTAGCACAAGGTATTTCATTGATTTAGCAATATTAAAAGTTACTTTTTGGTCATTTACTCTCATAGTTAATTCTCCTTTCTGAACATCAATCATAGCTTTTCTAGTGGCTAAAAATGGTCTTCCTAAAATGATAGGAATTTCTTTATCTTCTTCCATATCTAGAACAATAAAATCTATAGGGAAGATAAATTTATCCACTTTTACTAATACATCTTCAATAACTCCTTTAGGATATGTAACAGAACGATCAGCTAACTAAAGAGTTACTGAAGTAGGTGAAATTTCTCCCAATCCTAATCTCTTAAAAATTGATAGAGGCATTAGATCGATGCTTGATCCTAAGTCACATAAAGCTTTTCCATAGAATTTTTCTCCAATAGCGCAGGGTATAGTGAAACTACCGAGATCTTTTAATTTTTCGTGAAGTTTTTCCGAATAATAAGCACTACACTCTTCACTAAGTGTAACCATTTCATTATCGGTAAATTTTCTTTTTTTATTTAGAATATCTTTCATAAATTTTACATAGTTTGGCATCGTTCTAAAGCTTCTACGAAAGGAATATTTATCGTTAATTTCTTCAAAATTTCAAGGAATTTAGCAAATTGTTTGTCTTTTTTATGTTGAATTAGTCGTTGAGGAAATGGTGGTGGAGGTTTTTC
The DNA here is from genome assembly GCA_022702705.1 of Papilionanthe hookeriana x Papilionanthe teres. Lineage (NCBI taxonomy): Eukaryota > Viridiplantae > Streptophyta > Magnoliopsida > Asparagales > Orchidaceae > Papilionanthe > Papilionanthe hookeriana x Papilionanthe teres. The sequence continues at coordinate 15,545,688 of CM040426.1, read as the reverse complement.
AACGTAAATTTTCATAGGTATTAAAGGATTTTCTAAGTTTGGATCTTGTTGATTCTTTTCCTTTTCAATTTCCACTTCCTCTTTTCGACTTTCAAGTTCTTTCGAATTTGAGGTTCTAATTCTTTTCCACTTCGTAATTGTATCGCTTTAATTTGTTCATTTCCCTTGTCTTTAGGATTTATTTCCACATTACTAGGAAATGTTCCGGTATTCTATTATTAAGTGCAGTAGCTGATATGTCCAAGTTGAGTTTCAATATTTTTGATAGCTGTTCCTTGATTTTGTAATTCGTTTCCTTGTATTTGTAATTGATTTCCTTGATTTTGTAAATGTTGGCCCATATTTAATATTAATTCTTCTATAGATAATTTCTTATCTTTAAATTGTGGGTTATTAAATCCAGGTGGATAATTAGGTTTATAATTAGGATTTTCTTGATTAGATGGATTTCCTAATTGTTGTGTCATATTATTCATCCGTGGTTGATTAGTTGTATTATTATTCCAATTAAAATTAGGATGATTTTTCCATCCAGGATTATAATAATTTGCATAAGGATTATTGGGTATGTTGTTAATAGCATTAATTGTTTCATATTGAGATTGAGATTCTATAAGTTGTCCAGATGAATTTTCTTCTGATATAGTTGGAGAGTAATTCATTCCAAAATGATCTAATTTTTTAGATACAAGCAGCAATTTGTGAAGCTAACATAGATATTGCATCATTTTCATGAATACTAGCTATTTTTTCGGATTCATTCTATCAGCAAGCCATTGAAAATTATTAGTTGTCATTTCTTCGATTAGTGCATAGGCTTCATCAAATGGTTTTGACATTAATGATCCTCTAGCAGCAGCATCGATGATTGATCTTAAAGATCCTACTAATCCATTATAGAAAGTTTAGATAATTAACCAATCTGGTAACGCATGATGTGGGCATTTCCTAAGAAGTTCTTTAAATCTCTCCCAAGATTCATATATTGACTCTCCATCAAATCGACTAAAAGAAGTTATATCGTTTCTAAGCTTAGCAGCTTTTAGATGGCAGTAAAATATTTGGATAGAAATTTTTGTGATAATTCTCCCCAAGTTTTAATAGATCCGAGTGCTAACGAATTTAACCACATTTTAGCTTTATCCCTTAAAGAAAAAGGAAAAGTCTAAGTCTAATAACATCGTTAGATACTCCTTCATATTTGAAAGTAGCACATAGTTCTAAAAAACTAGCAAGATGTAAATTAGGATCTTCGGTAGGTGAACCACAAAATTGATTATTTTGTACCATTTGGATAATTGCTGTGTTTAAGTTCGAATGAATTAGCAACTACATCGTGGTTTTGAATAGTTAAATGAATTTCATCTAATGTAGGGTTGGCATAATCTCGTAATGGTCTTGGTTGATTGATATTTTCATTTTCAGGTATATTTGCCATTTGTGTTAAATTTATAATTTCTCTTTTTTGTTTTTTAATTCTTTTAATTGTACGCTCTAATTCTGAATCGTAAGGTATTAAATTTTCATTTCCAAATTTTCGCATACAATTTTATAAAATAAAATAGTCCGTTACTTTAGTAAATAATTTCTTTACATCCCCGGCAACGGCGCCAAAAACTTGACCCACTTTTAATATGTATGCAATTTATGTTTATAACAACGATACCAAAAACTTGATCCCGTTTTAAATATAGATATATGATTTAATGTATAATGTGGATTCTACACAAGTATACGTATCGTATCAAGTAATACGAGGCTCTAGTGGAGTCATGGTTATCGATCCCACGGGAAGTTTTTAACGAAATTGTTATCGCCTAAATTTAAAAGAATTACTTACGAATAAAGTGAATGGAAATTCAAAGTAACTATAATAAACTAAAGTAAACTAATGCTTGAAATAAGTTGATTTAAATAATTCGGAAAAAGTATCATTCTCCTTGTTTTTAGAAAATTAAGTGAATGATGAATTTAAATAGAATTTTTAAATTGTATTGTGACAAATAGGAGCATTCCTATTCTTTACCCTTTGGTCCAGTGCAAAGAACATCGACTAATCCTATGTTTGATTACCGAATTTGCGACTAGGCCGGGAGGATACTCGATCGCCACTTCGGAGCTCCCACGTTCCCCTCACCCGAGGGCTAACATCTACACTTCGACTCTCAAACGAGTAGGACCAAATTGAGTATTTTAGTCTGTCACACTAAAATATCCAATTCTACGTTCGATAATTAATATTTCCCTATTTATTTGCACCCGCCTTCCAAGGCTTTTGACTTCCCTGAATATTGGGTGTAATTTTTACTATAGTTGATAATTCAACATATTTTAACTACTCAATTGGCCAGATTGAAAGTAAATTAAGTTTTAAGTAAAAATTATCACAATTTATTTATATTATATTAGGTGCTTCTATTTAATTTCATCAATCCGCATAATTTTCATAAACAAGGAGAAAGACTAAGAAAAATACTCAGAACGCATGAGAATAAAACAAAGCATGGATTTCATTTAAAGTTAACAACAATAAACAAAGATACTTATCTTAATTTCCTCCCTGACGTACTCCTTGAAGTTCCTTTGACTTTTCCTTCTAGTACATCAAACTAAATAGCACTCAATTAAACTAATGAACTCACTAAACACACTCAAACTCACAAATGACACTTAAGACCATAGAAAGAGATACTAAAAAGAGACTAAGATTCTCTAAAATAGACACACCTAGACACTAGAATTTGGCCTCTATTTATAGAGGTAGGCAAAGGTCCAAGGGGTGCTTAAACACCTCTTCAAAAGTGTCCAGGTTCAATGTATATGCATTTTAAACTGTCTCGCCGTCGCGGGAAACGACCTCGCTGTCAGCGGAGCTTCTAGAAGGTCTTCAAACCGCGCGATCTCACTGTCGGTGGGCTCGGGCTCGCTGTCGGCGAGGTAGTTATAATTCCTTCAGATATTCTCCTCACGATCTCGCTGTCGGCGGTCTCGATCTGGCCGTCGGTGACTTAGTTTAATTTGCATGAATTTCCTCCTTTTTGATCCAAATTTGCTCCATTTCGTGCTTTTTGCTTCCATCACATATAAATCTTCATTCCTGAAATAAAATAAAGAAAATACCTTTCTTTAAAGTGCAATTTCATCAAAAATAGATATGAATTTCTTAATGAATTTTTCTGTGATCACTCTACTGTGTTGAATATAAAAAAAAACATCCACTTGTTCAACAAAAAATCAATCTTGTCTATTTTTAAATCTAACTTGGAGACTAGTTTTTTTTTGTTCAGTATAAGTCTTATGGAGCTAAATTCTTTTTGGATTGGTCACTTTCAGTAATCTTGCAAACTGATTGAAGCACTATTAAGGCATACTAAAGTCTATCATAATTTTTTGCTTTCTGAGAGCTACAGATAACTCATAATTAGAAATGCATCCCTCTTACAGTGGATTTGAGTAGCATTCAGTAAATCATAAAAAGTTTAAGCCTCCAGATTTGGTGTCTAAGACTGGATGGTGCCATTAAGGATCATCTCTTCATATCTTCTGGAGTGAAATCTTGGTGGATGATCATAACTCATTAAAGGAACTGAGCTGAATGTTGCAAGTTCAATATCCCCTTGCAACGTCCAGATCCAGTAATCAAGTTTAAACACCCGATTAAATAAATCATTTATTAATTTATCAAGCAATAAGTATGCTCAATTCCTATGTTTTGAACATGGACATCGAACCCTCAGATAAGTACGATGGAAGTTCTGATGCTACAACAACAAAGGCCTTTATACTACTTAAAAAATTTTTAGTGATCCCTTTTCTATCTAGATAATTTCTATTATACATGGATGATTTTAATGTATGAATATCCATATATACTTTCAAACCTACCAACAATCAACACAACATAATGTGCATTTATCTGAGTACATAGAGTTTAATTTCAGTAGCTGACATTAATCAAAGATTTATAGCAATGGGTTATCAAATCATTAAAATGACTGAATATTTTAGATAGCTCGAACAATGTTAATTACTTAAAAATTGATTGATTTGAATTTTGACTTTGATAGAGATCGAAATAAAATAAAAAACCGAGCTAAGAGCCAAAATTTTGGATCAAATTTCTTTTTATCTGACCCAAGATTGGCTAGAAAGAGGAAGGCTGACAACTTACTAACATTAGGATTGTCAAAGGTTGATAATTGTTCAATATTTTTTTTCGAATTCTTAGCTCTAACAATGTCAGTCATCGTGGCTACACCAAACTTTGTTGGGTATTTCTTTTACATTTTCTTTTTAAGTAAGCAGCTGCTAATCAACCTAAGTATTCTTGTGTGAACAACTCTTGCTAGATTACATGCACACCTCTAGACATATTTTCAAAAGGAATTACTTACACATGATATAAGAGTGTTCACTGCATCTTCCAATTCAAAATCAAATTTCCTTTACCAATATGGAAATTTTCTTCGAAATCCAATTTCCTTTGCCATAACAGAAATTCACACAAATTTCATTTTTGCAATGGAAAATAGATTTCCATATGAATTTTCATTTTGGTTACATTGGAGGAAACAGTGAATACTCATACGTCATATGTGGTATTTTCATTTCATAATATATTTAGAGGTGTGCAATTAATCTAGTAAAAGGTTGTGGAGACTAGAATTATTAAATATATATCTAGATTTATAGTTGGAAACAAAATACAAAATAAATATATATGTGATGAGGTTGGTGTAGCTTGAGTTGCAGCATAGGATAGGTCTGTGAATTTAGCTCGACCAACGATAATCACTCGAAAATTAATTTTGGATTAAATTTCTTTCGAACTAAACTTTGCTTCACTTGAAATAGGTTTGTTTAACATTATATTGATGTTGAATTTGTCAATGATTGTTAATCAGTCTAACAGTGAATCAAAAAACAACAGAACATAAGTAATTGTGAATAGATGGATAGTTAAAATTAATACTTAGTTTTTTTAGTGTTTGTCTAGATTTAATTTAAATCTATTTGTTAAATCCATTAATACCTTCTTTCTAATATTGTCTAGGTGCTCCTTCCTTAGAATGAATGACTTGCCTCCCAAATGTGTTGCTAGCCATACCTATTCAAGCTAAGTGTGTTGACCTCCGAGTCCAAGTGGTCTTTCCCCCAAAAGTTGATATGCCTTCTTTATGGGTCTCCACCAATTTATTTAAAGCTAAATGCATTGATTTGCTTCTTCCTTAGGAAGATTACTTACTTTCCTGATGTGTTATTACCCATATGTACTTCATGCTAAACATGTTGGTCCCCCAGGGTTACATGCCTCCCTAACCTCGATGATGTTACGATCTTGAACTATCAGACTTATTAAATCAACCCTTGATTAGAACACCTCACTCTAGAGCATCTCAGAATTTGTAACCATTTGATTTCGATGTATCAAGGAACCATATGACCTTATAGTCAGTTCTGTTACAAGAGCATCTTGTCTAAAGACATTCCCTGTTTGTAAAACTACATGGTTTAGATGTTTCTCAAAACTTATGCTCTTTAATCACGTCTTTTATGAGAGCGTCTAAGCTAGCTGACCATTTATCATCTTAATCAATATGCTTCAATCTTTACAACTCCTTTGTTGGCATCAATTTTCGATGTCTTTCATGTTAGACACATGTTATAGGCATTATAAAACAATAATTTCTAATAAGGATGTCCTCTTTATTAATGATGCCCTAAAGGGGCTGCCTTTCCCTTCGAGTGTGATCCTGTGCGCATATTCGTACTGACGTCACCCTTACCGATGTTTATGTCCTTAGTGGCGTCCCATCTTGCAAAGCCTTGTCTACTGGCCTCCTCTTAATCCTGTGTTATAGCCAAAGATTGGGGGGTCCCTTCCCCACATCTTCAGGCCACGCCTCTTCATGCGATGCATGACCTCCCTCCCATCCTCACCACACTAGCTCACAATCCTATTGATAAACGCAACTAGCCTTCCCCTTCACCCTTGGTTGGCTCCCTACTTCTCCAGATGTGAGTCATTCAACGCCCTACACTAGATCATATTTCTTTTAGCTCATCTTGGTATTCCCCTGTTTGGCCTGAAATCCTCACAACTAGGGACAACCAAGGAATTCGACGATGGGATCGCGACAGACAAAGTTGCAAAAATCCCATCTTTCTTCTCCTTTTGCATTTCTCTGACCAACATCATGGAGGAAGAAAAAGGATGGTAATGGTGAGATCCTAGTGCATAGAAGTCCAAAATTCTCTTCTTTCTCTACCTTTCACTCTGTCATTGGAACTTCAACCACTAGAGGAGCGGTGACCATGACACAACATATAGAGCCTCGAACATCCCCTCACAAAGGTATGTTTTGATCATGTTATCATATGTTGGAATCTTTTATCAATGGAACTTGGCATACCTTGTGTGCTCTCATTATCTTTGTTTGTACGCATTACGATGTATGTCAAACCACAACCGTCCTAGCAAGGGAGTGAATTTGGAGCAAGCAAAGAAAGATCATCTCCAAATATCATAAAGGTAAAAATTCTTAAAAACTCAATGTAAATTCCTTCCTAAAAAGTTTTTTTTGGTCATATGTCAAAGAGATCACTTGATTCGGAAGCCTTTTTCAAGGATTTTGCTATTTAAACCCCTTAGATTCCTTTAATCCCTAGATCATTAAATCAGTTGTCATACTGGGTTAATCCACAAATTTGGGTGGCTCCAATCTTCTATGAAGAGGTTGAAGCATTTAGATCTTAAGGAATGAAAAAGCTCATTGGTGACTTCATTCATCAAGTTCTGGAGGAGTTTTCCGTCAAATAATTGATAAACTACTCCCCACTTCATTCACCAAAATCATAACTGGCTTCACTATGTATCCATGAACTAAAGCCTTAGATCTCAAGTAAAAATGCTATGACAGGTTTAGTTTATTATCAAACACAATTGATCTCATTGCTTGTACATCTTGCAAGGCATTTTGGATGTCTTTTAATTCGTATGATCATTTTGGTTCAATCAACTGCCTCATCTAAGTCTGATCATTTTAATTTAACTGGCTTATTCAACCTGATCGACCGCTCTGACATTTTCGATCTATAACTTTTGTCTAATTGGCCGCCCTGAACCGCGAGACTGATCACTTTGGTTTAATCAGCTATCCTAGTCTGATCAAACAATTGATTTTTTCAGGTCAGCCATCTTGTTCTGGCAGACTTTTATGGGTCTTGATACCGATCAACACTTCTATGTAAGTTTTAAGAGTCGAATTGACCAAACTCATTAACATGTTGCATGTCTTTCATGCTTGTTTACTTTGCTTGCATGACATTGCTAATTTCTTGAATTCATTTATGTATGAACCAAAAAATGATATTTTCAAATGAGATGTTATATGTTAAATACTATGACATGAAAAAGAAAGTAAGTTTCACCTTTAACATTTACTTGCATGTGGTGCCTCCTCAAGCACGTCACTTGTGGTATAACCGCATACATATGTCACCATTTGTGTGTGGCTCAATACCCGTATGCCTTTGGTGAGTGGTGACTAGCAAAGCTAGCCTTCTGGATTACAAGTTTATTAAATAGAGGACACACCGCCTCAGCTCTTATGGCATCACACTTCAATGTTGTAAGCATCTCACGTTGTGTGCTTATTTTGGGTCTCACTCTATAGCCGCTGAACCCATTGAGTTCACAATGTGTGTCCACGTGAATGTGTCACTTTTTATTTATGATAATATTGTTATTTGTGATTTTAATGATGTTTAAATCACCATTTATTGTCCGTCGTGATCACTCGTACCTCAATCGAGTGATCACAATATGTTGAACCTTATTGCATGATTGCATGCGCATTTGCTTTTTGAATTGAAAGCAAATTGGATTCATTTAAAGAGTGACCAATTGTTGGTTGTGATGCTTTAGTGAGCATTGCTTGCCAAGTAAATATAGACAAGCAATGTGAGTTATTACATAAGAATCAACACAAGTATGATTGTGCTAAGTTTCCAAGGTTTCTGGCGTATCTCACCATTCATTTTACGAACCTGCACTTAATGTTCCTACTTTAAAATAAAAAAAATAGTATATTTTATCTACTTTTGAGATTTTCCCTTTCTTAAAATTTAAAATTAAACAATTAGCATAACTAGGTCATATTTGAGGCCAACTCCTTAAAAGTCCTTTTGGTTGATTTACATTAGACACTTTGGATCTTTAGGGTAGGGCTGATGCCAATAACCTCTTCAAAGACATATGGTAGCCTTCACCCTAAAAGCTTGCACAAACCTAGATGCTTTTACTAGGACACCATGTGGTATATGATTTACTAGGCTTTGATAAGTGTGCTTTAATAGTCCTTTTGATGTCTTCGCTTTTATTATTTGGTTTGTACCTTAGTCAAGCATCATTTGCTTGTTGCTTTATGTGTTTACTTGTTGTGAGACATGTACTAGTATATTTATTGGCCATTTTCTTACATGGGAATATGCCAAAAAATAAAAAGGGATGAGAAAATAATGATTGGGGATAACACTTTCTGTAGACACTTCTAATGCTCTCCTCCTGCCAGGCATGGCTCATTGTGTGAATTGCATGAATATAACCTGTACTAACTCTTCTATAGGTTGTATTTTTTTGTTTAATTTCATACATATTTTTATATTCTATAGAGAGCCTGTATTAGAGATAAGTTATGGGTATGGGTTTCAAGGTGCATGATGCTCTGATTTGCTTGACAAGGACTAGGAGCAACAATTCATGTCTCATACCTTAATTCAAAACCTCTACTCTTGTACTAAATTAGGAATATACATTTCACTTCTCTTGCATTTCTAGGATATGCTTTCAAGCCAGCGACAGTCATCCTTTTTTATATAGTTTTGGCTTGTTTTACATTGTGCAATGTGTTGAGTTTGGGTTTATAAAAAAAATGCAACCTAGGTTCATTAAGGATCCAAAAATAATCTTTAGAAAATCCTAATAATAAAAAAAATGTCAAGGTAAATCAAAATTTAGGATTAAAATATCCAAATTATAAAATGAGTAAATTACTTTCCTGCCTGGCTTTTAACTGATTTTAAAACTGGTTGCATAACATGTGCATCAACCAAGTCATACCTATTAGGTTTCCACTTTCAAATTTAATTGAAAATAACTACATTATTCTGCATGTTCTAAGGAGGAGCCCTCATGCTTCGTCAATCGACAATCGACCAAGTCAAGCATAAGATTTCTACTTAGGTGATTATCTAGAATATAATAGGGTGTTAGAGGCTACCCCAAACCAAACAAGGGTATCAGTTCTTTGTCAGGTTGTGTCCAACTACGTTGCAAAACCTCTCTTCTCTTTCCTTCCAGTAGCATCTTTGGCATTTAATTAACTTGTGTAAGTCCCATTTGTACCTATCCACCTCTTAGAGGGTCATAGGAATTAGAGGTTTTTCTCATCTGACCTTAGGTCTACCAAGATTCCCTTTGACAACATAACTTATGGCTTGCTAACAAGGGGTCCCTGGTCTGGTTCAATCAACTTCCTTTCCTACCAGGTAAATTTTGGGTCTCCATAGCTTGAGATGATGGATGTAGATGGTATCTTGACCCAGTTAACTCTACATGCTTAGAGATTCCTCTCCTTTCTGTTGATGCCCCCATTGAGTCCTATCATATAATTTGAAAGATCGTTGATGTTGTTTCATGTGTTTTACATGCCTAGGTGCCGCTGCCCATAGTGGATATGGTGATTCACCATCTACCCTATATCCTGGTATTGGAGAAAAAAGCTCAGAGATTCTCCCGCTTGAGAAGAAAAAAGATATTCTAATTTCCCCATTTAATTGGATATCAATAGTACTTCTAAAGGGACATATCCCATTTGTTAATTTGGGGACGCCTATGAATACTCTCAACAAAAAGGTGTATGTTCCTTTGGAGTGCACTTGAACCATTAACCTACACAAAAACTTTACTCTCTGGTTACATTGGTGGATTATGTAGGGATTCTTTTCATGGATTGTGCTTCAAGGTGTTTCAATCCAATATATTGTGGACGTATATTCATGACCTATAACACATGGATTACCATAAATAAGTCGTATTTCTTTCTTTTTTACATTTTTTAACTAACTTTGGTCTTATATTCAATTTTTCTGATGTCTCTCCTCTTCATAACATTTCTATGATTTGAGAGAGATTTTATTTGGAAAATGGAATCATATGATGATAAAATGAGAAAACAACTCTAAGTATTTTTTAAAAGTAGTTATAACAACACTTTAGCTAAACTTTTCTAAATGATAACTTATAACAATTTTTCAAATAAAAAAATTTTCATAAATTTTTCATTACTAATACCTTAACTTTTCCAAAAGAGAAGTTTAAATCTTTTCAAATAATACTTTTTACAAAAGATAGATAAATTTTTGAAGTAATACCTTAACAAAATTTTTCCAAAAGAAAGTCTAAATATTTTCTGATGCACCAAAAATATGTTTGATTTTTTATATATACTTCATACTCATTTTTGGTGATATTGCACTTTAATGGAAGATATTATTCATGCTTTGCTGCAGGTATGATAATTTTAGATAAATGGAGCAAAAAAAGGCAAAAATGAGCAAAAAAGACAAAAACTAGATTTTTGATGTTATGGCACTGACGCCACCCAAACCGACTCTGACACCATTTTTTTTCCAGAGATCCAAGAGTTAAATCGCGCAATAGGGTGCCAGCGGGGACCTATCCAGTGTCAATGGTGCCCAATGTTGGTGGAGGCCAGATTCAATGTATTTGGATGACTTTTGGAGGGATTCTTGTGGCAACTATGGGAAATTCATTCCTATACTATTTTAACTAGTTTTGGAAGCCAGAATTAGTGGTGTGTGCTTAGAGGAGTTTAGAGAAAAAGTTGTGTGAGTGAAGTAATGTCTAGGGTTTGGTTTTCTAGTGTTTATTTTACGACGGATTCTTCTCAGAAGAGTTGTAGGAGGAGAAGGAAAGTGAGATATTGCTTCTTCCCTACTATTAAAAGAGAGAATTGAGTGTGTTGTGAAGAGAGAAGCATATCCAAGGGAAATTTAAGGGATTTACTTGGGGAGGAAGTTGAGATAAGTTGTATTTAGTTCTTATTGTTTGTGTGAGGTTACTTTTGTATATGAAATCTTTGTTTTGTCATATATTCTCCATGAATTCTGAGTAGATTTCTTTGTCTTTCTCCTTGCAATGTTAAATGGTGATGTGATAGTTTATATTGTTATGATTTTCCACTTTGTTATTCATCTACTTTTTTATCTAGCCAATTGAATTGTTAAAATATATTATGAAACATACAATCCGAAAGGGCTATGCTTTCTACAACAAAAGTGGAGATTACATTCAAATTTCATGAATTATGAATTTCATGGGGGTCGGGTGCAAATAAATAGGGAAATATGTTTATTGGGCGTAGAATTGGAGATTTTAGGGAGACAGACTAAAATCTCCAATTTGGTTCTAGTGTTTGGAAACTAAAGCGAGAGTTAGCCTTCAGGCAAAGGGAGGTGGGACCTCTGGAGTGAGAGCCAGTATCCTCCCAGCCTAACTACAAATTTAGAGACTAGACCTAGGATTAGCCAATGTTTTTTATAACGCTCGGAAGAGGGTAAAGAATAGGTATGCTCCTGTTTGTCACAATACAAGAATCTTACTAATCTTTATCATTCACTCACCATAATATCATTGTAAGGGGGAGGAAACTTTCTCTAAATTTGAACCTTGCATTATAAGTAATTACTTTAATTTGAAGATTAGAAAGTAATTTAGTGATTTTAAAATCTCTAACATCGTTAAACTGTAGTATTTTTGGTAATACATTAAGTGCTTTGGAAATTGAATATTGGATTTCTGTGTTGCGCTTTAAGGTTTGCTTCCTCCATGTGGGTGTTGACCTCATTTTTGATGAGGTCTTCCTTTCTTCTTTTTAGTGCTTAGGATCTAGCCTTAGGCTTTTCCTTTGACTATCTTAGAGGACTAGAATTGGGACCCGCCTTTTAGAAATTCAAACCACTTCTAAACTCCCTGCAAACTCCACAAACTTGACTATAGACCCCTAATCACCTAGAGGGTTGAAATCAAATGTGGAAGTTTAAAGGATGAGTTCCTATAAGACTCTTTGGCCTTAGGACTGCCCTGGGTGGCCTGGTCGCAGTGAAGGGGCGACATACACTACACTTACACACTACATTTCCACACACTTCCTAAAACCACACCCATACCCAACTTGACCTCCCGACTCATGTAGGTGATTCACATGGATGGTCCTTAACCCCTAAGCCCTCGGCTAAGAGGGTTAGGAACAACATAGTGAATGCCTCAAATGAGTCCTTTCATGGCTCATATGGGCTTGAAATGGCTTCATGGCTCAACCAAAATGATTTCACCCCACTCAAATTCACCCAATCTTAAATTTCCCAAATTTTCAATTTTTGACCCCCGAGACCCTACACCTACTAAACCTACCCAAAACCTCGAAATTACCCAAATTTTCGCAAAATTTCCAAATTACCCAAAATTTTCCAAAATCAATCCCAAACATCTCCAAATCACTCAAATTGATCATCCATACCAAAAAATACCAAAGATTCCAAAAATACCCCCCGATACCCTCCAAATACCCAAAATACCCTTCTTGGCCTAAAAATCCAAAAATTCAGAAAATTCCAAAAAAATTCCAGAAAATCCCAAATATTCCCAATTTCATTTTGTCCAACTACACCATGGGCCAATTTTGTCAATTTACCCTACTTTTGTCAAAACCCCCAAATTGACCCATTTTAACCCAAAGTGGACCCAATGTCAAACCAAACCTACCCAATTGACCCCAATTTTGGTCCAATTCAATTCTAAACTTCAATTAAACATTCCCAATACCAATTTAGACCAAATCCAAGTCCAATTTGATTGACATTTGGATCCAATTTCACTTTGGGCCTTAAAGCCCAAATTTGGACCCATGACCCAAACTTAGCCCAAACTAACCCAATTCAACTCCAATTAACCCCAAATCTTTTCTAAACCTTCCTTAACATCCTCATAAACAAAACACTAACATGATTTGCCCAAGATTTTGACCCAAACCCCACTCAAATTCAACCCAAAATCAAAAAGCCCAATTTTGACCTAAACCCAAATCTAACCCAAATAGGCCCAAACCTCAAAATTAAAACCCAACCAAAGCCAAAACCTCTTTGAAACACTCCCATAAACATTTCTTAACATTTATTTTACATCAATTTCAACCCTAGCCCAACATTGGCCCAAGTTAGCCCAATTTGACCTACATTGGCCCATTTACCAAATAAACCCAAATTCAACCCAATTCAAACCCAAACCACCTTAAATCTATTTCAAATTATTCATGAAACATCCCTAAACCAAAACCAACAACTATTTGGCCCAAACTTCTACAAAAAATTCCCATCCATGAACACATCCTTAAACTTAAAAGCCCACTTCCCTTAAACCTTCTTAAAAGCCCATTTCCTTCAAAATTCAAAAGCCCAAATCTACCCTAAAGCCCACATGACATCTCCATTTGTCATCCATTTAATTAAATCCATTACCTAAGTCCTAAAATCATCATTGAATTATCCCAAATGAAGCTTCATCCAAATTCCCATCAAATTACCAAAAAATTTCTTAAAACCCTTTTCATGAAACAAATCAACCTTTTCCCAAGCCAAATGAAGCCATGAACAAGCCATTCTCGAAGCCACATGAAGCCATGAGGGCTTTGACTTGTCATTAGTCCATTTATGGCAAGAAGAGGGGGTTCTTTCTTAAACCTCCTTTAACCCTTTTTTACCTTAATCATGTCACACACTAAACCATGTTTAGCCACCTCATCATGGATGGAGACTTCACCACTCCTTCTAAGCTGACCTAAATGATTCCCTCAGCTCAAAATCAGAGCTTGGAAGGGTGCACCAAGCCCAAAATGGTGGGTTGACCCAAACCAAGCCAAAGTGAGCCTTCTCCCATTCCATTTAAATCAAACTCCTTTACACATGTCAAACCTCAATTGCCTACACTAAACCCCAGCCCCGACCCACCCGACCAAGATGGTGACCATCGCTCGGCCGGCCGGCCACCGAGCCGCCGGAAAACACCATGGCCGAGAGCTCACATGTGAGCCAACATTGAAATTCTCACTTGCCGAGCCGCCCCATGCCTAGTGGTCACCATGGCCGATCTTCTCCTCACCGGAGCAGCCGATCCCAAGCCCTAACTCCCTCCGAGAGGCCTTCCACCCTCTCCTATTTAAACTCCACCCCTCTCGGCCATGAGAGGTGCTGAAACAAAACCTTAAGGAAACTCGCCAAAATCACTCCGCATCACTCTCTACACATAGAGCACCCGATCCCCACCGAATTCCGATCCCAATTCCTTCTAGCCGAGCCCAATTTCGAGCTCAAACTTTAGCCCAAAACCAGGACACTTCTCCACAGCTGAGCCAATTCCCAAATTGATTGGCTCTACACCTTCACCGGACCAAGGGAAGGTGTCCACCACCAAAAGCCCCATCTCCGAGCCACCCGGTTGCTCCAGCCTCCAAGCTTTGTGATCGGGCTTGGTCGAAATCATATCCGGACAATTCACTGCGACTCGGAGACTTCATCCGGAGCTTCGCTGGACCCAATCGAAGGTGCAACAACTCTCGGATTGAAGCCACACTTCTCCGAGCCAAGGTATGAGCTAACTCTTCATCCCGAGCTTCGAAGATTCTCTATTTCAAATGCCTTAGTTCCAATGCATGTTAACCCTATAGATGTGTTCGTCTCTTCGAGACGAATCCATAGAGTATAAGAACGTAAAAATCCATCGAGAATCGAGTGAGATCTTAGGGATTTAGTGTGGACGGCTCTCGGGTGAGAACACTTGGGGACGATGAACGGATGCCGTCCATTCGATACACGCGCGCACGGACGGCCGAGATTGCGTCGGACCAGGAGACGGTACGAGAACCGCGGGGCCCGGCCGCCGACTCGGGTGGCGGCGTCGAATGGGAGCGCGATGCGTGTGCGTTCGGAGCTGCCGAGGTTGATGCGGCGCCGCGTGGATAAATAGATAAATAGGGTATTTTCTTATTTATTTAATTCCCTAAACTTCAAAAATCCATATCTTTGTGTAGAAAAATCACAAAAATAAAATAAAAATACCCTCTTGCTCGGTGAACGGAGGAGAATAATGTGAAAAAGAAATCACTTAATTTCATCAAATATTTTATTTTTTATGATTTATTTACTCTCTGCATTGTTTTAATTCTCCATGCATGCATACAATTCACCATGGCATGAGACCATAGGGCTTTGAAGCCTCCGAATTTGGGAACATTCCATGAATTTTCCAAAGTCGGAGGCCATCCCTATGAGGAGTTCTTGATTTTTCAAGTTCAGGTCACTGTTTTGAGTATTTTAATTCCAGTAAATAGCATGTTGTGAAATAAATTCTAGGAAAATTTGGTGATGTTCCTTATGACCAGAGAACCCTAGGAAAAATAGGTTTTGACTTAGTTCATTTAAAACAGCTCTAATTGGCTTAAACACCCAAAATAGGTCTTTAATTAATTAGAGTTAACCAGGTATCAAATTGACTTGAAATCAATTCTCCACTGACCTTTAGGATCAGAGGAATCTACCATAAAAATTTGAGGTCAATTGGACTTGGTTAGCCCCACTAATTGGGTTGATTAAGTCACTTAGCCATTTTAAACTTTAAAAATTCATAACTTTTAAAATACTTTTCAAAAATTCACAAAACTGATTTTGGAGCCTCTCTGATATCAGGGGAATCTAAGAAAATTAAAATTTCAATTTTTTAAAAAAGTTGATTTTTAATAATATTTTAATATTTTTAATAATTAAAAAATAATAAAAATCACAAAAATAATAAAGTTCACCAAAATGTCACATTTTGAATTTTAATCATATAGGAACAAATCCCATATTTTTCCTAGGTCTATTTAGTGAGATATTGAATTTTAAAGCCCTAGGATAATTTTAAAATTAAAAAATATATTTTCTAGCATTTTCACTAAAATAATTATAATAAATCATAGAAAAATCAGAAAATTGCAAAATTTGATTCTCTGGTTTCCTTGATATCAGAGAGATTTTTGAAAAATATAAAACCCATTTTTCAATATTTATTTTATTTTTAAATTAATTAACACTCCAAAACTCAAAATAATTATAATAAAAATAATATAATTCAAAAAATCACCAAAATTGGTCCAAGTGCTTCTCTGGTCATTAGGAATGTCCCCTAATTTTCTTAAGGACAGAAACTTTCCTTTGGTCATGTTATCAAATTTTTCTTGAAAATCTCTATTTTCCACCAAAAATAATTATATAAATAAATTAAATACAGAAAAATCACATTTTCTCCTCTCATGTCTTTATTGACATATGAGTGAAGTCACATAAAAATTTCAAGTTCATTTGAGTTCAATTTAGTGAGTTATGAAATTATTAAGCTTAAAGGGTAAAATGGTAATTAAATTTTTCTTTTAACCCTTAATTAAAACTTTAGGTTTAATAAAATTAATAAGTAAAATATTTGATCTTAATCTGATTTGGATGACTGAAATTTAAATAATTAAAGGGTAGAAACTCATTAAACATTTTTTTTAAAATAATTAAACTTTAATTAAATAATAGATTAAATTTGGAAGAATAATAAATTGGAATTATTAAAATAAGGGATATTTATTAGGAAGAGATTTATTCTTTAATTTAAAAATCCCTAAAATAATTATATCATTAATACTCAATTTTTAATTAAAATGATAACTCAAATTTAAAATATTAAAAGACTTAATTAAATTATTAAACTCTTTTGAAATTTCAATTAAAATTAAAAATAAAGTAAATTAAAGATAAATTAAATTAAAATTAAATTAAATTTAATAATTAAATTAAATTAAATTAAAACAAATTAAATTAAATTAAACTAAATTAAATAATTAAATTAAATTAAATTAAATAATTAAATTAAATTAAATTAAATAATTAAATTAAATTAAATTAAATAATTAAATTAAATTAAATCAAATCAAATTAATTAAATACCAAATCAAATTAAATTGAACTATGTTAAATTAAATCAAACTCAATTAAATTAAATTAAATTAAATATAAAACAACTTGAACACTATTCCAAATTTAAACCCTTTAACTTAAATCAAATCATTTGAATACCAATTTACCCTCGAAAGTTTTAGTTATCATAACTCCTAAACGTAACATTAAATGAAATGTTACTTCACTTATAGGATATTCAAATGTCCTAGTTCATCGAGCAAGATAACAATAAAACTTGAAATTCTTGGACGATTAATTCATTTGTATAATTAAATTCATTTGGACTTAAAACAATCCTAGAAATATTGAAAAGATGTTTAAGATTCCTCTTAAGCACTTCCTCAATATGATAGGACATTTATAAGAACAATCGGGGTTAACTATTCTTTGATGAAGAAAATCGTCTTCAAACAAAAACACAAAGAACCTAGACGTCATAGGAGATGACTAGCTATAGGATTAGGAATTTGGTAGAAAACCATAACCTTTCCCTTAGCTTTACCTAGGAACTTGCTTAAATATTCTAATTGAGTTTTAAGTGCAGCTTGGAATGACGGGAAGACCCTCCGTGTACGCTTTTATTTTATTTTATTGCAATTTACTTTCTTGCAATTTACTTTATTGCAAATGCATTTATTTTTCTTGCATGATAAACAATCGTTGCATGAAAACCCACACCTTTAGGATAGACTCTAAAACCGAAACCAAAACTAAGTTAAAAATCATTGCAAGATAAAATTCACCGCCACAACATTTCAAAATATAAAACAACTCAAAATTTAATCACAAACGAACACAAAACTACAATTACAACTAAATTAAAACGTCCTGTTGGATGATCGGGAATACCTCGGATGATGTAACCTACGTGTTGCTAACGGGATTTCCCACGGTCTAAATGAAAGTGTGGAACTCATTCAGTTGAGTTTAGCAAATTCATCCGGACTAAGTGAATCCGATAAAAATAATGATGCCGGAAGGATGGAACCGTGGGATCTTAACCGGTGTCGTTATAATCAACTTTAAGATTTGTTTTAAATAAAACATAAAAAACACCTGGAAATTAAGATTTTCTCTAAACCAAAACACTTTTCTCAACTCCCGATTTATGATTTCTAAAACTAAACCTCTGCAACAACAAGGAGCTCGGAGCATGGTGGGCAGCACGACCATCGTCATCAGCAAAACTTGAGTCTACTTCAGCAAAACTTTCCTAGAATTAAAACAACCAAGCCATAGGACTTCGAGGTAGCTTGCCTAGTGCAACATAAATCCTCAACTCTTCGTTAGGCATTTGCATTGCAAATTAAGCCCTAACCGGTCTTAGGATTCCGAGGTAGTCGTCCGATACGACAATAAACCCTCACATCTTCTAAAGTTATTTGTTTGATTTTATCATACAAATATAAGCCCTAATTAATTGAAATTGGCAAGATTGAAATATCAAATAAACATTAGGACTTTCCTAAATTCAAGACAAACAATAGGATAGTCGGGAAATTATCGAAGTTCACTTCGAATCGGTGATTTCTCCTACCTCTCTTCCTTTGGATTCACAAAACAAAATGTTCCAAAATTTGATCCATTCCCTATCGAAATTCCAAAATTCAATCTTTGAAAACCTTAAACTTTGAAATTCTTGAAAGCGAATTATTGATTATTATCGAGAGTTTTCTTAGGTGATTCCCGTCACTTAAGATGTAATTAACTATAGGGGCTTGCCCTTATAGGGAATTTTAAAGAACCTGAGTAATATAAACCCCGTTTGATACTTTCATATTAAGCGGGGAATTTGTCGGCTTATAAAATTGGTTCGCAAACCAAACGGATGTCACAAAACTTCTAGTTTATTTGATCGAGCCCCACCATCGAAGCGTGTGTCTATCCTTAGGGATAGATATACGGTTTGTGGTGCGGCGCTCGTTTATATAAACTATTTGGGGATGTGAGATCGGTTTAATCTCATATCTTAAAACTTTCAAATTTAAAAAATTATTTTCAAAATCAAATACTACTTTCTAAATTATATATATTTAAATTAAATTTAAAATAAAAATTCGCCGCACAACTTCTGTTAGGCGACCACTTTTCAAAATAAACACACGACCTAAAAAAAAAAAAATAATGCCGACAGTGGGATCAATAACGAGAACTCCGCTAGAGCCCTGTATTACTTGAACGATACGTATACTTGCGTATAGATTGACTGCTACCTTATTAAACTAATTATATTATGTGACTAAATTGAAACTATTTGCAAAAATTTATTACTTTTTATTTGCTGCCGTTGCATCAAGTTTTTGACGCTATTGCTGGGGAGGCAATAGTAAATTAGTAGTAACTAAAAACCTTTAATTCACATTTGTTTATGTGTAGTG
Source organism: Papilionanthe hookeriana x Papilionanthe teres (assembly GCA_022702705.1). Lineage (NCBI taxonomy): Eukaryota > Viridiplantae > Streptophyta > Magnoliopsida > Asparagales > Orchidaceae > Papilionanthe > Papilionanthe hookeriana x Papilionanthe teres. Next base: position 15,526,192 of record CM040426.1, on the reverse strand, counting down.
TTGGATCTTAAGGTTTAATACCTTATGATTCAGAGTTAGAACTTATCATTAGAAAAATTTAAAAATAATAAAAAAAATTAAAAATAATAAAAAAAATTAAAAATTTGAGCAAAATGGCAAACAATCTCGATAATCAAAGATATGAAAATGATCATCAATCTAGACCTTTAAGTGATTATGCGAATCTAGAGTGGATGAAATTCATTTAACTGTTCAAAATCCTGACGTAGCTGCTAATTCATTTGAGCTTAAACCTGTTATTATCCAAATGGTAAAAATTAATTAATTTGGTGGTACACTGTACGGCTTATATTTTTAGGTCGTGTGTTTTATTTTGAAAAGAGGGTCGCCTAACAGAAATTGTCGGCGAATTTAATTTAAATATATATATATTTTTTAGAAAGTAGCATTTGATTTTGAAAGTAATTTTAAATTTGAAAATTTTAAGATATGAAATCAAACTGATCTCACATCCCGAATAGTTTACATAAACGAGCACCGCACCACAAACCGTGTATCTACCCCGAAGAATAGACACACTGCTTGGTAATGGGGCTCGATTAAATAAACTCGAAAGGTTTGTGACATCCGTTTGGTCTGCGAACCAATTTTATAAGCCGACAAGTTTCCCTGCTTAATATAAATGAATTAAGTAGGGTTTATATTACTCAGGTTCTTAAAATTCCCTATAAGGGCAAGCCCCTATAGCTTAATTACATCTTAAGTGACGGGAATCACCTAAGAAAACTCTCGATAATAATCAGTAGTTCTGCTCTCAAGAATTTCAAAGTTTAGATTTTCAAAGGATTGAATTTTGGAATTTCAATAGGGAATGGATCAAATTTGGAACATTTTATTTTAGGATTCCAAAGGAAGAGGAGTAGGGGAAATCACAGATTCGAAGCGAACTTCGGTAATTTCCCGACTATCCTATTGTTAGGCTTTGAATTTAGGAAAGTCCTAATGTTATCTAACATTTCAGTCTTGCTAATTTTAATTAATTTGGACTTATATTTGTATGATAAAATCATACAAATAACTTCGAAGGTATGAGGGTTTATGTCGTACTAAACGACTACCTCGGAGTCCTAAGACCGGTTAGGGCTTAATTTGCAATGCAAATGCCTAACAAAAGGTTGAGGATTTATGTTGCACTAGGCAAACTACCTCGAAGTCCTATGGCTTAGTTATTTAATTCTAAGAAAGTTTTGCTTGAAGTAGATTCAGGTTTTCTTAATGACGATGGCCGTGCTGCCCACCATGCTCCAAGCTCCTTGTTGTTGCAGAGGTTTAGTTTTAGAAGTCATAAATCAGGAGATGAGAGAAATGTTTTGGTTTAGAGAAGTCTTAAAATCCAAGTGTTTTTAGTGTTTTAGTTAAAACAAATCTTAAAATTGATTATAACAACACCGGTTAAGATCCCACGGTTCCGTCCTTCCGGCATCGTTATTTTTATCGATTCACTTAGTCCGGATGAATTTGCTAAACTCAACTAAATGAGTTCCACACTTTCATTTAGACCGTGGGAAATCCCGTTAGCAACACGTAGGTTACATCATCCGAGGTATTCCCGATCATCCAACAAGACGTTTTAATTTAGTTGTAATTGTAGTTTTGTGTTCTGTTTGTGATTAAATTTTGAGTTGTTTTATATATTGAAATGTTGTGGCGGTGAATTTTATCTTACAATGACTTTTAATTTAGTTTTGGGTTTCAGTTTTAGGGACTATCCTAAAAGTGTGGGTTTTCATGCAACAGTTGTTTATCATGCAAGAAAAGTAAGTGCGATGCGATTAAATAAATTGCAATAAGGTAAATTGCGACAAAATAAAGCGTACCTGGAGTGTCTTCCCGTCATCCCAAGCTGCACTTAAACACAATTTAGAATATTTAAGCAAGTTCCTAGGTAAAGCTAAGGGAAGGGTTATGGTTTTCTACCAAATTCCTAATCCTATAGCTAGTCATTTCCTATGACGTCTAGGTTCTTGTGTTTTGGTTTGAGGACGATTTTCTTCATCAAAGAACAATTAAGTTTAGTTGCTCTTATAAACATCCTATCATATTGAGGAAGTGCATAAGAAGAATCTTAAACATCTTTTCAATATTGCTAGAATTGTTTTAAGTCCAAATGAATTTAATTATACAAATGAATTAATCGTCCGAGAATTCAAGTTTTGTCGTTATCTTGCTCAGTGAACTAGGACATTTGAATATCGTATAAGTGAAGTACATTTCATTTAACGTTCTGTTTAGGGGTTATGACAGCAAAAGCTTTCGAGGGCAAATTGGTGTTCAAATGGTTTGTGATTTAATTTAATTTCAGTTAACGGGTTTAAATTTGGAATAGTGTTCAAGTTGTTTTATTTTGAATTTCTTTATGTCTTAGGTGATGTTATTTTTAATTCAATTTAACTTTAATTTAATTTAATTTGGTTTAGTTTCAATTTTGATTTAATTTATTTAATTTAAATTAATTTTAATTTAATTTAATTTAATTTAATTTATTTTGATTTAATTTAGTTTAATTTAATTTGATTTAATTTAATTTAATTTGATTTAATTTGATTTAATTTAATTTGATTTAATTTTTAATTTATTTTATTTTTATTTTTAATTTAATATTTTATTTTTTTTATGTTTTAAAGATGATTTAATTTTAATTGTTAAAGCATTAATTTAATTGAAATTTTAAAAGAGTTTAATTTAAATTATTTAACTTTAATTTGATTTAATGATTAAGTCTTTTAGTATTTTAAATCTTAAATTTGAATTATCATTTTAATTGGGAATTAAATATTATTGAGATGATTAATTTAGGGATCCTTAGATTAAAGAATAAATTTCTTCCTAATAATGTCCCTATTTTAATAATTCCAATTTTATTATTCTTCCAAATTTAATCAATTATTTAATTAAAGTTTGTTTTAATTATTTTCAAATTGTTTAATAGGTTTCTACTCTCTAATTATTTAAATTTCAATCATCCAAATCAGATTAGGATCAAATATTTTACTCTTTAATTTTATTAAGCCTAAAATTTTAATTAAAGGTTAAAATTTTAATTACCATTTTGCCCCTTCAAGCTTAATAATTTCATAACTCACTAAATTGAGCTTAAATGAACTTGAAATTTTTATGTGACTTCACTCATATGCCAATAAAGACATGAGAGGAGAAAATGTGATTTTTCTGTATTTAATTTATTTATGTAATTATTTTTGGTGGAAAATAAGGATTTCCAAGGAAAATTTAATAATATGACCAAGGGAAAGTTTCTGTCCTTAACAAAATTATGGCACATTCCTAATGACTAGAGGACCACTTGGACCAATTTTGGTGATTTTTTGAATTATATTATTTTTATTATAATTATTTTAAATTTTGGAGTATTAATTAATTTAAAAATAAAATAAAGGTTGAAAAATGAATTTTATATTTTTCAAAAATCTCTCTGATATCAAGGAAATCAGAGAATCAATTTTTACAATTTTCTGATTTTTCTTTGATTTATTAGAATTATTTTAGTGGAAATACTAAAAATATACATTTTTTTTAATTTTAAAATTACCTTAGGGCTTTAAAATTTAATATCTCATTATAGAGACCTAAGAAAAAATATGGGGTTTGTTCCTAAGTGATTAGAATTCAAAATGTGGCATTTTAGTGAATTTTATTATTTTTGTGATTTTTATTATTTTTTATTTATTAAAATATTAAAATAATGCAAAAAAATTAAATTTTTTAGAAAATTAAAATTTTAATTTTCTTAAATTCCCCTGATATCAGAGAGGCTCCAAAACTAATTTGGTGAATTTTTGAAAAGCATTTTGAAAGTTATGAATTTTTAAAGTTTAAATTGGCTAAATGGCTTAATCTACCCATTTAGTAGGGCTAACCAAGTCCAATTGACTTCAAATTTTTATGGTGGGTTCCTCTGATCCTAAAGGTCAGTGAAGAATTGATTTAAAGTCAATTTGGTGTATGATTAGCTCTAATTAATTAAGGACCTATTTTGGGTGTTTAAGCCAATTAGGGTTATTCCAAGTGGATTAATTCAAAACCTATTTTTCCTAGGGTCCTCTGGTCATAAGAAACATCAACAAATTTTACTAGAATTTATTTCACAACATGCTAATTATTGGATTTAAAATACTCAAAACAGTAACATGAATTTGAAAAATCAATAACTTCTCATAGGATGGCCTCTGACTTTGGAAAATTCAGGGAATGTTCCCAAATTCAGAGGCTTCAAAAGCCCTATGGTCTCATGCCATGGTGAATTTCCTGTATGCATGGAGAATTAAAACAATGCAGAGGGTAAATAAATCATTAAAAATAAAATTCTTGATGAAATTAAATGATTTCTTTTCCACACTATTCTCCTCTGTTCACTGAGCAAGAGGGTATTTTTATTTGATTTTTCTGATTTTTCTACACAAAGTTATGCATTTTTGAAGTTTAGGGAATTAAATAAATCAGAAAATACCCTAATTTCCTACTTATCCATGCGGCGCCACGCCGTCCTCGACAGCTCCGAAACGCCGCGTGTCGCGCTGCCATTTGACGCCGCCATCCAACTCAGTGCTCCGGGGGCCCGCTGTATCGTTCAATCTTCTCATCCGGCGCGATCCTGGCCGTCCGTCCGCGCGTGTATGGAATGAACAGCATCCGTTCATCGTCCCTAAGCGTCCTCACCCGAGAGCCGTCCACACTAAAACCCTAAGAACTCACTCATTTCTCAACGGATTTTTGTGTTCTTATGCTCTATGGATTCATCTTGAAGAGACGAATACATCTATACGGTGATCATGCATTGAAATTAAGGCATTTGAAATGGAGAATCTCCAGAAGCTCGGGATAAAGAGTTAGCCCATACCTTTGCTCGGAGAAGTGTGGCTTCAATCCGAGGGTTGTGTCACCTTTGATTGGGTCCCGGCAAGCTCCGCATGAAGTCTCCCGGTCCGGTGAATCGCTCAGGTATGATTTCGACCAAGCTCGATCACAAAGCTTGGAGTCCGGAACGGATGGGTGGCCCGGAGAGGGGCTTTTGCTGGTGGACTTCTCCCCTTAGTCCGGTGAAGGTGTAGGACCAATCAATTTGAGGATTGATCCACCGTGGAGAAGTGTCCTGGTTTTGGGTGGAATTTTGGTCGAGAAATCGGGCTCCGTTGGTGGGGATTAGGGCAAATTGGCATCTGGGATCAATTGCTCTAAGTATGGAGAGTGATCCGGAGCAATTTTGGCGCAGTTTCGAGAAGGTCCGGTTCGACACCTCTCATGGCCGAGAGGGGGTGGTGTTTAAATAGGAGAGGGTGGAGGGCCTCCCGTGGGGAGTTAGGGCTTGGGATCGAGCTGCTCTTGGCAAGAGAAGAACAACCACAATGGCCACTGGGGATGGGGCGACTAGCAGGTGAGAATTCCAAGTTTGGGCTCACATGCGAGCTCTCGGCCTGGTGGTTTCCGGCGGCCGTGGTGGCCGGCCGGCCGGCATGGGTCACTCTCGAGCTCGGGGAGGTCGGGTCTCGGCAATGGTGAAATCAATCGCAGTTGGCCATGTGTAAAGGTGTTGAATCAAAGTAGAAGGGGGGAGGGATCATTTTGGTTTATTTTGGGTCAACCCATGGTTTTGGGCATGGTGCACCCTCCAAGGGGCTTTGGGTGCTGTGGGGAATCAGATAGGCTAGCTGAGATGGAGTAGTGAAGTCCCTATCAACTTGGTTTAAGTAAATCTTGGGTTTAGGTGTTGCGTAAAAAGGGTTAAAATTGCTTAAGGGAGGGTTAGGAAAGGGGTTCCCCCTTTTGCCATTAATGGCTTGATCACATGTCAAACCTTCCATGGCTTCATGTGGCTTGTTCATGGCTTGCATGGGGCTTCATGGCTCCATTTGGCTTAGGGCAAAGCTTAGTCAATTTCATGGAAGTAGATTTTAGGAATCTTGGCATTTTTGGTGGAAATTTGGATGAAGCTTGATTTGGAATGGTTTAATGATGATTTTGAAACTTAGGGGTGATATCAATTAAAGGTATGATGAAAAGAAGTTGCCATGTAGGTTTTAGGGCCAATTTTGGGCTTTTGTATTTGGTGGAAATGGGCTTTTAAAATGGTTTAGAGAAGTGGGCTTTTGGATTTTAAAATGGATTTTAGGATGGGAATTTTGCAAAGGATTGGATCCAATGAGTGTTGAATTTAGTTTAAGAATGTTTCATGAATGATTTGGAATAAACTTGAAGTGTTTGGGCTAGGTTTGGGTTGGATTTGGACCTCTTTGGTGAATGGGCCAATGTAGGCCAAATTGGGCTAACTTGGGCCAATGTTGGGCTAGGGTAGAAATTGATGTAAAATAAATGTTGGGAAATGTTTATGGGAGTGTTTCAAAGAGGTTTTGGCTTTTGTTGGGTTTTGATTTTGGGGTTTGGGCTTATTTTGGTTAGGTTTGGGTTTAGGTCAAAATTGGGCTTTTTAGCTTTGGGTTGAATTTGAGTGGGGTTTAGGTCAAAATTTTGGGCAAATCATGTTAGTGTTTTGTTTGTGGGAATTTTAAGGAAGGTTTAGAAAAGATTTGGGGTTAATTGGAGTTGAATTGGGTTAGTTTGGGTTAGGTTTGGGTCTTGGGTCCAAATTGGGCTTTAAGGCCAAAAGTGAAATTGGATCCAAATGTCAATCAAATTGGACTTGGATTTGGTCTAGATTGGTGTTGGGAATGTTGAATTGAAGTTTAGAATTGAATTGGACCAGAATTTGGGTCAATTGGGTAGGTTTGGTTTGACATCGGGTTCACTTAGGGTTAAAATGGGTCAAATTAGGGGTTTTGACAAAAGTAGGGTAAATTGACAAAATTGGCCCATGGTGTAGTTGAACAAAATGAAATTGGGAATATTTGGGACTTTCTAGAATTTTCTAGGAATTTTCTGAATTTTTGGAGTTTTGGGTCAAGAGGGGTATTTTGGGTATTTGGAGGGTATTGGGAGGTATTTTTGGAATTTTTGGTATTTTTGGGTATGGATGATCAATTTGAGTAATGTGGGAATTTTTGGGATTGATTTTGAGGAATTTTGGGTAATTTAGGTGATTTTGCAAATTTTGGGTAGTTTCAAGGGTTTTGGGTAGGTTAAGCGGGTGTAGGGTCCCGGGGGTCAAAAATTGAAAATTTGGAAAATTGAAGATTGGGTAAATGTGAATGGAATGAAATTATTTTGGTTGAGCCATGAAGCCACGTCAAGCCGACATGAGCCATGAAGGGATTCATTTGAGACATTCACTATGTTGTTCCTAACCCTCTTAGCCAAGGGCTTAGGGGTTAAGGACCATCCATGTGAATCACCTTAATGAGTCAGGAGGTCAAGTTGGGTATAGGTGTGTTTTTAGGAGGTGTGTGAAAGTGTAGTGTATAAGTGTAGTGTGTGTGTAAGTCAGCCCTTCACATGACCAGGCCACCCAGGGTAGTCCTAAGGCCAAAGAGCCCTATAGGAACTCATCCTTTAAACTTCCACATTTGATTTCAACCCTCTAGGTGAGTAGGGGTCTATAGTCAAGTTTGTGGAGTTTGCAAGGAGTTAAGAAGTGGTTTGAATTTCTAAGTGGTGGGTCCCAATTCTAATCCTCTAAGATAGTCAAAGGAAAAGCCTAAGGCTAGATCCTAAGTACTAAAAAGAATAAGAGAAGACCTCATCAAAAATGAGGTCAACATACACCAATTGAAGATCCTAACTTACATTTTGCTAGTTTTCTAGAACTATGTGCTATATTTAAATATGATGGAGTGTCGAACAATACTATCAGGCTTAGACTTTTTCCTTTTTCACTAAGGGATAAAGCTAAGGTGTGATTAAATTTATTAGCACCTGGATCTATCAGAACTTGGGGAGAACTGTCACAACCATTTTTATCCAAATATTTCCGACCTTAAAAAACTGCTAAACTTAGAAACGGTATTACATCTTTTTGAAAGTTTGAAGGAGAATTAATATATGAAGCATGGGAAATACTTAAAGATCTCCTTAGAATGTGTCCACATCATGCTTTACCAGATTGGTTAATAATTCAAATATTTTATAATGGATTAGTGAGATCTCTTAGATCGATTATTGACACTACTGCTGGTGGATCGCTAATGTCAAAACCTTTTGATGAGGCATATTCTTTAATTGAAGTAATCGCTATTAACAATTTTCAATGGCACTCAGAACGGGTAAATCCTAAAAGAGTAGCTAGTATTCATTATTCTGATGCAATATCTACGTTGGTTTATCAAATTGTTGTGATTTTAAAGAAAATAAATCAATATGGAGTGAACTATTCTCAAATGCCTCAGGTGTTATAGGAAAATTCATTGAGACTAATAGTAGATTCTCAATCATCTTATAAGACTTAAAATGTTATAAATAGTATACCCAACAATCCTTATGCTAATTATTATAACCCCGGATGGAAGAGCCACCCAAAATTAAACTGGAATAATAACACTGCTTTTGTTAACCCGCAGTCGGGGAACAATTCTGTGAACCCATTAGGAAATTCAAATAATATGGGAAACACAAATTATAGACCTTCTTATCCTCCATGATTCAATTGTAACCCGCACTTCAAGGAGAAGAAGTTGTCTATGGAAGAATTGATATTAAATATGTGTAATCAATTGCAAAGTCAAGGGACTACTATTAAAAAATATTGAAAATCAATTGGTGCATATTGCTACAGAACATAGTAATAGACCTTTTGGAACTTTCCCTAATAATGTTAAGATTAACCCAAAGGATCAATATAAAGAATAAATTAAGACTATACAGTTAAGAAGTGGAAAGAATTAGAATCAGGGGTGCAAAAAGACATTGAAGTTGAAACAGAGAAGGTGGAAACTGATAAAGGACATGATAACATATATCCAGATTTAGAACATCCACTTAAACCGATTAAAATTACCATTGAATACCACCACCTCTATTTCCTCAAAGATTGAAACAACAAAAGAGTGAAAAATAATTTTCAAAATTCCTTGAAATCTTAAAAAAATTATCAGTAAACATCTCTTTTGTTGATGTGTTAGAACAAATGCCCAATTATGTGAAGTTTATGAATGATATATTAAATAAGAAAAGGAAATTTATAGATAATGAGAATGTTTTACTCGGTGAGGAGTGTATCACAATTATATAGAAAAAGCTTCCTGAAAAGCTCAATGATCCTGGTAGCTTCACTATACCTTGTGTTATTTGAGAAAAAAATTTTGGAAGAGCCTTATGTGATCTTGGAGCCAGCATTAATCTCATGTCCTTATCAATTTTCAAAAGGTTAGGAATGAGAGAAATTTCTCCTACTTCAGTAACTCTTCAGTTAGTTGATCGCACTTATCTTAAAATAGTTATTGAAGACGTTTTAGTTAAAGTTGATAAATTTATCTTCCCTGTGGATTTTATTATTTTACATATGGAGGTAGATAAAGAAATTCCTAATAAATCTCTCTCAATAGAGTTATAATTAATTTGATCATCGTTAGGAGTTGTATTGGCATAGTATATAACTTGAAAATTTTATCATACCATTGTCCTGATATACCTAAAATATATAGTGTTTTTAAATGTATTTTTATACCAATGTTTGATGATATTGCACTTTAATGAAAGGTATTTTTGTGTTTTTCTTGCAGGCATGATTAAAATGGCTGACTATGATGAAAGGAGCAATAAAGGATCAAATATGGAGCAAAAATGGATAGGTGCAAAAATTGGCCTCTGGCGGCTAAGCACTAGACCCTTGGCGCATAGCGGCCATAGTTAAAGTGATGAATTTTATTTGATTTTGGCACAAATTTGATGGGGGTTTTTGAAGCATCATTTGGTTTAAACTTCACTAACTTCCTATGAGTGCCAAAATTCATTTAAAATTTGAACAAATGGATGCATTCTTGGTGGATACATTGAATCTATACATATTTTGAAGAGACACCAAGGCACATTTTGAAAAATTTTAAAATGAAGACTTGAAGATCAGAAAAATTGTTTTTGTTGGAGTGTGTGATTAGTGTTAAGATTAAAGTTTATGTTAGAGAGGTATTGAGAGCACACCTTTTCACTTCACCACTTTTATTATCAATTGTATCTAGTTTTTTATTAAAAATAGAATAGAGATTCGAAGTTAATGGAGTTGGGAGCCAACCTCTATTGTGTCTTGTAAAGGGAAAGCAAAGTTTCAAAGGAACTTTAAGAGTCTTGTGGAGAGGATTTTTGGATAAGTGTTTAACTTTGTTTTACATTTAGTTTAAAGTATGACCTCTTGTGTTTTCTCTATGATTTCTACTTTCAAATCAAGTTCTGATTGTGTTTTCTCCATGGATTATGAGTAGTTTTTTTTATCTTTTTTTCTTTTAAATGATGAAGTAATTAAATTATGGAAGGAAGTTGTTTGAAGTATTAAGATTTTAATGTTGGAAGAAATTGTGATGATTCACTACCTTGCACTTCATTTACCTCTTAATTTGGCTAATTAAGATGTTAAAATTTGTTGTGAGAAAATGTAAGAACAAATTCGGTATTGTCTCAATCAACAATTGGAAATAATCACATGAAATTGTATGGATGAGAATTGTAGTTCATATGCTTGGGTGAAAATAAATAGGAAGATATGTTTTTAATGGGGAGTAAAATTAGAGGACTTTAGAGTGACAGGCTAAAGCCCCTTAATTTAGTTTGAAGTTTTAAATTTTGTTATGTAATGTTAGCCCCCAGGTAAAGGGAATTGATGGAACTCTAGAGTGAGAGCTAGTATCTTCCTTGCCTAACCCATCTACATGATTTCAAAACATCAAATTAACCAATGTTCTTTATGGAACCAAGTAAGGGTCAAGAATATAATTTCTTCTATTTCGCACAACACATTTTAGATACTTCCAAAACGAAATTCCATAATTATTACTGATTCATTGAAAGAGGAAAAAGATATTTTATTCTCAATTGCTTTCATACTATTTTATAGTTGTGTTAACTTTAGTTGTTTGCTTTACTTTTTATTCAGAAAATACCAAAAACAAATTTGAAATACTTTATATCTTAAAACATACTTTACAAAATCATTTTAAAAAGTAAAAAGTTATTTTTCTTATTTCTTTAAAATTTTAGACATTTCCCTGTTGGTTCGATATCTCGGAGCTAATAAAAAAGTCTTATATTAATTGATAAACGATACATATACTTGCGTAGTATCCCATGCTACAAATAATTAAAAGTATAATTTTAGATCTAAATCGTAAGCATATATAATTGGCGGAGTCAAGTTTTTGGCGTCGTTGCTGGGGAAATTAATTAAAATATCATTTAAAGAAAATTTAAGAAAAATTAAGTTTTTACTTTTCATTATTTTTGTTAGTGTGTTTTATTTTATTTTTTTTATTTGTGAATGCGTAGTTCAGGTTCTGAGGGACTTGTGCCTTACGATTCAGAATTAGAGAAAACTATCAGAAAAATCAAAAAAATTAAAAATACAGAAAAAGATAAAAATATTCATAAAATGACAAATCATGATTATCAAAATGTTGAAATCCATCAAGAATTTAGACCTTTAAGAGATTATGCTAACCCTACAGTGGATGAACTTCATGGTAGTATTCAACACCCTACTGTAGCTGTTAATTAATTTGAACTTAGACCTGCTATTATCCCGGTGGTATCTAATAATCAGTTTGGGGAGTACCAACTGAAGATCCTAATTTACATCTTGCCAATTTTCTAGAATTTTGTGCTACCTTTAAGTACGATGGTGTTTAAGATGATGCTATTAGACTTAGACTTTTTCTTTTTCACTAAGGGAAAATGCTAAGATTTGGTTAAATTTGTTAGCACATGGATCTATCAGAACTTGGGGTGATTTAGCACAAAAATTCCTTGCTAAATATTTTTCACCATCGAAGACTGCGAAGCTTAGAAATGATATTATATCTTTTTTTCAGTTTGAAGAGGAATCTATATATGAAGCATGTGAACATTTTAATGATCTCTTAAGAAAGTGTCCACATTATTTGATACCATATTGGTTAATAATTTAGACATTTTGTAATGGATTATTTGGATCTCTTTAATCTATTATCGATGACGTTACTCATGGTTCATTGATGTCTAAACAGTTTGCCAATGCTTATTCTTTAATTGAAGAAATGGCTACTAATAATTTTTAATGGCCTTATAAAAGGTTAAATCCTAAAAAGGTAGACAACATTCTGTCGGCATATTTTTAGGTTAAGTGTTGTATTTTAAAAAGGGGTCGCCTACAGAAATTGTCGGCGAATTTTAGATTTTAAATTTAATTTAAATATATATATAGTTTAGAAAGTTGCATTTGATTTTGAAAATAATTTTAGTTTGAAAATTTTAAGATATGAAATCAAACTGATCTCACATCCCAAATAGTTTATATAAACGAGCACCGCATCACAAACGGTGTATCTATCCCGAAGAATAAACACACTGCTTGATGACGGGGCTCGATTAAATAAACTAGAAGATTTGTGACATCCGTTTGATCTGCGAACCAATTTTATAAGCCAACAAGTTCCCCTGCTTAATATAAATGAATTAAGCAGGGTTTATATTACCTGGGTTCTTAAAGTTCCCTATAAGGGCAAGCCCCTATAGTTAATTACATCTTAAGTGACGGGAATCACTTAAGAAAACTCTCGATAATGATTAGTGGTTTTGCTCTCAAGAATTTCAAAGTTTAAGGTTTTCAAACAATTGGATTTTGGAAATTTCAATTGGGAATGGAACAAGTTTGGAACAGTTAATTTCAAGAGTCCAAAGGAATGAAAGGTAGGGGATGTCACGGATTCGAGACAAGTCTCGGTGACTTCCCAACTATCCTATTATTTGGCTCGTATTTAAGAAAATCCTAATATTATCTGATATTTGAATCTTGTCAATTTTAATTAATTTGGACTTATATTTGTATGATAAAATCATACAAATAGCCTCGAAGATGTGAGGGTTTATGTCGTATCAAACGACTACCTCGGGGTCCTAAGACCGGTTAGGGCTTAATTTACATGACATGATCATGCAAATGCCTTACGAGGAGTTGAGGATTTATGTTGCACTAGGCAAACTACCTCGAAGTCCTATGGCTTTTATTTAAGTCTAGGAATGTTTAGCTGATGTAGAGTTGTTTTGCTGACGAAGATGGCCGTGCTGCCCACCATGCTCCAAGCTCCTTGTTGTTGCAGAGGTTTAGTTTTAGAAGTCATAAATCGGGAGATGAGAGAAGTGTTTTGGTTTAGAGAAAATCTTAAAATCCAAGTGTTTTTAATGTTTTAATTAAAACAAATCTTACGATTGTTTAAACGAACCGATTAAGATCCCACGGTTCCGTCATCCCGACACCGTTATTTTCATCGAATTCACTTAGTCCAGATGAATTTGCTAAATTCAACTGAATGAGTTCCACACTTTCATTTAGACAGTGGGAAATCCCGTTAGCAACACGTGGGTTACATCATTCGAGGTATTCCCGATCATTCAACGAGACGTTTTAATTTAGTTGCAATTGTAGTTTTGTTGTTCTATTTGTGATTAAATTTTGAGTTGTTTTATATTTTAAAATGTTGTGGTGGTGATTTTTATCTTGTAATGACTTTTAATTTAGTTTTGGTTTTAGTTCAGGGACTATTCTAAAGGTTTTGGTTTTCATGCAACAGTTGTTTATCATGCAAGAAAAGTAAAATACGGTGCATGTAAGTAAATTACAATAAAGTAAATTGCAATAAAATAAAAGCGTACCTGGAGGGTCTTCCCGTCATCCCAAGCTGCACTTAAAACACATGTTAAGGCATTTAAATATTTCAACAAGTACCTAGGTAAAGCTAAGGGAAAGGTTTTGGTTGTCTACCAAAGTCCTAATCCTATACCTAATCATCTCCAATGATGTCTAGGTTCTTGTGTTTTGGTTTAAGGATGACTTTCTTCACCCAAGAACAATTAAATTCAGTTGTTCTTATAAACATCCTATCATATTGAGGAAGTGCTTAAGACGAGTCTTAAACATCTTTTCAATACCTCTAGAATTGTTTTAAGTGCAAGAGAATTTAATTATACAAGTGAATTAATCATCCAGGAGTTTAAGTTTTGTTCTCTTGCTCAGTTAATTAGGACATTTGAATATCCTATAAGTGAAGTAACACTTCACTTGGTGCCTCATTTAAGAGTTATAATAATAAGAGCTTTAAAAGGGCAAACCAAATTATTAAGTATTTTTTAATGATTTAAACTTAATAATTTAATTTTAATTTTTACTTAATTATAAAAAGTTAGTTTAAGTTTGGAATAATGTTCAAGTTATTTTAGATTTAATTCTTAATGATTTCATTTAGGTTCGTTGTTAAATGATTTTAATTTAATTTAATTCAATTTAATTTAATTTTAATTTTATATGATTTGATTTAATTTTAATTTAATTTAATTTAATTTAATTTAATTTCAATTTAATTTCAATTTAATTTCAATTTAATTTTAATTTAATTTAGTTTAATTTAGTTTTAATTTAATTTAATTTTAGTTTAATTTAATTTTAATTTAATTTAATTTAATTTTAATTTAATTTTAATTTAATTTAATTTAATTTTAGTTTAATTTTAATTTGGATTATTCTTTTAGTTAATTTATTTTTTTTAAATTAAGAATTAAGTATTATTGAAGTGATTTATTTAGGGATTTTTAAATTAAAGAATAAATATCCTCTTAAATAATATCCCTACTTTAATAATTCCAATTTCTATTATTCTTCCAAAATTTCAATTAATTAATTAATTAAAGTTTTATTTTAATTATTTTTGAAATGGTTAGTAGGTTTCTATCCTCAATCATTTAAGTTTCAATCATCCAAAACCAGTTTAAAATAAAAAATTCTACCCTCCCCTTTCTAATTAATCCTAAAATTTTAATTAAAGGTTGAAATTTTTTTTAGTTACCATTTTGCCCTTCAAGCTTAATAATTCTATATCTCACTAAATTAAGCTCAAATGAACTTAAAATTTTTATGTAACCTCACTCACATGTCAATTAAGACATTAGAGGAGAAAATGTGATTTTTCTGTATTTAATTTATTTATGTAATTATTTTTATTGGAAAATAGGGGTTTTTAAGGAAAATTTAATAACATGACCAAGGAAATGCTTCTATCTTTAAGAAAATTATGGGATGTTTCTAATGACCAGAGGACCATGTGGACAAATTGTGGTGATTTTTGGAATTATATTTTATTTATTAGAATTATTTTGAACTTTTGAGTATTAATTAATTTTAAAATAAAATTAAAGTTGAAAAATAGATTTTATATTTTTCTTAAATCTCTCTGATCTCAAGGAGTTCAGAAAAAAAAAAATTTTATTTTTCTGATTTTTTTGATTTATTAGAATTATTTTAGTGAAAAGGTTGGAAAATACTTTTTTTAATATTAAAAATTACATTACGCCTTTAAAATTCAATATCTTATCCTAGAGACTTAAGAAAAATATTTGGTTTGTTCCTAAGTAATAAGAATTCAAAATGTGACATTTTGGTGATTTTTAATATTTTTATGATTCTTAATATTTTTTAATTATTAAAAATATTAAAATAATGATAAAAATCAACTTTTTTCGAAAATTACAATTTTAATTTTCCTAAGTTCCTCTGATATCAGAGAATCTCCAAAACTATTTTTGTGAATTTTTGAAAAGTATTTTGTGAGTTATGAATTTTTAAAGTTTAATTTTACCCATTTTGCTTAAGAGGCTCAATCAGCCCATTTGGTGGAGTTAATCAAGTCCAATTGATTTCAAATTTTTATGAGATGTTTCTCTAATCCCAAAGATCAGTGAAGAATTGTTTTTAAGTTAATTTGATGTGCAGTTAACCCTAATTAATTAAAATTCAATTTTGGGTATTTATACCAATTAGGGTTATTCCAAGTGAATTAACTCAAAACTTATTTTTCCTAGGTTCCTCTGGTCATAAGAAACATCACCAAATTTTTCTAGAATTTATTTCTCAATATGCTAATTATTAGAATTAAAATATTTAAAACAGTAACATGCAATTGAAAAATCAATAACTTCTCATAGGGATGGCCTCTGACCTTGAAAAATTCAAGAAATGTTCCCAAGTTTAGAGGCTTTAAAAGCCCTATAGTCTCATGCTATGATGAATTGTCTATGTGCATGGAGAATTAAAATAGTGCAGAGAGTAAATAAATTATTAAAAATAAAATACTTGATGAAATTAATTTATTTCTTTTCCACATTATTCGCCTCTATTCACTGAGCAAGAGGGTATTTTTATTTTATTTTTAGGATTTTTGTACACAAAGTTATGGATTTTCTAAGTTCTGGGTATTTAATAAATAAGAAAAAAATCCCTATTTATCTACTTATCCACGCGGTGCCACACAATCCTCGGCAGCTCCGAATGCCCACGCGGCGCATTCCTATTCGACGCCGCCATCCGACTCAACGCTCTAGGGGTCCGCGGTTCATGTACCATTGCGTTGTCCGGCTCGATCTCGACGGCTCCTGGTCATCATCTACGACTGGTGTGCACCCATGACCATTCACACTAAAACCCTAAGAAGTCACTCGATTCTCAACGAATTTTTGTGTTCTTATGCTCTATGAATTCGTCTTGAAGAGACGAACACATCCATACGGTAAACATGCATTCATATCAAATGGAGAATCTCCAAAAGCTCGGGAAGAAGAGAGAGTTCATAACTTTGCTCAGAGAAGTTAAGCTTCGATCTGAGAGTTGTGTCACATTCGATTGGGTCCAAGTAGGCTCCAGATGAAGTCTGTGGCTCTGGGGAATTGTCTAGGTATGAAAGTGACCAAGCCCGATCACAAAGCTTGGAGGCTGGAAGCAATGGCTGGCCTGGTGAGGGGGCTTTTGCAAGGGAACTTCTCCTCTTGGTCTGGTGAAGGTGTAGGACCAATTAATTTGGAGATTGGCTCACTGTGTGGAAGTGTCCTGTTTTTAGGGTGGATTTTTAACTCAGAAATTGAGCTCTGTTAATGGGGATTAGGGCAAAGGAACACTGGGGATCAATTGCTCTGTGTTAGGAGAAGGTCCTGCACCAATTTTGGCAGAGTTTCCTTAAAGTCTGGTTCAACTCTCCTTTTGGCCGAGAGGTGGTGGTGTTTAAATAGGAGAGGCCGGAGGGCCTCCCGTGGGGTTCGAAGGCTTGGATCGAGCTGCTCGTGGAAGAGAAGAACAGCCATGGTGGCCATTGGGCATGGGGCAGCTCAGCAGAGGAGATTTTCAATGTTAGGCTCACATGGTGCTTTCGGGTGTGGTGTTTTTCGGCGATCCAGGCGGCTGGCCGGCAGGCATGGGTCACCCTTAGGTTCAGGTGAGTCAGGGCTAGGGTTTTGTGTATCCAATTGGCAGTTGCCAAGTGTAAAGTGGTTCGATCAAAATGGAATAGGGGCATGGCTAATTTTGGCTCAATTTGGTCAACTCATGCATTTGGGTTGAGTTCACCTTCGCATGACTTGGTTTTAGGCTGAGGGAATGAGTTGGGTTAGCAAGTCAAAGGTGGTGAGGTCCCTTTCTAAGAATATTTAAATTAAATTTGGGTTTAAGTGAGACATGATTAAGGCTAATGACTTTTAGGAATTATGGAAAGGGCCTCCCTCCTTTCCTATCTTGGGTATGGTGAGGTGTCCAAAGCCCTCATGGCTACCACTTGGGTTAGGTTTGGGTTTAGGTCAAAAGTGGGAACTTTGGCTTTGGGTTGGATTTGGGTGGAGTTTAGGTTTTAATTTTGGGCAAGTCATGTTAGTGTTTTGTTTGTGGGGATGTTAGGGAAAGTTTAGAAAAGGTTTGGGGTCAATTGGAGTTAAATTGGGTTAGTTTGGACTAAGTTTAGGTCATGGGTCCAAATTGGGCTTTAAGGTCAAAAGTGAAATTGGATTCAATTGTCAATCAAATTGGGCTTGGATTTGGTCTAGATTAATATTAGGAATATTTAATTGAAGTTTAGAATTGTATTGGACCAAAATTGGGGTGAATTGGGTTGATTTGGTTTGACATTAGGCTCACTTTAGGTTAAAAATGGGTCAAATTGGGGATTTTGATAAAAGTGGGGTAAATTGGTAAAATTGGCCCATGGTGTAGTTGAAAAAAATGAAATTGAGAATATTTAAAATTTTCTGGAATTTTCTGAGAATTTTTGGAATTTATAAAAGTTTGGCAAAAAGTGTATTTTTAGTGTATTTGGAGTGTATTTGGAGTGTATTTTTAGAAATTTTGGTATATTTGGCTATGGATGATCAATTTGAGTGATGTGGAAATGTTTGGGATTAGTTTTGAGGAATTTTGGGTGATTTGGAGATTTTGGAGGATTTGGGCAATTTCAAGGGCTTTTGGTAGGTTTGATGGGTGTAGGGTCCCCGGGGTCAAAAATTAAAATTTCGGAAGAATGAAGATTGATCAAATGTGAGTGAAATGAAATTATTTTGGTTGAGCCATGAAGCCATATTAAGCCCATATGAGCCATGAGAGGACTCATTGGAGGCATTCACTATGTTGTTCCTAACCCTCTTAGCTGGGGCTTAGGGGTTAAGGTCCATCCATATGAATTACCTACATGAGTCGTGGAGTCAAGTTGGGTACAGGTGTAGTTTTAGGATTTGGATTGTGTGTGTGAGAGTGTAGAGTGTGAGTGTAGTGAGTGTGTAAGTCAACCCTCACCAGACCAAGCCACCCAGGGTAGTCCTAAGGCCAAAGAGTCCTATAGGGAACTCATCCTTTAAACCTCCACATTTGATCTCAACCCTCTAAGTGATTAGGGGTCTACAATCAAGCTTGTGGGGTTTGCAGGGAGACAAGAAGTGGTTTAAATTTCTAAGGGATGAGTCCCAATTCTAGTCCTCTAAGATAGTCAAAGGAAAAGCCTAAGGCTAGATCCTAAAAACTAAAGAGGGAAGAGAAGACCTCATCAAAAATGAGGTCAACAAATGGACCCTCAATAGGTGTGGTGAGCTGACGGAGCACACCGCGCATATTGGTGTTGACCGAAGAGATCAACGAAACCAACATAGATTCCCAAATCATAAACTTGGGACAGAGTAGAAGAACTTCCGCTAGGGAGTATCGGGTATATCTCCAAGACTAGAGGTTCCTGAACTCTCGCTTGGGAATGGAAAAGGAGGTGAACTCCAAATCACATGATCTGGGTAATTCATTTAGATTTCATTTCATTTCATGTTCAAGCTTTGATGT